>JAVTVJ010011962.1:0-157895 GCA_034509425.1 Eopsaltria australis
CCAGCAGTCCATAATTTGCTATCTACAAACGACACCAACCTACCATTCCCAGGAAAGCTTGCATCTCCCTCACAGTGCGGGGCTCTGGGAGTTGACAGATGGCTTCTTTCCGTTCTTTGCTGAGCTGTCGATGTCCACGAAAGATCTCGAGCCCCAAGTAAATTACTGCTTCTTTGGCAATCTGTGCTTTGTCTTTAGAAACTCTGTACCTACTCAGTCCCAAAAAGTTTAATAAACTGATGGTAAATTTAATGCAGTCATCTCTGGTTTTAGCCGCAATCAGGATATCATCCACATATTGAAGAATAACTCCTTCTGGCTCTTGTCTTTTCCAGTCCTCTAGTTCCTTTGCTAGCTGATTTCCAAACACCGTGGGGCTGTTTTTATACCCCTGGGGCAAAACAGTCCAAGTAAGTTGACTTTTCCTCCCTGTCTCGGGATTCTCCTACTCAAAAGCAAAAAGCTCTTGGCTGTTTTTATGCACCGGAGTGCAGAAAAAGGCATCCTTCAGGTCTATCACAGAAAACCACCCTAATTCGTCTGTCAGTGTGGTCAAAAGGGTATACAGGTTTGTTACAAGTGGATGTATGTCTTCAGTGATTTTGTTAATTGCTCTCAGATCTTGAACTAATCGATAGCTCTTACCATCTGCTTTCTTAATAGCAAGTATGGGGGTATTAAATCTGGACTCACATTGCACTAATAACCCATGGTGGAGGAATTTTTTAATTATGGGTGCCAATCCTTTACGACTTCCTAATTTCAAAGGGTATTGTTTTTGCCTTACCGGTATAGCTCCAGGTTTGAGTGTAATACTCACAGGCTCTGCTTGTTTGGATCTCCCTGGGATATCACTGGCCCATGCTATTGGATTGACAGCTTTTTCAACTTCAAGGGGGATTCCACCTCATTTGTCCTGTATGAAAAGTGCAGCAACTTCGACAAATTTAGATTCAGGAATCACAACTTGTATTCCCTTTCCCTTTTTGAATTTAATTTCTGCTTCTAATTTCTCTAGCAAATCTCTCTCTAATAATGGTTTAGGGGAGTTAGGCATGTAAAGGAATTGATGAGTTACCCAGTGTTTGCCCAATTTGAATTTTAAAGGTTGGAAGAAAGGCCGTGTTTCGCTTACCCCTGTCGCCCCAACAACATGTACAGTGTTTTGACTCAGTTTCCCTTCCATGGTATTTAGTACGGAAAATGCTGCTCCAGTACCTACCAAAAATTCGATGTTATCTGACCCCAGCTTAGCTATAACCAAAGGTTCTGCTGGGGAAGAAGCCTTCGGTTCCCATCATTCTGAGCATGAACCCGAGCCTTGTTCTATTGGGAGCTGGGGAACTGGGGACTTTTGCTTCAACACGGGACAATCATTTTTCCAATGTCCCCACTTTTTACAATAGGCACACTGATCTTTGTCTGTAGGGGAAGTTTTCTTGGATGACTTTTCTTGGATTGCCCTTTTGCTAGGTTGTCGTCTAACTCTTTCATTTGAGCCCCTGTCTCGATATAATCTCCAGGCTACTTCTAGCATTCTATCTGTGTCTCGAACCCCCTCTAACCTCTGTAGCTTCCTTCTTATATCATCTGCAGCTTGACCCATAAACAAGAGGACTAGATGTGCTTTTCCATCAGCTGAATCAGGATCTAGATTTGTATATTTGATAGCAGTCTCTCTCAACCTATTAAAAAAATCAGTGGGTGATTCGTCATAGTTTTGCTGTACTGCGTAAAGCTTTGACCAATTTAGAGCTTTAGGGACCCCATGTTTTAACCCATATACTATGAGATTTTGATACCGTTTTAGTCTTGCCATCTGTTCTGGGATGTTTGGATCCCAGTTAGGATCACTCAAAGGATATATTTCAGCAACCGTACCTTGGACCGACCCATTTGCTATGCCTGATTCTAACGATGTTGTAATAGCTTTATTAACCATTTGCCTTTCAGTGGGATCAAGCAATGTATCTAACATAGAGTTCAGATCTGTCCAGTCAGGGTTTTGTGTGCTAATAGCTCTATCCACTAGCTTGGCAACCTTATCTGGGTTTTCTTTATACTGTCCTACAGTGGTTTTCCACTGTTCTAACTCAATAAGGGAGTATGGAACCTTTACATATACTGGCCCTTGGTTGCCAACTGCTTGACATAATGGGGCTTGTAGAACTGGTTCTTCTCTTTTTTCCTTTTTTGATCTGGTGCGTTTTGCTACTGGACTGCGTTCTCGTATGGCTCTTCGGGCTATCCTTCTCTTCTTTCGCCTGCTCAGGGCAGCTAAGATTTCATCTTCCTCTTCGGAAGAGCTATCCAAGGGAGAGCTGTCCGATTGTGAATCAGCTGTGTTAGATTTACCTGGATCAGTTCTAATCTTAGGAATCGTAGCTCAAGATTTGCTGCGGTGTAGAGCGCTTACGGCCGGTTTGCTTGCTTTGATGACGTCATCCCCTGAGCCAGCTCCTCGGCGTGCGACGTTGCTATGGCAGCTCACAGGCCTGAGAGCGGGAGGGGCTCGGCTCTCCCTGTAGGAGGTCCCCTCTCTGCCCTCTCGGTAGAAAGCTCTGCCCCTCGGCCCCACCTCCAGGGGTGGTGCCGTTGGCTGCACCCGCTGGCATTCCCCTCCCCCTGGCTCCTCCCACCAAGGCGTGCGCAGGGTTGCGAAGAAGGGGGAGGCCTCCTGAGAGCAGGGGCAAAGCGCAGGCGGCTCCGGCTCCCAAGCGGGAGGCGGCACAGGGGCCTGCATCTTCTTTGATCGGCAAAGCCAGCATTCTTCCTTCTTCCCTGACAGGGATTCTGTGGAAGCTGCGACTCCCCTCTCCCCCTCCCCTGCCCCTGATTGGAACGGTGGCTGTAGAGGGGGCGGGGCCGGGGCGGTCGCGGCGTGCGCATGCGCAGAAGACGCGGGCACCGGCGGGGCAGACATGGCGGGGGGGGCAGGGGCAGCCGGCGCCGCCGGCGCCGCCGCTGCTTGCGCACCCGGAACGGCCTGGGCCTGGGCTCCCCCCCCGCCGGGGCTAGAGCAGCCCCTGGGCCGGCCGCGGCTGGGCCCCCCCCCGGGGCCGGCGCTGGATTAGCTCTTAGTGCCGGTGCTACCAGATCTGACTCTGCTGCGTCTTTGTTACTGCACACTGGATTTAATATGGGCGGTTTCCCTTCACTCTTTTTCTCTTTTTTCCTTAAGAACAACACATACTGTGATTTAGGTTTCTGCAGCTGCTCATCTTGTGCTATAACTAAAAAGAATCTCAAATACTCAGTTTCCTGGTAGTAGTGTCGTTCACACAGGCAAGATGTTAAATCCAGTATCAGTTCTTCATCCAAGCTACCAAGTTTAGGCCACTTTTGATTGTTTTTTAAATTAAAAGTTGGCCAAATGGTTTTAGACAACCGTATAATCTCAGGTTTTGTAAACTGTTTGCTCGTCCCGGTTAATTTTTGCCAGTTTTCTAAGACTAGACCTAATGGTGAATCCTTAGGTATTTGAGCATTATCTGAACAAGAAAACTTGCAACCCATCGTGTGTAGTTATAAATGATACACTAAGCAGCTAGCAGAGCAAACAAGCAGGAGGGGGATTCGAACTCCCGAGCTTGGTGCCAGCAGGCAGCAGCTTAAGCCACTGCCCCACCCTTGGCTCCAAGCCAAATTGCTGCTGCTGCAGCACTAAGCTCTCACGAGCTAAAACAACAGAGGGGGAAGTGGCAAGTACGCCACAGCCCCCTTGGGACACTTTATTGAGCCCCAAAGATGCTAAACAAACTCTAAGAGATCAACGATCTCTTGACCCCTCCCTCATAGACTAAAACAAACAGAATACTGCTTTTATTCAGTTACTCACGTGCCTCTGAGTCATGTCCAAGGATCCTTCGGCTCTGATACCGTCTGGACTGTGGTCACAGCCTCTCCTTCCCGTGCTGGTGAAGAGAGGGGGCGAGGGCTGGATTTCCTCTGAGTCCAGGGGTTTTTCAGAAGCCTCCCGTCCTGGCGGAGTCGCCAAAACTGATGCCTTATGAAAGGCTGACCTGAAACAGAAGCTGGACAGAGTTGAAAGAATAAAAGAAGTATTTATTAAAACAAGGTACACTTTGGGCCATGCAGGAGTCTCGCAGAGACTACACCCAAAATGGACGCCTAGCACGTGTTTTTTGGACAGATATACCTTTGGTCCATCTGCATATCAGAAACCCATTGTCCAATTACAGCTTCGGGTCCTGAAGTCCCATCCCTAGTTTGTCCCCTTCTTCTCTTCACTGCTGTCCATGGTTGTTTACATTTTGGGCTTTTGGAGAAACAGTATGTCCTTGAAACTCTGGCCTAGAGAGAAATTGTTTCATCTAAATGACAGTAACAGAACACTAGCTGACAATTTATGGAGTTTTAGACTCACACTAGAGCAGTCCTGATGTAGAAAATAAAGTTAAAACCTAAGGCATCAGAGTCCTAGTCTTTTACATTAACTTGGCCATCAATTCCTGTGGCATAGTGATACTCTTGGATGGCTGATGGAGAAGAAAGATACACTCTATAATGAGAAGTGAATCTTTCAACCCTGTGTCCCACTGAAAAATGAGTCCATGTAGGTCGGGTGACCAACCCAGTATACTAAACCTGAATGGTAATCTGGGATCCATCCCATGAGCCTTGCGTGTGGATAGGGCGTGCTGTACCTTACCAATGGCCTCCCGGGCCTCTGCAGTGATGGTACGCGGCGAGTCCAGTCCCTTGCAGCCCTTCAGGAGATGGAATAAGGGCATGAGGTCTGCTGTCGTGAGTCCCAGCAGAGGACGTACCCAGCTGATGGAGCCACACAGTTGGTGAAGATCCTGGAGGGTCTTTGGGTCATCCTTGATGGTCAGCTGCTGGCGCACGACGGTTCTCTCGCCAATGCGGAGTCCCAGGTAGGCCCACGGGCAGATACGCTGGACCTTTTCAGGATGTATTTCAAGTCCCGCCCTTTCAATTGCTTGGATGGTCTCGGATAAAGTCTTGTCCAAGTAATTTTTGTCAGGGGCACAAACCAACACATCATCCATATAATGGAAGATAATAGCCTTTGGGAAGGTCTTCCGGATAGGTGACAGGATTTTAGTGGCGTACCATTGGCAGATGCAGGCCGAATTTTTCACACCTTCGGGCATCACCTGCCAATGATAATGTCGCATGGGGGCCTTGCGGTTAACAGATGGAACGGAGAAAGCAAAACGAGGGGCATCTCGTGGGTGTAAAGGTATACTAAATAAGCAGTCCTTAATATCAATGACCGCCAATTTCCATTGTCAGGGGAGCATTGAGGGCGAGGGTAAACCTGGATGCAGGCAACCCATGTCCTCAATGACCTTACTGATCTCACGAAGGTCGTGGAGGAGACTCCAACTGTCTTTGCCTGGCTTGCGGATGACGAAGACAGGGGAGTTCCAAGGGCTATCAGATGGTACTATGTGGCCCCTGGAAAGTTGCTCCTCCACTAGGGACCCTAGAGCATGGAGCCTCTCCTTAGTAAGGGGCCACTGCTCCACCCACCCTGGCTTGTCAGTGGTCCATGTGAGAGGTGAGGTTGTGCGCTCCTCAGTGGCCCCGACTAGAAATCCCAAGATGGAGGCAGGATCTCTAGCCGAGTCCCCCATTGGGACAGTAGGTCCCTGCCCCACAGCGTAAACCCTGACGAGATCACAAACGGCCAGATAGATGCCATGTGTCCATCAGGACCCTCAATGACTATGTTGTTTGTGCTTCTCATTGATTGTATTGTTCCCCCAACTCCCGTGACCATCCCCGCAGCTGGTTTGAGACCCCACTGGGGAGGCCACTCGGTGTTTGATATTATTGTAATGTCCACCCCAGTGTCAACCATCCCTGTCAAGGTGGCTGTGGCTTTCCCATTGTGGAGCTTACAGTCAAGAGTGGGTTTGTTTTCCCCTACTATCTCGGCCCAGCAAACTGCAGGAGTCCTTTGGTGTCTTGGATAGTCTGTTGGTATCGGGATAGCTCATGCTACCACTTGTCCCTGAGGCAGAAACCAGGGAGGATTGGTACAAGTCACAGTGATATTAAACCCTTTGCCGGGATCCACTTTGTGGATCTCAGGCAGGACAAACAGTTTCAGAGGGCCTGTCGTGGAATTCCCTAGGATAAGTAAGTCTGTGGTAGTGTTCAAGTGTTTATTGAGGTGTATAGTTATGTGCTGTGGTGCCTCACGCTGGAATTGGCGTGCTCTTGCACTCACCACAAGGAGCCTCTTTTCTTCTTCCCACTGTGGCTGGTGGTCTGGTGTGCGGTGGACGGCAGAGCAAGAAGAGATGGCATTTGATTTGTTGTCCGCACACGGAGCCGTTCTGCACTCTATGGTAAGTTTCCCTGCTGCTGGTGGCAAGGGCAGGGGACCAATCCTGGAACAACAGGCTTAGAACTCGTATTAGATTTGTGAGGCTTGGGACAGTTCTTAGCAAAATGGCGAGGGCTACCACAGTTAAAACATTTCCTTTTGTCCTTATCCAGGTCTTGTGATGCAGCCAGTCCTATTACCTTTCTCTGGGAGGTCTTAGGAACCATAGGTTTCTCTGGCATTATCTCAGCACACACCTCGACCATGTGCTCTATTGTGGGCTTGGGGTTCATGGGCAAAGCCTTTAATACCCTCTTGCACTCCTCATTAGCATTTTCCCTCACTAGGGACCACAGGAGTTCCTTTTGCATATGGGTATTCTCTATTTGTTTCCCTACTGCCTCCTTCAATCTGTCTACAAAGTCCACAAATGACTCCTCAGGCCCTTTCCTGATCACAGAGTAGCCTATCGAAGGAGCAGTAGCGGATGGCAAACACAGCAATGCCCGTTGTGCTACCCTTTTTATATCATCTAAGACTGCAGCTGCTCCTGGGGTTTCTCAAAGTCCCCCTCCCCACACAGATGGTTCATAGTGAGATATGCTCTTGAATGGTCTTGCTTATAGATGTGTAACAGATCTTTAAGCTGTCTTTTCCAAGACCTTTCCCATATCCAGTACTGTGCAGAAGTGAGCAAACTGGTCATCGCTGTCCTAATGTCACTGGGCACCAGTACACTGGTCGCAAATGTGGCATGCAACACACTTTTGAAATAAGAAGACTCCCTTCCAAACTCCTTGGCAACCTTACACAACTCCCTTAGGTGTGCATATGGGAAAGGTTCCCACCGTGGGTTTGCCCCTAACCGATTGTATGTCACTGATGCCGCGAATAGTTCCCTCTCTTCCCCCTCCCTCCGGACCTCGCCCCTCCCCACTCCGGCCTCCAAAGCGTGGGAACCAGGAAGTATGTTGCCGAGGGGGGAGCCACTGGTGGAGAGGGTGGAGACTCTGGTGGGAGGGGCGGAGGCGTCCCAAGGAGCGGCGCTGTCTGGGGCATCGCGGCTGCTGTTTGCCTTGAAGCAAAGGGCGGCGGTGCGGGGGCAGGGAAGGGGTGGAGTGTCCCGGCAGCCGGGGTTGGCGGGGCCCGGGGGTGGCGGGGCCGGGCGTCCGGACGCTCGCGCGCGCTGCAGCGCTGCCGTGGGAGGCGGGGCCGCGGCCGGGGCCGGGAGGGATTTCCCCATAACAGGGGAGGGACCCGACGGGGGACTAGCCGACGCAGGGAGTGGGACATGGGAGGAGTTGTCGGTCTCGGCGGGAAAGCCGGTGCAAAAGGAGCACAACATCGTGGAGCTCGCCCCGCGGTTTTTGGCGCCGGCGGCGCCGGGCGCGCTGCAGCGCTGCCTGTCACCCCCACACGCATCGCAGAGCGCACCCGGGCTCCGGCCCCTCCCGAGATGCGGGCAGGCGCTAGGAGAGGGCGGTGGCGCCCAGGGCTCCGCGCTGCTCTGCGAGCTCTCACCGCGGGCGGCAGCGGCGGCAGCAGCGGCGGCGGCGGCGGCGGCGCGGGTCCGCTCCTCCGCGGGACCGCCAGATTTTGAAATAACTGGGGAGGGCGGAACTGGAGAAGTGGACGTAGGGAGAAGGACTGAGGGTGGTGAATTCGGGACGGGGTGATCAGGTCCGTCCCGACAAGGGGGCAGGGTAGACGGTAGCAGCCCTGCATCTTTAGATGGGTTCCACCCTTCGATCCCTCCTGCAAAGGGTCAGTGGGATTGGGAATACAGGGAGAGGACAGAGGGGCAGAGGTAACATTAACTGGGTAACCCGAACCTTTTATCCCTTTTTCCCCACTTCCAAAATCCTCCAGATTTATAAATAATAATAATAAGCAAGGGAAAAAACTCCCTGACTGAGTTATCTCCCGTCTGACTTATCAAAGTTAACTTTTCCCCCACAGTATCCCAGAAAAGTAGTAACTTAACCGAATCACCCGAAATGGTAGGAACATAAAGAAAAACCACTTAACGAAACGCCTTAGAAGATTCTTAGAATACTTAACTTTCCCTGCCTTTAGGGTATTTTTAACTTGGATATAAAACCTCCCTTTGAGAACGGGACAACCCAGATCCCATCCTTAACTCTATTCACCCCCACCAAAGGGAAAAGTAGCAACGAAAAAGTTTAAAGCGATAAGGGGGCTCCCGGGGAGCTCTGCACTCACTTCTAACTGGGTGGACCCTTGCTGTTCTCGGCTGCAGTAGTCCGGCTTCAACCAACCGCTCCCAGAGCAACAAAAACCCTTGGTGGTGGTCCCCTGGTTCTCAACCGATCCTCTCAATTCTCCTCCAGAGAGGGTTGCCGGTCACCCCTCAGAGAAAGCCTGATAAAATTCAGACTTCTCCTCAGGGAGGGAGTTTACCGGGTGCGGCCTCCTAGCAGCCCCTGCTGCCAGGGACGCTTCTCCAGGGGTCTTCTTTCAAGTCCCTGTTCATGGTGCGCCACTTATAGCCTGCGCAGGGACTGTCCTGGTGGACAGAGTCAGGCAGCGTGTCCCAGAAGTGTCCTTCAGGGAGCCGCTCTGGTGGGGCTGCTTAAGCTCCTGCTGCGGAATCTGCTACCCTGCCGGTGGGCGCAGAGACAAGTCCTAGCAGGTCCAGGGGTAAAGAATAAGGGAGGGATCTTCTGTATGGGTGTAGTATATGTTGCAAAATAATTCGTGCTACAATTTAAGATTACAGCATTTTACTGAAGTTGAGAGAAAGCACAAATACCAGAAGCAGGTGACCGTCAAAATTGTGCATTTCAAGGGATTTCTGTGTGAATAAGCCCTGGCAAGATGCATTCAATTTGCATTCCACAGATAAGCATTTAGTGGGATTTCCTTGTCTGGCAAAGCTCCAGGATATGTGTATATACTAATATATGACTCCAGGATGTGTATACCAAGTGTGCATATGCAATAAATAATATACGTTGCCAGAAACTCATTCCAACAGCAAAAATCGACTACTGATTTCAGGAACTGTCGTCAGACATGGTGGAAAGACAGGAAAAAACTACATTGTTGTATTGTAAAGATAAAATTAACAAAGAAGAAAAAAGGTATAAAAAGACACCTCATGGAAACCACAGTGGGGAACTGGTGAGATTCGAACTGACAGTGTTTTGGACTCAGTTCACCCCAACGCCGATCGCCTGGCTCGGCATTGTGGTTTTTTTGTTTGTTTTTTTTTTTTGCTTCATGGCTCTTTTTCAAATTTTATACTTTGATTTTTAATAAATTCTATTTAATCATAATATTGATTGGTTCGTTTATAACAATGGGTATTCAAGGAGTTTATTAACAGTTCCTTGCTCGAATGGGTCCAGGGACAGAAGACCCAGAACAAAGGAGAGCACAGACTTTTATACAGCAACAAACAACCAATCAGCTGAGGGTCCAGGGGCTGGCAGGAGGAGGGGGGGGGGGGTTGGGGGGGGAAGGCGGGACAAGCTTACACAGTCCAATAAGGAGAGGGAAAGGGAGGAGAGAGAACCACAACCAATGGAGTACTGAGTAGCACAGAACCTTCTAGATACAGATACATATGCATAAGGGGTGGAGAACAAACAGTCCAATCCTGGGGGTACAATTAACATAGGAAGAACCCATCAATCACGTGGAAGAAACTATCTTCCTCCAGAGGGAAGGGAAGGATTCTCAAACCCAAGCAACCCTCCACCATGGCCCCTCAGATCCCTTGGGACCTTCCGGATCTTCCTGGGCCTCAGTGGCAGCCTCAACGGCCGCCACACCCCACCTGGCTGCAGCCTCCTTTGAGGTAGTTGCAGAGAGTGATAACTTCTCCCGAAGCCTCCTTGTCTGCAGACTAAACATCCCCAGCTCCCTCAGCCACTTCTCATCATTTATGAACTGCCTATGGCCAGTGGCAGTAGTGATTTAAACTATAGTAGATTCTAAAGAAATTATTTGTTTCTATTTACAAATGAATGTTGAAATCAGTAAATTTTTCAAAGGAATAAATAAACTGAAATCCATCGGTACTTCTGATAATACTGGAAGCACCTCTGTCAAAATCCACCTCTAGATCTTGTGACACCTCTTGAGTACCAGTAGCAGACAGTGGACAACAAGTGGGAGTGATACAGAATAAGAATGCAAAGTATTAAATGTTGTAACCTGCAGAACAGAGCTATCAAAATATTCCCACAAAGAAAAATGTTTTACTTAAATATACATTCATGCACTAACTAGGAGTTTTCCTGAATGGGAATCAGGAAATGGGACCAGATTTTTTTCCTTTGTGGATACAGGAATGTGGTGCTTATAAGGAGTAAATATTACTTATTAAGAGAGGTTAATATATTTCCCTTATTTAAAGTATAAAACAGAAGAATTTCAATAGTCAGTTTCAAGAGATTTCTTTTTGAACCCGCTTATTTTGGTATCTGATAGCACCTGTCAGGGAGTTAGCTTCTACAGTTAACAGGAATCACAAGTTGTCCTGGTTTAGGCCAGAGGGGTCAAAATCTAGGAAGTGATCTGTGCTGCAGGAAGGCATACAACTTCCTTCCTGCGAGAGAGAGCCAATAATCAGGTAGTTTTAAGGGTTGATAGGTAGGTAAACCAATTAAAAAGTTGATCCGCCTTCGAGGAAAAAACCATATATAAGCAGAGACTCTCTGAAGCTCTTCCTCTTTGGACCTGCTGCTGCTGTGTAGAGAGGAGCAGCTTCTGCTTCCCTCGCTGGTAAGGCCTCAGCTCCCCCCCCACCTCCTTCCAAAGGAGGGATGGGGGGGGGGGGAAGGGAGGTTTTACGGCAGCCGTGCCGCTGCCAGCGGGCAGGCATGGGGGAGGAAACGATTGGAATTTTCAGCAGATACAGCTCAACCGGTGTGCCAACTACACGAGAGGGAGAGCCAGGCCCCTGCTCCGGGCCAGGCAAGGACCAGGCCGGACTCCATCCAGCTCGGGCCAGGCCCTGCCCTGTCACCCCGGGCCCAGATGGCCCCACCAGGCCGAGCCAGCTTGGCAGAGCCAGGCAGAGACTCTTGAGAGCGTCTGGCATCCAGCTCGGACCTGTTCAAGCAGCCCGGCAAAGAGCACGTGATCCTCACACTGCCGGAGAGAGAGAGAGACAGAGATTAACTCTCTCCATGCCTAGACTAAACTCACAGACACCCATCCTTCCTCGCAGAGAGAGGAACGAGTGAGGACATCGACATAGTGCAGCGCAGAGACTTTACAGTCAGTGAGGAAAGCAGAACTGATACTTAGAAGGAGGTGCATGGGAAGTTGCTTCAAGAGTGAAGCTGAAAACTCTTTTGGAGAACCATGGTTGGGGACTGAGCTAATAAATTCTCTGTAATATATGAAGTTATAGTCCAAAAGGGGGATGTGAGGTTCTTCTTGCAGCCAATGAACTGAAATACCTATGTACAGACAAGTAAGTGTTGAAAAAAGTACAGCCTGATGAGAAACTAGAACCAAGAGAGAGGAGAGGCTGTGACCCAGAGCCCTGGTCCCAGGGAGAATGCTAGAGAACCTGAGTTGTCAAGAGAACCTGTGTTGCTAAGCACAGAAGAAGAGATTTTCTTTGTTGCTGCAATTGAACTGGGCATCCTTAAAACAGGTACCCTGTGGACTGTTCATAACCCACCATAGTGGCTGTGGGAAGGCTACTAGTGTGGGAGAGATCCACCATTAAGTTGGACTTTGCTCCGGGCGGCGGTTAATGGTGAGGCAGAAGACCCATAAAAACTGTATTTTTCTTACAGAAGATCCATGGTGTAAGCAAAAGAAACTTCTCTCCCTAAATGAACTGGAAAAAAAGCTGTTTCTGAGGTGGTAAACTGACTGGAGGTCGAAGTGTTGTCTTTTGTATGTTGTCAGGGAGAATGAAATGGAGAGGTGGGGAAGGAGGGGTGGTCTGGGGAGTTTGTTCTGGTTTTTTCTTGAATTTTTTTTTTCTTTTTTCCCTTTGTCTTAGATATATTAATAAAACTTCTTTGTACTTTATAAAGTTTGAGCCTGCTTTGCCTACTCCTAATCCTTATCTCACAACAAGCAATCAAGTAAATTTAAGTAAGTGTGCTAGCATTTAGCCACAAACCTGAATAGGTGAACTGAAACCACTACACAAGTCTTCATTTTACAGATCCTTGTTAAGTAGAAGATGTGGTCAGATAAGTTTCTGATGAATACCTGGATAGGCTGATTATGGCAACATGTACACTTCAGTGAAGTAGCTGCCATTAGTTACTGTTTGGTGATCGGTATCAGATCACAGAGGACATTGGATGGATGTGAGTGAGCAACTCTGGCATCCTCCAGGGATGAAGTGCAGTAGCTGACCATGTGCAGTGAGACAAGAATAAGATATCTCTAGAGAACAAATCATCTCCTAAAGCAGCATACATCCCAGAAAAATGCAATATTTTCCCTCTCCTTCACTGGCCTTGATTTAAGCTTCTTATAAAATGACAGAATTTGCAGACCTATTTTAATAAAAACCCTATTAAGACTTAAATGAGTGTTAGCAAAGGATTTTTGCTGTGATTCAAATAATTTTAAAATTAGCTATAGGTACCTAACTGAGTAACATGCATAATGTAATACTTAATGAAGGATATCTGCAAAGTTTGTAAAAAACTTTTCCTAAGGATATTATGCACTCATCTTTGCATGTTTTTATCTTTAACTGAAACATCCAAGATTATTTTGACACCATCAGGTATGAAAGTAAAAGCACTTCCTTTTGTTACAGAAAAGGAGAAAAATATAATCAATGTGATAAAAGGAACTGTCACATCCTATTTCTTTAAAAATGCAAGGATAATAGCTCCCAGCTGTCATGTTTGCCAAGGTTCTGACAACCCATAAAATAGGAGAAAATCAGAGTTTGGCCCAAAGTGTGAACCAAACTTCTGGACTATGGGATCAATGTCTCCAGAAATATGCTCTAGCACCTTTTAAAGGACCTTTTCTGAGCATGCCAGACTCACTTTCCAGTATTATCAGATTTTTGTTCTGTGGGAGATATCTAATAACTTTTAGTTTTAATTATAGGTTTCTGAGGTTTTTATAATTTTTATTTTTCTTTTAATGAAAGAATTTTTTTCCCAGTCAAAAGCTGTGAGTAGCTACCCCCTAAAGTGGAGCATAAACAATAGGCACAATAGGTGGCTGGCTCCCTCTTCTTCCTAAAATGGCTATTCAGCCCTGGAAAATAACTATCAACATACTATGGATTATTTTCAAATTATAATAATCTCTGCTTCTGGTCCTATTCTTATTTCTTTTAAACAGTGTATTCATTTTAGTGAGGTCTCCCAAAAGGTTTACTAAGATAGCAGTGAGACTGAGCTTCCCTATTTAATCTCTCTAGTGAGGCAAAAATGCAGTGGGATTACAAGGATCAATATCTTGTTGATATAAATGGATGTCATTTTTTTGTTCTTTTCATTCTTTGACAAAAACCCAATCATTCACTCAGCTCCACTTTCAACAGTAGCATAAGTTTGTGCAAATGTTTAATACATAGCAGTTTCGTTTCATTTCAACTTGCACATGTTCTGTGTCCTCACTTAATGGTCAGGTGCTGTTAGGAATTTTAGATTAAGACAAACAACCTGTAGCTTCCCAATCCAAATAAGTAATATTACTTCTCTGACAACTGGTGTATTATTCTGGCATTTCACTGACTCCTGAATACATTAGATTTGCCCTTAAAAAGGAACAGAAAACTTTATATTTCACAGTTTATAACTCTGAATCTAGCATACAAATTTTACATGACAACTCCTCATGGGCCAATTAATTTTTCCAAGCTATTTACTTGGATGAATATTTACCAAGTTGGCAGAGGAAATATTTAATATGGACGGTTTTGACCACAATATCTCAGCTTTTGCAGATTGTGTTACTTAAAGTACTATTAAATTCAAATGTCCTCTAGTTAGACTTGTACACACGCTCTCTCAAAATCCAGCTAGCAACTATTAACCAAAACCTGTTCAGTTTTTTAAAAATTGGAGCATTGTGTTTAGGTGCAAATGTACCTTTAAGAACCAGGTCCAGAGTTGGGCTAAAGCTGAGCTGTTCTAAACTTGAGCTTCTTTGAGGGTAATTAAGGCCCTAATGCAAAAAGATGTGATCCAAAAAACATTCACCTGACTGCTGCTAGAGTCAGTTGCAAATGGGAAAATGCCTTATATGCCCTGTCATGCTTAGGGGCCAATCCCACATGATAAAGAGAATGTCCCACTGTGAAGTCTGTCCCTTTGAAACCTTTTTACCATTCATGAAATGCTTCAGAAGAGGATGAGGAAGCTGCAGTGCATGATGCTGCATTGAAGGAGAATGAACACTGAACCCCTTGTTCTGCTGTCAACTGACTTCTGTGTCCTGCTTCAGATGCTTTGTCCTACCCTGAATGTAAAACTCAGACCATACTTGTTTTGAGAAGTAGGACACTTATTTGGGAACTGGAAGATCTGTGTTTTGGTTTCACTGAAAAGTATTTCTAAATGTCTGTCTAAACCTGGTTAGCCAGTGTAAAATGCATAAACACTTCTTGGAGATCCCAAACCAAGTACTGCACCTTCCATTAACACACCTTAACCAGCAGATGTACAGTAATCATCCTCTTGATATTTTTCTTTCTCTGGCTATAAAACAGCTAAAAACAGCTAGGCCACCTTTCTGCACCACAGCACAACAGCTGGACTGGAAGATGCAGTAATGCACCTGAACCATTCCTGATCCCTTCCATGCACAGCAGTGCTTAAGGAACTTGCTGGTGGCATGGGAAAACACACAAACTTTGCTTTATTAATAGGCCGAAACTGGCTCTGGCTCTCCAATTGCTCCAGTCTTTCTCTCAACCATGATTAAAAGACAATAATGATTTTTCACTCAGCCAGGGAGCAGCCAGTTCTACAAGTATCCAAAATCTGTTGCATTTCCTCCCTGAGGTCTGAAAGCAAGGTCAACTTCAACCCTGAAACAGAAATTGTTTTTACCAAACAAATTCCAATAGCCACAACCCTTCAGTCTCTTTGGTAGCACTCAGCTCTCCAGATAAGGTGTAAAGATCATAGAGCTACTCTGGTGTCAAAGAAGTAAACATTTGATAGTGCATTGCTGCACTATTTGCCTTCACTTCCTGGTTTTGCTTACACTGGAGGCTGTGAAGGATTCACTTTCCCCACTGTTAGAAAAACATGAGGATGGCTTGCGTACATGACAGGGTAGAAAATTAAGCAGAGATGTTAAGAACTTTGTTTCAAGTTTCAGTGACGTTAAGCTCACTCTCTGAAAACTGGCATGATCTTTTTACTTTTCTACAAGCTAATTAGGAACATTTCTTGAAGAAATTTACTTTATCCAGCAAGATGCTGCTGTAGTGTGATAAGTGGTAACAAATGAAAACCATTACCTAAGTGATTTAATAAGAAATTATATGATTCTTTGAATAAACTGATATTCATTAAAGTGGTGAATTATTCAGTGAACAGCTTTTTACAACTCTGAAGTTTCTTGCAGTTCATAAAGTACTAAATTGGATAGCAAATAATAGCAATAATGGAATAGAATACAACAAATATTCTAAATGAGACTGATATAGGAACAGCAAAATTAACTGAATAAGATATATTTAATCAGATTTTATCAGTTGTCTATATTATTCAATTAGTTTTACCATAATTTACTTATTATTAAATGATTTTATAAGTCAATTTTACTCTAGATCTATAGCCCATGCTTCTGCTTCCATTACAGATGTGGCATAAAACTAATTGAAGCTTTCACCAATGAGCAATGACAGTTATAATCTAAGCATAAAGGTGATGGCATTTCTATAGCCCTCATTTCAGGAAAGGGTTCTTTTGGCCTAAACATGGAACATATTCAAAGTACAATAAAGACTTCAATATTAAGGAATTGTTCATGAGTGCAAAACCTTCCCTTTTAGGTTGTACAGGCTCAGAATGGCACATTATTTCTTATTACATGCCTCTAAGTTTTCAATAGCTGCAGATAATGCTTTGAACAACTTCATCTTAATTACCCTAGATAGGTGTCCACAACCTTGCAATGTTGAAACAGATAATCATTACAAGGGTATGTTTGCCCAGAGAGGTGAATCACCTGGATATAGGCCAGCTGAAATTTTGGCAAAGCCAGCTACATTAGCAAATCCTCTTTGTTTAAAGTCTGATGTTTTATACATTCCAAAATACTTACTGGCTTCCCGTGAAATGTGATGACTTTGAGAGAACCAATCACCTGTAAGGTTTCCAGTTCAAATTCTGATACCATATAAATAGGGTTTCCCTGAGATAAGTCTTCCTGTTTAAATTTCATACCATGATAGATGCTGCAACCTTTGCATGAGAACGTGAAAAGTGTGGATCAAATAAAATCAATATTTGTACTTTAAAAGCCTTTGGAAGGGTTGAAATTCTGCTGTTATCTGAGTTCTGCTTTCCATCTTGTAAAAGATATTACCTCCAAAAATTCTTTCTGGTGTAGATTAGCACACATAGTATGCCTTTTGAGGCACTGGCATACCAGATAGAAGATGAGAATATCTGTCACAAGAAAAGAAGTAAACTATTGTTTCAAGGTTGGTATTTATTCTCTGGGATTAACAATCAGAATGAAGAGCTGTGTCTCGAGGCCAGGGTAGTATGGGATACCAGGAGTGGGGCTGAGCAGGCAGGCACAAATCTGGAGACACCTGGCTACAGCTGGGCATCAAATGCTGCTTGTGGTGAGAGAAGGTAATGAACAGAAAGGTAATGAGGTTATAGAACCAGCAAAATGCTCACCCAGACAGCACCATTTGTTTGGCCACAACACCAGTCCCAATGAAACAAATATCAAAACAAGAATTTAGAAAGTAAATAATGAGAGAGTAAGAGTGTCTTTTTACTAGTTCTTCTTCATTTTCTTTTTGGAAAATATAAATTTAAATTTTAGAATAAAAGGAACCTAGAAATTAAATGTCAAAAACTTTGTTTATATGAATGTAGAATTGCAGAGTGCAGCACAGTTCAGGCCTCTGAAAGCTGTGAAACATACACCTTCTTTGATCTGTGCTGTAAAACACCAATAGCATGTATTCAATCCTTTTGTCTTTGAACAGGTTTTAACTGGAGTACCTACACATTTGTCAGTCCATCAGTGACAACACTTATTCTGCCAGATGCACGATGAACTAGGTAACTCTCACATCTTCTTCCCTTCCTTTTACAAACACACAACCACACTTAGTACCATGTTTTCAAATATCATGACCAGGGTCACCTCAACCCAAACTGCTCAAAGTCTCAGTGCCAATCCCTTTGTTAGCACAATCTGTAGGACACAGCACAGAAACATGGAACATCAAAACTCTCACATCATGTATTGTTCTTTCTTTTTGTTACCCAACTGGAAGTCTGACAGAAAACATCAGCCTTTTCATAGGCAGGCACAGTCCATCCCTTAGATTATAATTTAAAAGCACATCTTTGCAAAGCAGCTCAAAGACACCCTTCAATCAGCCTTATCAATTAACACAGAAAATAGGGTTATGCATTTTAATATATTTTAATCCTTACAAAGAAATCTGGAGCTTTATTTTTTTTTTATAAAACAGATATTTGGGGTCTTTTTGAAGAAATTAATTCCATTGTGGTATAAAAACACCCATATTGGAATGACTTCAATTGTGCAAAAATTGACTGTGATGATTTTTTAAATAGGAAGTTGATTTACCTTAGCTATTTTCTCTCTGTATTGCACTGTTTCTTCACAAAGGCTCCACTTCATTTCCAGAAAAGTACATGGAAAACAGTTTTCAGCCTAGCATCTCTGAGGAATCATTGAAATCAAGCCTCCGCTTTGCACTTAGAAGCCTCTGTGCTACATTGTGTTTATATGAAAGAACCACCTCAGTTATTGAATGAACATATCTGGGGTTAAAGGTATGAAGTGCAACAACCTGTGCTGCAGCCATCTGTCCGGATTAAAGTGCAACTTTGTTCCCTGCACACTGGGGACAAGAGGGAAAATGCAGGCTTATGGAAAAGTGAGCTTCCTTATTGAGTAAAGGAGCGGGGAAAACTTAACATGGCCGCTATTGGTCAAAAAGAGCTGTTCGAATTTCCAAACCCATCAATCTGCAGGATATTATGCTTTTGATATGCTATTTGCTCAATAAATGTGAGGAAAAAGAGAATCTACCCTATTGACTAGATTATTTGTTGTGATCCATTTACTTGTATCTATTACTCAGTGGCTGAAAAGCAGCTATCTTGATATTGATGTATGTTCACAAGCATTTGGCATAGGTACGTTTAGACCTGACCAGCTGAGCTCTTTCCTAAATTAAAGTAAAACAGAGAATTAAACAAGATTAAAGTAAATGTCAATAAGAAGCAGTTCATAAATAATCTAATATGTCAAATAAAATATAGGAAATTAAGAAGATGGCAGAAAATTAATAGATGGGTGTGTAAGGAGTTTGGTCTACTTGGTGTAACGAAGAGACGATGGTTAGTAACTTAAGGAGGGCCTCCAAGTAGATTTGGTATCTTCACCCACTTTAGGGAAGCGAAGGGAGACACAGCCTAGTTCTCTGGGTTGTGGATGCAACTAAGTTTTTACCTTCCTGAAGTGGTTTTCACTATCCCTTCAAAAACATGACCTCAAACACTAGAACAAAACATACAGCTGCATTTTATACCTTGTTAGCAGAACACAATGCCAGACCCTCTCCAGGAGGGGAAGAGTGAGCACATAACAACTAGTTCAATTTAGAAAATGTGATAGAATTTACTCTTTACAACATGGGTCAAAATTCAAACTTGACTGAGATAAAGCTGTAATTTGCTCTGTCCTAGGAGCATGCCTTACATCGGCTATAGATCACCGCTTTAAGCGGTGCAGTGAAGAAAAAGCAATAATAGACTCTCTTCAAAACCTAGTGGAAATTTTGCAGAAACAATTAGAGGAGGAAAGGAGTTATATTCTCTTGTTACAAGATGCTTTGAGAGAGAAACACCTTAAGAATCCAAGGAACGCTGAGTCACCACAAGACACAGAGGAAAAGGAAACACTTTACCCCCACAAAGAATTAAAGCAAGTAAAAATTTGTGGGGAAAACTGCTGTCCTCGTGTAAGACCTTTGATTAAGACAGAATACAATTATCTCAATGATGAAGATTATGATCCACATATCACCACTAAACAAATTCCATTTACTGCTACTGAACTAGCTAAGTGGAAAAAGGAATATGGGTGGCTTCCCCACGAATCTGAAACAGAATATGTCTTCTGAGTGTCACTCACTGGAGGAGACCAAATTCATTTAACTGAACAGGAGGCCAGTGGATATTAGGGACATGGAGTTTTCTTAACAACAGGAGACAGACGTTACACATGGTCCCTGACTCAATGTGCAGCTTACTGTGCTGGGGGACTCAATCCTCCAGAAAGGGGAGACCCTTTAGCTATAGTTAGTACCCCTGATCAACTTCTAGAAAGCGTCCACAAAGCCGCTTGTCTGCAAATGATACATGAAAAGAAGTTGATTTCTGGATATGAATCCCCTATGCAACTGCCCGTAAAACCTGAAATGATGACCCCTTTAATTCGGGGTCTCCCAGAATCACTCAAACCCACAGCGATTGTCTTACAGAAAACTATAGCTGCTGTGGGCCCCGTAGAGAGGCTGGAAAGATTCCTTGAAAACCCGACAGACCAAACTGGATCTACTGATCCTGGGAATGCCCCATATACCACACCCTCTCAGCCGTCGGGTTCACACTCGAATTCACCTACTGGTGATCGCAAAGTTTATACATGTAGTGAGGTTGCAGAAGATCTGATTAATTACAGTAGAAAATATAGACCTGTAAAAACCCCAGAAGAGAAATCAGAGAAAACACTGGGTAGCAGGTACATTGGGGTTCCTCATAGCAAAAACCCAGACAATAGAAAACCCAGACAATAGAAGACCCAGTGGACCCCCCCTCCCTCAAAGTCTGGGCAGTGAGCCTAAGCAACCCCTCCCTCAGAGTCTGGGAAGTGAACCAAAGCAACCCCTCCCTCAGAGCCTGGGAAGTGAGCCAAAACAACCTTTCCTTCAAAGTCCAGGCAACGAGCCAAAACAACTTTGTCCTCAAAACCGGGGAAACTGGTTTTTGGGAATTTGGTGGAAGGGTATCCCACCTGATACCCTAACCTTTTTAGATCAGATTAAAATGCCTGAATCTAGGAAAGATCTCCAACATGCTTTAGGGTTATTTGTGTTCTGGAGGAAACACATCCCAGATTTTTCCATAATTGCCAGACCTCTTTATAACTTGCTGAGTAAAGGGGTAAAATGGGAATGGGATGTTTCTCAAGAAGAAGCAGTGCAATTGTTGATTTTTGAAGCAACAGCTCACCAAGCCCTGGGCCCTATTCACCCTACAGATCCTTTCCAAGTGGAATGGGGATTTGCCACCTCAGGGTTGTCAGTACACATCTGGCAGCAGGGCCCCAAGGGCCCGACGAGGCCTGTTGGTTTTTATTCCCATGGCTTCAAAGATGCTGAAAAAAGATACACTACCTGGGAAAAGGGATTGTTTGTGGTTAGCTTAGCTCTTATAGAAGTGGAAAAGATTACACGACAACAACCAATTGTTTTGAGAGGTCCTTTCAAAGTTATTAGGGCAGCTTCTACCAGGACTCCCCCACCTGACGGGGTGGCCCAGAGAGCCTCAGTTAGAAAGTGGTGTGCTCAGATTGAACATTATTGAAATGCTTTCTCAATAACTGAAGGAGCTGTAAAAAACCTGGCAATACAAGAAAGCTTGAGTAGCAGCGAAGACAAACCTGCCTCAGTTATTAAGGTAGCCCTCCACACTTCCTCCGGTGAACAAATTATTACAGAGGGAGAAGCCAGTGCCCAAGTTGGCAAGCTGATAGCTGTTTGGAGTGTTTTCCAACGTGAAGTACAGAATATTTTTCTTGTTTGTATCTATACTTGTTTCTATGCTGTGTTTAAAGGATGTACTGAGTGGCTTTCTTTTTGGCAGCAAAATGCATGGACAGCTTCTGATGCCCTAGGGAAAGAGCATCAGATAAATACACACTGGATAATTCCATCATTTTAACCTTTTCTGCCCCTTGGTGGCAGGCTCTGTTGTGTTTACTTTTCACAGGGGAACTCCAAGGGACATGAAGAATCTATAGATTCAAAATAAACGCCGTAGCAAAGCCCAGACTGAGTGCAGTAGTCACATACCATGGTATAAGCACCCCCCTTATGCTGGACAAGAATAATGTTTTCCCTCCCTTTATGGTAACATGAGGTGATGATGTTATACTATGATGTAAATTAATTGCTGAACTTTTTACCGAACCTGTACACAGTTATAGCATTGGACCTCATGGCCGTGTTTCATTTTGTAAAGTTGAAAATCAGGATTGTTGGCTAAACTTAACTGTTGTACAATTTTCCCATAAAATCATGTGTGGTAAAAACAATACAAGATACTGGGGGGAACTTGAAGGTGATGTTGTAATACCTACCACCCAACCAGCAGTTATGCTAAGCCTGAAAATTTTTGAAATTGGACCAAATATAATCAGGACCAGGTATGGTCTCTTAAACAAGTTAAATTGCTAATGCACAGAAATTCAGCCAGCTTGTTCATCTTTTAACACAAAGAGACATAACCGGTGCCGTGGGAACAGGATTGGGAATCTTGAATAGCATTGATTCAGAAGTACTAATGAATCTATTGGCTGCCACTACTAGAGATTTAACCAAATTACAACAACCACTGCAGTCGTCATTAACCCACCAGTGGTTGTTATCAAACGTATTAACTTAGTGAATTTTAACCATATATAATGCTTCAGTGCATTCAATATTCCCTATCATTACGTTAGGGCTGAATCATGATGGAACTCTTTTTTATCCTTTTGAGCATAAGCAATGGGCCCGTCAAATTGATAAGAAATGGCAAACTGTTGATTTAGAAACTTGTATTGTCCAGGAACAACTAGGGTTCATCTGTGAAAGTAATGCAATTAGAGCTCAGGACATTTGCTTAGACACAGAACAGAATATCTGTCATTTTGAAATTCATCCTAAAGAGAATCCTGAAACAGTGCTTGTGTATATAGGCAATGGATGTGCATGCTTGAGAACTGCTTGTGACCGAGTAGTTGTAGAAAATTCAGTAGTGGATACTAAAAATCATTCAAATTCTTGTGTTTGCAATTTTACTAGGATCATAGGATGTGATTTTTCTTATTTAGCTCCAGTTACTTCTTATCACCTTTTGCAATCCAATTACTCGCTGATACACCAAGTTGTGCCTACCCCCATTGGGATGAACCTTACCTTGGTAAAGCAATTGTTGCTTCATCAGGATTTAATCGAAATTTTGGAGAAGATCAAGAAGAATGGACAGAAAACCTTGGTAACAGTTCACTACAATGTAAAGGAAATACATCGTGTTCTGGAAAGGGTAAGAAAAGATGCTGACCACAGTTGGTGGGATACCCTTTTTGGGTGGTCACCTACTGCCACAGGGGTCCTGAATAAATTGTGTCATCCCATCATTGTTCTCTTGATTTTAGTTTTGATTTGTTTTGTTTTGTCGGCAATTTTGTATATCATGAATTGGAGAATGATGAAACGAATAACACATTTGACATCTATAATGAATATGCATAATCTGGTTGATATTTCATTCTCTGTGGACACCCCTGACATTATTGATACAAGGCGAACTAAGGTATAATAAGAAAGTAGATAAGTACTTTACTGCTTATTGTAATTCAATCAATTATTAATGTAATCCTAAGGTATAATAATTCAATCAATTATTAATGTAATCCTAAGGTATAATAATTCAATCAATTATTAATGTAATCCTAAGGTATAATAAGAAATTAAACTGTTTTTATAATCCAATCAATTATTAATGTAATCTTACTATAGTAAGGCAATTGTTGCTTCGCTGGGATTTAAACAAAATTTTATGTGATTGAAATTACTTATCCCTTTTGTTCTTTTTCTTTCTTTCTGCCACTTTTTGTCTCTATTTTCCGGGGTTATGCTACCTGCACTGATGACTCCTGAAGACTTTGTGACAACGCTACAGACTCCTGACGACGATTGTGAGCCACGGGGTGGTGTAAGAGACTGGACATAAATCCCTCATTTGCCTCATGACCATCTACAGAAGCAGAGGCTGAAAACCCAAAGACCCTAAAGGGGAAAAAGGACTTCTGCACAATGAAGTCTGGCCAGATCCTGGTGGGATTCCTGCCAGGTGCAGAGGTGTGCACATGCCTGTGAGACCATGTTGCTCTGGCCACCAGGGCAAAAAGGACTGTGCAGGAACGATTTGTGCAGTTGCACCTGCACCCTAAAACAATAGGCCTTACTCCCCCACCTCCTGGCCATTTGCCCCTCGCCTCTGGAAGGATTGCCTCATCTCTTGGTAACTCGCCCCTCACTTTCGAAAAGACTATAAAGAGACTCTCAAAAAAGAC
This sequence comes from Eopsaltria australis, assembly GCA_034509425.1. Classification (NCBI taxonomy): domain Eukaryota; kingdom Metazoa; phylum Chordata; class Aves; order Passeriformes; family Petroicidae; genus Eopsaltria; species Eopsaltria australis. Next base: position 23,876 of record JAVTVJ010011962.1, read on the forward strand.
CCCTACGAGATCTCCCCACGGACGAGACGGAATCCATTGAAGCTGGACAACGAGGACTTCGTTGTGCCGCGGTAGCTATAACCCCTCTTCTCCCTCCCTCTCAACCCTATATCTCTCTCTCTCCTCTATTGCATAATCATGTTGTTGGCACTCAATAAAGGTGCTTTTGATTTTGATTAAAGCAAAAATATTGTTCCTGTTTTCTTTTGCACTCTGAGATTCGGGTAACGAACCATCACAACTCCTGCTTGTATTAGCGAATCGTGACAGGAGACAAGCCAGCAAATTCTGTGCTGAAATGCTTGTGATATTGGAAAATATTTCTACTAACCAGAGTCCTGTGATAGGTGCAAAAAATTCTGGTGAATTCCACAGAAGCATCAAGTCATGAATACATGTGTAATCTATACAGGTATCAATTTGTGGTAAAAGACAATTAACTTTTTTTTAGGAGTTTCATTTTGTGCAGTTAATTTAATTTTTTTTTTCCTTACATCTCAAGGAAATCAAGATTCTTTTTTCATAGGAATTTAGCGGTTTTCTGTGTGTCATATACAGAAATGCTTTTGTGTGATTCTTATTTCTGTCAATGAATGAGTGTCGACGTGTCATTCTTCACAGTTACGATGCAGGCTGTTGTGTCCCTGTTACAGTAAGATTGGTAGAACAGGCTTTCCAAATGTTTGACCTGTCAATCACCTCTTCACTAAATGCAAAAGACAACTGCCCATGCCTGTTTACTGTGTTCAGGAATAGCTTCTTCTATTCTTCTAATACATGGACGGTGACAATTCTGCTCATCTCCAGGCATTAAATTTGTCAGAAATTAGTCTGACAGACTCAGAAGAAGCTCTGAGTGGGATTCAACCCACCTAACCAAAAATCTCCAATGCAAATATCTGAATCTAGGTGACTCATCTTAGGTTCCTTTTTTAATCAGGGAAAAGAAAAAAGCAGTGATTCATCTGACATATTTCAGACACCAGCTTCATACTGTAATCAGCCACATCATGCAAGTGCTTATGTTCCTTCATTGACTATAAAGGGAGTTTAGGCGACATGCCCAGATATAGGCATGTACAATGAATCTTACATTAAGTTTCTTGATTCAGGTTGGAAGATTTCTCCTTGTAGGGCACTCAGCAATCACGGTGCCAGGTGGAGTTGAGGGAACATATCAGAACAAAACAAAAAAACAACAAAAAAGGGGTTTTTAAGCCAGAATGTCTTCTTTTGCCTCATCACTGGGTACTCCGTATGGTCCTTCGGGGTGCCGTATTGTGGGATGACATGCCCATGCATTCATCAGATCTCTAAGTGTTATGTTCTGGTCCAGCAGACTCTGACACAGATGGTTTAGGAAGATTCCAATTCCAGTTTAGATCATTACTCCAGCCCTAAAATTCCTCTTGATGAGCTGGAACATCCCAGTAAAAAATTAGACCAGATTATCACATGGCACCTGCTAGTTTAAAATCTGGGAATCTGTGTAGAAAGGAAAGACATAAGCTGATCGTATAGTAGAAGTTCTGCTTTGCCACACTGGCCTCTCCCAAATCCTCCCCTGTGCATCCTTCTATGTAGCTGTTTATAAGAGGTTTGGAGGGTGGTTGTTACACACATGCTGTAGGCATGAAAAAAAGCCAGAGGCTTTCCTGGCTTTGTCATAGACTTCTCAGGCATGCCAGAAAAGAGGTGTACTCTCAACTTGCTAGACTGCAGTGAAATATGAACTGACATGTCTTCTCTGCTCCTGACAAAAATTATGGAGTTTCCTGGGTCTGCATTTCTCTGCCTGTAGAATTGTCAAAAGCTATCAGCCTTAAAGCACTTTTCTCAGTGTTGTTTTATGTTTATAAAATGCTTAAAGATATTTGAAAATAAGAAAATTATAAAAAAAAATAGAGGGTTTTTTTCCTGTTTGTTTCTTCTTAGCTATATTAAAATAGAACTACACATGGAGTTGTTATGCGTGTAAGATGTACAAAATCACCAAACACAATAAATCTGCTGCTGTGCATCAAATGCTTTGAAATCAGAGAAAGAATGTATAATAACAGCTTTAAAATGAACTATCTGGTAGAACAGTTCAACTGTACAGTCTGCTTAGTCTGAATTCCACATCTGTGTGAGCATACTTTAACCATTTTAATCACAATCAATTGCTGGCTGAGAGTGTATATGTCCTCATAAATTTGCCAGTCTCTCTCTCACATGAGGAATGTGTGACACTAATGCTTTAAGGTACTTCTTGTAAAAGCTGTATAAGAAGGGGATCAAAATAAGAAACTTCTGCTGATCTAAATGTCACATTCTTGGCACGGGTTAAATACCCATAAAAATTTACAGTCAAGATTAAAAGATGAGACTTCAGATAGTACTCAAGAAAATAGCCTTTTGGTAATTAAGTATGAGAACTAGCTTAGAAATGGCATAATACCAGCTTTATGAGGACTGGATTTTCTGACTTGATAAATGATGCTTTTTGTTCTGCATGATCTTTTATTTTTTGTCCTCATTTTTATCTCCATTTGACACTGTTCAGCAAATTGAAGTGAAAAAAAGCCAGCATACATATAAAATATTTTGGAATATCACATAAATAAGGAGAATGGAGGTGGAACAAACTTAGTTATATTGTGAACCAAACCAATAAAATTTAGGCAAGTCCAAGGGATCTTTATTGGACTGTGAGAATCTGCAGACTCTTAGCAATTAAAACCATGGAACTAGAATTTACAGACCATCTTCTCAACAACACCGCACAGCAAGTACACAGTGGTATATAGAGATGATAGGGATGAGTAAAGTAGTTTTTTATTTTACTGAATCTGGGTGAGTAAGAAAGTGCATTCAGTACAAAGAAATGAAAGGTAAACTGCCTTGCCTTTGAATCTCTCTGAAAACAGCTTGGATAGTCAGTTAATAAACACTTGCATTTTTAACAATTAAATATACAAAAATATTTCTAACATTAGAAAACCTATTGATTTTAACACACAAAGGTGAGCTTATGTCTATTTTGAACAGAGATTCAGTTTTTAAAGATATTTTCCTCCTTATCTTCTGCACTCTAATTTTATAAGCAAAAAATGCATCTGTTGTTCATTGACCTGATGATCAACAGAAACACTAATTATATTAAAAATTATAATGTAGGAAACCGGGATGATGAAACTTTCTGGAATCAGGTTCTAGCTACTTACTTGGCTCATTTATAATTGTATATTTTTCACAGATGTCTAGAATTAGAACAGAAGGGAAAAAAAATTAACTTTTTCCTGATAAAAAAACTGGAAAAGTAACAACATTCCTACTAAATTGTTCCAGCTTTTAAATAAATGTCATACATTTTGAGGGTTTTTTATTTTCATGACATCTCTTTATGAAATTATTTTTTTAAAATATTAACAGCAGCTATTCTGGTTATAATCGAATTAAAACATTACTCCACATCCTAGATCTTAACTGCAGCAGCTTCTATTTTTGGTATTCTGAGGGGAAAAGGAGGTCTGAGGGAGGATCACTGCTGACCAGCAGTGGTTCCCCACTACTGCAGGTAGCATGGATGTGGACTGAGAGTACACGTGGTCCTAGGGAACCCTGGGTGTTTGCTAGCTGTCGGTGTCCAGCCCGGATTCCGGACAGCCTCCAGCTGGCCACATTCCAGAAGTGTCCCTGTCCTGAGGGGGCACTCTGGCAGCGTCATTTAGACACCGACCAGTGAAGCTGCTCGCCCAGCAGGGTGATGCGCCGGGAGGGAGGAGCTGCAATCGCTAGCTGCTGAAGTAGAAATAAGGCGAGAGGGACTTCTGGTATGGATGAATTCTGTGCGGCTTTATTGCAGGAAGTCCAGCACAGAGGGAATCCAGGGACCAAAAGCCCCGAATACTCTCTGCGACCACTTTATGAGGGACACGTACTAACCAATCAGGTGAGGGTCCAGGGGAGGACCAAGGGCAGAATCAGGGAACAAGTCCAGTGGAAGGGGGAGAGGGGAAGAGGTAAGAAGTAACAGTGTATCAACCATCCAGTAACAGGGAACCTTCTAGAAGGGGGGAGATGATAGACATAACTAGTAACCAAGTAAGTTTGCCCTGGGCTAAACCATGGTCACTTTAGTTCCCGGGGGGAGCTTAGCAGTCTTGGAAGCCCTCCACCAAAGTCCTTTCTTCTCTTCTTGGTCTTCTGCTACCCCTGGAGTCTCGGAGATAACTTCCACAGCCGCCACACCTGGGAGCTAACTGACCTCTGGAGCTGCCTTGCTGGCTTGCTGCCTCCTCCAGCCAGGCTGCGGCGTAAGCAGCAGACTGCGTGCCAGCACAGAATGCTGCAGTTGCAGGATATAGTTCCAGCATATAAGCCATATTTCATCTGCTTAAGTGCCACATGCAACTCCATAGCCACAAATTGGATATTTTGCCTCAGACACAGAAGTCAACCATAACTAAACACACACAGTTTCCAAGAGTAAAATGTAGCCCAGTGCAACTATCAAAAAGAGTATTTGGACCTCTTTGATCGAAGGCTGAATGACATTTTGACATTGTAATGATGTGAAGCACACCTTCAAAGACCTTCATCCATAATATAAGCAAATCAACCTCTAGTCTTGTATGTAGTGGTCTTTTACATCAATGCAGCGCCTGAAGAACTTCCTCTCTGTATATAAATAGCATGGCAGTGTGTTCATTAGACTGAATATTCTTCTTAACTGTAGCAAGCCAAACCATCACTCCAAGTCATATATACTTTTGTGTGAAGTAAAATCAATTTGTTTCTCTCTGTGAATAAATGTTATCGTGATAGTTTATACTCTGGGTAATAGGACAGAAATTGCATCTTTTCCAACAACTTTCTTGTAGCTTATTCAACAGAGGCTGGCAATAGATACTTGGTACTTCATTTTCACCTCCAAAAATACTATGTCCAATATGTTCAGCCTTGAAAAGAGAAGGCTTTGGAGTGACCTTATTGCAGCCTTCCAGTACCTGAAGGAATCTTAGAGGAAAGATGGTGAAAGCCTATTTACAAGAGCATGTAGTGACAAGACAAGGGAGAATGGATTAAAATGGAAAGACAGTTTAGATTGTTTAGATTAGATATTAGGAAAAAATTCTTTACTCTAAGGGTGGTGAGGCACTGGAACAGGTTGCCCAGGGAGGTGCTGGGATGCCCCATCTCTGGAGGTGTTCAAGGTCAGGCTGGATGGGGCTTTGAGCAAACTGGTAAAGTGGAAGGTGTCCCTTCCCATGGCAGGGGAGGTCGAAATAGATGATCTTCAAGGTCCCCTTCCAACCCAAACCATTCCATAATTCTATGAGGATCTTGAATCTGAATTTTAATAATAGTGATATGTGTAATGCTTCAGTGTTCCTTTGTAAATATTCTTTTATTTTGAGAGGCAAGGTGTCATGGTTGTCACAATTACTTGTTATTAAGTGAATATTTCTTGAGAACTATAAAATGCAGGGAAGCAGGCAAAAGGAAATTTTGAGGCTTAGACTTGTTTCTAACCTTCATGTTGTGTTATTGATACTTTATTTTATCAGTGTCGATAAATTATTTCAGTGGGTTGATTGTTTGAACTATCATTTTTATAATGCAGTGGCAGAGTGAGGGAGTTTTAAAGTGTTTGTAAACCAAGAAAGCTGTAATGAACTTCAAATAAGCAGGCATGATGAGTGTGATTCATTTCACTTTATAGTCAGTGAGATGATATAGGGATATTTAAGGAATAATTAATTTTATCCTAAGCTAAACACCTACAATAGTCCAGATAAACTGTTTTCTAAATGTACCCACTCCTCTCCATTGCCTGCAGTTGAAAATTTGATGACTAATTGTGGGGAAAATGATGGGACATCACGCCAGATCAATATGATCGAAAGTTAAGCCGCTTATTGTCTGACAGTGAGCATACTTATACTTTACAGCATGCCAAAAATAAAACTACGTGATAAGTTTTTCTTCTACCATACACACAGTGTTTGTTCTCATACAGAAGTTTCACATGGGACTTTTCTCTAATTAGAGCACTAAGTTACTATCAGAAGGCTACAATAACAGTTTCTTCTGCCAAGTTAATCTTTTGACACCTGCAGCTTGTTTTTGGTTTTCATGTCTCCCTTTCTCACAGCTGTCTTATGAGTAACCTTGAGCAGAGGCCTAGCTCTCATCTAAGGGGCCTGGATTGCTCACTTATACTTTGTGTCCGTGCAGCTGGAGATAGTTATTCTGCACAACTAATTTTGTTTTAGTGTCTACTGTGTAGGTGTTCAAAGCTACACAAGTGTGATCCCTTTGACTTGACTCTCTGTAAAGCAGCATGTTACAGCTGGCATGGATATGCCAGGCTCAGGTTTTGATTTCAACAGGCTACTGACTCTCAGTTCAGAAGGAGAGTTGTAAGTACAGAAGGAAAGGGGTTTGCTAAACTTTGACATATGTAAAAGCTAATGGGGTTACTAAAGCTACATTTTGCTTGTCTTTACTGGTTTTCCTACTCCTCATCCATAAGACTCCACAACACAGTACCAAGATATGTTCATTAACTTGTTTGGGTGTTTTTGTTTTGACTGAGAAGCTGTGTTTTGTAAGAAAATCTGCTTGCTAATCTGAATGGGTAGCAATTTAAATATGTATTTAATTGCTTAAAACCCTTCATGACTTAGGTCATTGTACTGTCAACTGAGACAATGTAGGCAATGGAACAATTGCTAGTAGTCACTCCCTTGGAGGACAAAGGGCTTAAAGAATTAGACCTAGCTTTCAGGGACTAATTAAACCTATCTTTTGTCTTGAGCTCAATATAAAAATGTTGCTCTCCTAACTTATTTCACTTATCTTCAAGAAGCAAAATGCTGGTTCCTGACACAAGGCTGCATAGAGATGCCAAATGAATGTAATAATTCTCATATTACAATGAGCAATGCTGAAAGGTTAAGTCTCTTTTCACTGGTGTAGGTCAGTAGACTGTATTCAGAGGAATGATGGTGCTGCACCATGGATGCAAGTGAGGGTGTTTTGGAACTCAGGATATCAAGGAGGAAAAGGCAGACAGTCAATAGGCCCCACTGACTCATGTAGCTAAACCAACGCCAAAGGGAAGAGGAGATTTCATGATGGTTTTTTTATGGTAAATAATTTGATTCCCTTTCTCTTAATACTGGATATGCAATGTCAGGCTGCAGCTCAGTTGCTTCTGGCAGTATTCCCTGCCCAAGGAAAGCCCAGAGTCAAGGCAGGATGGGGCGGTGTTGAAGGTTGGATCTAGTTCTTTTCCTCAGGAATTTTTCTCCCATGGGTTGCTAAGACACAAATGACTAGGTACTTAAGAGAAACAAAGCACAAGGCTGTAGCCTTTGTCCTTGGCAGGGTGGGGTAGAATTGCCCCTCATGGAAGCCGGGCTTGACAACGAGAGATTTGGAGAGACTGAAAAGCAAGGGCAGGGGGGAGGTCACGCCTTCTTGCTCGGGACCCTCGGAGCTGGATGGTCGGAGCTGCTGTCTGCTGAACCCACGGCCCCTGAGAAGCCAGCGCGGAGCTGCCGGTCTGTCTGCTGTGAGTCTCTACCCTCTGCCCCATCCGGAGCCGACCTGCCTGCCACCAGCCCGCTTTTCTCCGCTACATTGTAGCGGGGTTTTTCCCTGCACGTGGAGACCCCTTACCGTCCCAGCTCCCTGTGTCCGGGGATCCTGCTGCGGCACCGACACCAGCTGCCCCCCCCTCCCGTGAGGGAGCGCCCCTGCAGCCGCCGAGGAATCATCGCACCCAGAGCGCCCCTGCAGGCTGTGACTGGAACTGTACCAAAGGGAAAAGGTGCCTGAAGCCAAGCAGGCTGCCACTGGGTTTCTGGTTCTGTTTGTTGGTCAACGTTATAGTTGTTGTTATTTGTTATCCTTGTTTTAGATAGTAGTAAAGAGCTGTTATTCCTATTCCCATATCTTTGCCTGAGAGCCTCTTGATTTCAAATTTATAATAATTGGAGGGAGAGGGGTTACAGTTTCCCATTCCAAGGGAGGCTCCTGCCTTCCTTAACAGACACCTGTCCTTCAAACCAGGACAGATTTTGGCGCCCAACGGTGGGGCACGAGGGCATCGAGAGGAAAAAGGATAACAGTTCTTGAGTAATGCAGTTTTTGTGTGCTGGATATAGGAACCTCATTAGGTTGCACCATGTGGTCTAGCTTATTCCGGTTCGTATGGCAAGTGGTCACAGCTGTTTCTCTCCCATTTGCAGCCCCATATCTAAACATGGGCCCTATAACTAAGGCTACAGTGGCTGTTATAGAGTTTGTGTCATGGGTCAATAAGGTGAGGAATTCATGGATTTTCAACTTCCTCTGGAAGGCAGGCATGTGGATTCACAGCTACCACACACTAATGACATGTTTTCAGGGTTACTTTAATAATGGTACCTACTGCGAGGAAGTGACACCAAAAGAAATGTTCTCACAACCCTTCACCCAGCTCTTTGGGCCTATCCCGCCAATCTTTGAGGGGTTCAAATCTTCTCTAGATGCTAATGATACCATACAGTGGCTGGCATTGCTGATAGTCCTACTCTATTTAGCATTCAGGGATAAAGGAGGTCTGACTTGGATAACCACCCTGACACCTACCTCACACAATAGAGATGAGGCCTCAGTACCTGACACGGCCCCAGAGACTAGGGATGCTGCCACAGAACCTGACATGGCCCCAGAAACTAGAGACACCATCCCAGAACCTGACATTGCCCCAGACACTAGGGATGTTGCTACAGAATCTGACCCGGTCCCACAACCCACCTCAGAAACAACCCACCCGGATTGGGTGGGAGTCCTGGTGAAAGAGATACGCGAGATGGGCCAAGTGCTGAAGAAATATACTTGCCCAGCTAGTGGGAAACCCTTCCCCTAGCCCAAAGAGGGAGAGCCTAATGGGGCAGCAGAAGAACTCAGGGACATTATAACCGCTCAGGCTCCAGTCAGATCAGAGGGGCAGCCACAGCCAGTAGCAGTTGCCCCTGTGGAAAAGAGGAAGACTAAGGTCAAAGCAGAGCAGCCAGTGAGTAATGATGGGGAAGCAGGACCCTCTCAACCAGTAGGGAGGCCAAGGATTGAAATCACTACTGAGTCCCTGGGGTATGACAGTCTCCGTAATCTATGAAAAGACATTGTGCGACGGGGTAATGAGCCTTTTACAACCTGGTTACTTCGGGTCTGGGACCTTATGGGTATGGGTGTGCAGCTGGATAGTATCGAGGCAAGGGAGATGGGACCCTTGTCCCATGACTCGGGGGTAGATCAGGTATTCGGAAGAGACGACGGGCCCCTGTCTCTCTGGGAACGGCTTTTAATAAGTGTAAGAGAGAGGTTTGTCAACAGGGAGAGAATGCAGGAGTACCGTCATAGAAGACCATGGAAGACTCTTGAGGAGGGAATCCAACAGCTGAGGGAGGTGGCAGTATTGGAGGTACTCTTTGGGAGGGATGGACAACATGATAATGACCCCGACAAGGTCAAGTGTACAGGGCAAATGTTGTGGAACCTGGCAAAGCTAGGGCCCTCCCAATACACCATCTTCATTGCAACAATTAATGCTGATGACAACCGAGAGACAGTGGGCTCCATAGCCACCAAACTCAGGAATTATGATAGTATGATCAGTGGCCCAATGCAGGCTCAGGTCTCTGCTGTGGTCAAAGACCTCAGAGAAGAGATGAGGGAGGTGAGGGAAGAGATGAGGATGATGAGTGCGGCACCAGTGCGAGTCACAAGCCCCAGAGTCAGAGCCCAGCGCCCCCCAGCCAGGGAGAGAGGGTACACCCCACGATCTGAGCTGTGGTTCTTCCTGTGTGATCACGGAGAAGACATGAGGAAGTGGGATAAGAAACCCACTGCTACCCTGGCAGCACGGGTACAGCAACTCAAGGAGGGAAATACTAACCGAGGCGGGGGGTCTACTAAAGTGAAGGTAGCCTCAGCCTCCTGTGACCACGATGCCAGGTATTATAGAAAGGAGGACGATCTGTTAGATCCCCTCGAGGGGACCTCTACTATGTATGCCCAGGGAAGAAATGATAACCAGAGCTAGAGGGGCCCTGCCTCTAGCCAGGAAGAGGCACGGGAAAACCGGGTCTTTTGGACAGTGTGGATCCGATGGCCTGGCACATCAGAGCCACAAAAATATGAAGCGTTAGTTGATACTGGTGCGCAGTGTACCTTAATTCCATCGAGACATGTGGGGGCAGAACCTGTTTCTATTGCCGGGGTGACAGGGGGATCACAGCAATTAACTTTGTTGGAAGCCGAGGTGAGCCTGACCGGGAAGGAGTGGCAGAAACACCCCATTGTGACTGGTCCAGAGGCCCCATGCATTCTGGGCATAGACTTCCTCCGGAATGGCTATTACAAAGACCCAAAGGGACTCAGGTGGGCTTTCGGAATAGCGGCTGTGGAGGCAGAGGGCATCAGGCAACTGAACACCTTGCCTGGACTATCAGAAAATCCAAATGCAGTGGGACTCCTGAGAGCAAAAGAGCAACAAGTGCCAATTGCCACCTCGACAGTGCACCGCCGGCAGTACCGGACAAATCGAGACGCCGTGATCCCCATCCACAAGATGATCCGCGACCTGGAAAGCCAAGGAGTGGTCAGTAAGGCTCACTCACCCTTCAACAGCCCCATCTGGCCTGTGCGCAAGTCTGACGGGGAATGGAGATTGACTGTGGACTATCGTGGCTTGAATGAAGTGACTCCACCATTGAGTGCTGCCGTGCCAGACATGCTGGAGCTCCAGTACGAGCTGGAGTCCAAGGCAGCAAAATGGTATGCCACCATTGACATCGCCAATGCGTTTTTCTCCATCCCTCTGGCAGCGGAGTGCAGGCCTCAGTTTGCCTTCACCTGGAGGGGTGTGCAATATACCTGGAATCGGTTACCCCAGGGGTGGAGGCACAGCCCCACGATCTGCCATGGACTGATCCAGGCTGCACTGGAAAAGGGTGAGGCTCCAGAGCATCTCCAATACATCGATGACATCATTGTGTGGGGGAACACGGCAGCAGAGGTATTTGAGAAAGGAGAGAAGATCATCATGATCCTCCTGGAAGCCGGTTTTGCCATCAAGAAGAGCAAAGTCAAGGGACCTGCTCGAGAGATCCAGTTCTTGGGGGTAAAATGGCAAGATGGACGGCGCCAGATTCCCACGGAGGTCATCAATAAGATCACTGCGATGTCTCCTCCAACTAACAAAAAGGAAACTCAAGCTTTCCTAGGGGCCATAGGTTTTTGGAGGATGCACATTCCAGAGTACAGCCAGATTGTGAGCCCTCTCTACCTGGTCACCCGCAAGAAGAACGATTTTCACTGGGGCCCTGAACAGCAACAAGCATTTGCCCAGATCAAGCAGGAGATCGCTCACGCGGTAGCGCTTGGCCCAGTAAGGACGGGACCAGAGGTGAGGAATGTGCTTTACTCTGCAGCCGGGAACAAGGGCTTGTCCTGAAGCCTTTGGCAGAAGGTGCCTGGAGAGACTCGAGGCCAACCGCTGGGATTCTGGAGCCGGAGTTACAGAGGGTCTGAAGCCAACTACACCCCCACAGAGAAGGAAATCTTGGCTGCCTATGAAGGAGTTCAAGCCGCCTCGGAGGTAATTGGCACTGAAGCACAAATCCTCCTGGCACCTCGACTACCAGTGCTGGGGTGGATGTTTAAAGGAAAGGCTCCCTCTACCCACCACGCCACCGATGCCACATGGAGTAAGTGGATCGCACTTATCACACAGCGCGCCCGCATTGGAAATCCGAACTGCCCTGGGATCCTGGAAATAATTACGAACTGGCCAGAAGGTGAGAGTTTTGGTCTCACTGATGAAGAGGAGCAAGAACAAGTGACCCAGGCTGAGGAGGCTCCACCATACAATCAACTGCTAGATGAAGAAAAGTGCTACGCCCTTTTCACTGATGGTTCCTGTCGCATCATAGGGATGAACCGGAAGTGGAAAGCAGCTGTGTGGAGCCCCATGAGACAGGTTGCAGAAGCCACTGAAGGAGAGGGTGGGTCGAGCCAATTTGCTGAACTCAAAGCCGTTCAGCTGGCCCTGGACATTGCTGAGAGAGAGAAGTGGCCAAAGCTCTATCTCTACACTGATTTGTGGATGGTAGCCAATGCTCTATGGGGTTGGCTGGAAAGGTGGAAAAAGGCCAACTGGCAGCGTAGAGGAAAGCCAATCTGGGCAGCTGATGAATGGAAAGACATTGCCACTCGGGTAGAGAAGCTACCCGTAAAGGTCCGCCATGTAGACGCCCATGTCCCTAAGAGCCGAGCTAACGAAGAACACCAGAACAACAAGCAAGTAGATCACGCCACAAAGATAGAGGTGGCACAGATAGATTTAGACTGGCAACACAAAGGGGAGTTGTTCCTAGCCCGATGGGCCCATGATGCCTCAGGCCACCGGGGCAGAGATGCCACCTATAAGTGGGCACGAGACCGAGGGGTGGACCTGACCATGGACAGTATCTCCCAGGTGATCCATGATTGTGAGACGTGCGCCACGATCAAACAGGCCAAGCGGGTGAAGCCTCTATGGTATGGTGGATGGTGGTCCAAATACAAGTATGGAGAGGCTTGGCAGATTGATTACATCACACTGCCCCAGACCCGCCAAGGCAAGCGCTATGTTCTCACAATGGTAGAAGCCACCACAGGATGGCTGGAGACCTACCCTGTGCCTCATGCCACTGCCTGGAACACCATCCTGGGCCTCAAAAAACAGGTTCTTTGGAGACATGGTACCCCCGAGAGAATTGAATCTGACAATGGGACTCATTTCAAAAATAGCCTTATAAACACCTGGGCTAGGGAACATGGCATCGAGTGGGTGTACCATATCCCTTATCATGCACCAGCAGCTGGGAAAGTTGAACGGTACAATGGCCTGCTCAAAACCACCTTGAAAGCACTGGGTGGGGGGACGTTCAAGAACTGGGAGACTAATTTAGCAAAGGCCACATGGTTAGTGAACACCCGAGGTTCCTCCAGCCGGGCCGGGCCTGCCCACTCTGACCCCTTGCGAACAACAGATGGAGATAAAGTTCCAGTAGTACACATGAGAGGTATGCTGGGAAAGACTGTTTGGGTAAACTCTGCCTCAAGTAAAGACAATCCCATCCGGGGGGTTGTCTTTGCTCAGGGACCAGGCTGCACCTGGTGGGTGATGCAAAGGGATGGAGAGACCCGATGCATACCTCAAGGAGATCTTGTTTTAGGGTGAACTACTTATGACACTGCACTTGTATCTGTATCTGCATGTATGTATATACCTCGAAAGTTTAAATTTGATGTAAGGTGTTTGCATGGGAAAAAATTCGGGGTGGAGAATGTTGAAGGTTGGATCTAGTTCTTTTCCTCAGGAATTTTTCTCCCATGGGTTGCTAAGACACAAATGACTGGGTACTTAAGAGAAACAAAGCACAAGGCTAGAGCCTTTCTCCTTGGCAGGGTGGGGCAGAATTGCCCCTCATGGAAGCAGAGCCTGACAACGCGAGATTTGGAGAGACTGAAAAGCAAGGGCAGGGGGGAGGTCACGCCTCTTGCTCGGGACCCTCGGAGCTGGATGGTCGGAGCTGCTGTCTGCTGAACCCACGGCCCCTGAGAAGCCAGCGCGGAGCTGCCGGTCTGTCTGCTGTGAGTCTCTACCCTCTGCCCCATCCGGAGCCGACCTGCCTGCCACCAGCCCGCTTTTCTCCGCTACATTGTAGCGGGGTTTTTCCCTGCACGTGGAGACCCCTTACCGTCCCAGCTCCCTGTGTCTGGGGATCCTGCTGCGGCACCGACACCAGCTGCCCCCCCCTCCCGAGAGTCTGTGGAGCAAGGGCTCTCCTCCATCCCTCCGTGCTTCGGGCAGTCGCCATTCGCCGTGTGCTACCTGAGCTCACGCCGGAGCGCCCCTGCAGCCGCCGAGGAATCCCCCTGCAGGCTGTGACTGGAACTGCACCAAAGGGAAAGGTGCCTGAAGCCGAGCAGGCTGCCACTGGGTTTCTGGTTCTGTTTGTTGGTCAACGTTATAGTTGTTGTTATTTGTTATCCTTGTTTTAGATAGTAGTAAAGAGCTGTTATTCCTATTCCCATATCTTTGCCTGAGAGCCTCTTGATTTCAAATTTATAATAACTTGGAGGGAGAGGGGTTACAGTTTCCCATTCCAAGGGAGGCTCCTGCCTTCCTTAACAGACACCTGTCCTTCAAACCAGGACAGGCGGCAGGAAACTAAATAAATTAAGCAGGAATAAATTAATAGCTCCTATTTGGGTCAGAAGTTGGACAAAATCCTTGGCATCTGGAAAAATTCAGTGCTAGCCATGGTTAGCACTGAGGAGCAGAAACTCTATTACCAGAGTCCTAACAATGGGTCAAAAATGAAAGGGAATTCTCTTTTTCAGAATGTAGAAGCTTTCCCTGTTTATACTTGGGTTTGTTTCCTCACTAAATGCAGGACAGGGTTGTTAATTTGCCATCCTCTTGTCCTGCTGTGTACAGGTACTCCTCTCATGATTAGTTACAACCCCGCTAAAAAGAGATTGGTCTGTCACGTGTCCCAGAAAACAGGGAGAAAGCATTACACCAAAAGATACATTTAGAAGCCATACTCTGCACACCACAAATGAGGCACAGGCCCTGTGAAATGTAAAGGGGACAAAATCAAAATATCTCAGAGCAGAGCAGGCTCCAGGTGGTTTGAACTTTATGCATACTCTTTTAATCAAGACACGCTGGGACATTATGCACAAAATGTTTGATGGATCACTAATACTCATGGGAGCTGTAAGGCTAAATTCTTCACCAACCCCCTAATAAACAACATCCACATTGAATAGTACTATGAAAGTCAAAAGCTGGGTCAGCTAACACAATCTTTTGAAGATTTAATGAGAAATTTCCATATATATTTCAAGGGATATAACAGGACATCTGAAGAAAAAAAACCCAGGTAAGAAAAATTTGACACCTGGTCAAATTTTGTATCACAGGAACTGTTTTACAGATTTCACTAGTACTCCAAGTGATCATTTATACAGTAAAAATTATTGCTCTGTCAGACTTTTGCAAAACAACATATCCTCCTTTGAAAAACTGCATTCTTCCTAGAAGGGCATAGCATATATAACACCCTGAGCTCAGTTCCTGTAGTAATGCATGAAATTCTATCGATTAAGAACCAAGTTTAAGGATCAGCACTGTACTGTATGTTTAAAATTAAGGTTCTCAGATGAGCCATGTATGCAATAGGAGAGTAAATACAATATTTTCAGACATCATAAGCATTCACTTCTTCTCTTTTTCTCTTCAAGTACAGTAAATGGCACATATAGAGTATGTTGCAATCTATCAACCCCCTAAGAAAAATTCCATCCACCTATCGAGAATTTTTAAGTTTTCATGAATTTTCTTGTCACAAAAACTAGAGTACCCTCTAGAAATTTACTGATGCTCTAAAGTCAAGAGCCATCATTGAAACAAAGGAGAATTCAGCTGTAATACAAGATGTAACTGGCAGCAAGGACTTCACTAACAGTATTGTCCTGAAACCCAGCAGTGCAAAGTCTTCCTCTTATGGAACAAACCAAGATTCCTGGTTCATATTCAGAGTTTTCAGTGGAAATAAAACCCAAAACACTGAAAATGTAGGGATTCAATTTTACCAGAGAAATAATGAGCTATGTTACAAATTAATTGAAAAAAATAATCTCAAAGCAACAGAAAAAAAGTAGGAAAAGCTGTGATTTTTTTATTAGGCTATTCTCAGTTCTACCTAAAATCCTTAGAGTGACATTTTTTTCCTTCTTCATTTTTCACTTTTTATACTGGACATTTCTGTTCATACGCACCTTGAAAATGTATCCTACCCAGAAGATTCAACAGCCCAAAATAAGAATCAATAAACTCACTTTCAGTTCAGGGACATGGGTAGAAAAATATTTTACCGACATATTCTGAATAAAATGTTACAAAACATAACACTTCTCCTCAGCAGTCTGGGACAGACCCACAGCCCCGTGTGTTCCAAAGGACTCCCAGCCCAGGGCTCTCGTCAGCACCCGGCGGTCCCTTGGCAGGATCCTGCTGATCCTAGCTGCAGGCTACAGCCCTGCTGGCGAGGTAGCAGCCAAAGACACTCCTTGAAGAAGAAATGACACCAGATTAAGAGATGAGAGGGATCTTTTGTATGGATTCCTGAGTTTATTAAGCTCAGAAGGGTCCAGGGACAAAAGACAGATAAGACAGGGCAGAACATCAACTTTTATATAGAGAGGGTCAACCAATAGGGACAGGGTTCAGGGGCAGAACGGGGGAGGGACAATGCAAGGGGTGGCCAACCAGGGAAGAATAGGGGAGGGGAAAAGGGGGCCAGGCCAATGGGATGTTGAGGTTGGGGGAACATTCTCAAACAATATGAATATTTAAAGGAAGATGGGGGGATAACTGAGCAACCATTGGAACTGAATTAACATAACTGTAACAGGAAGGAACCATTATAAACTCAGGGGGGAGATGTCACACAGTGGTGCCTTCCCACCACTCCTCGGGCTTGTTTGTCTCTTCTTCAGCCACCCTCGGGGTGGCTTCAACCACCGCAACAACATATCTAAGGCATGCCTATATAATATCACTACCCAGTATTTTGGACAGATTAAAAAATACCTATTATAGGAAAATTACTTTTAAATTTTATTTATTTTAAACAAATAATTATTTTTCTTATAAACTAGGAGTGTATAAAAGTTCTGATGTTGGAGAAATAATAAGCAATGGATTGTGGAAAACATTGTGTGAGTTTGCCTAGAATATTGACCATGTGGCCAACGCAGCTATTTTATGATCTGCAGACTCATTAAACCTGCTTGAGGGCAGCTAGGTACAAAAATATCACTCCTGACTCAGGAAGCTCCCCTGCATTGGCTGGTAGGAGGACACACAGTGCAGTTCCTGCCGTGTGTTTGCTCTGTCTTTTACTCTTCCCTAGGCATTTGTTATGGGTTCTTCTGAGACAAGGTTCTCTTGAAGGTTCAGGGGTCCTTTGATCTGACCAGAAAGCGACCCTTCTCTCACAGGGAACATTTCTCACTCCAGGCTCTGTCAAGCACACAGAAGATTGCCGCACTGAACTTTCCTTCTATCTGCTGCTTTGCAGCGCCTGAAGAGATAAGAACGCCACAACTGACTGCTGACTTAGTGGTGGTGTCTGAGTAGTTGAGGCCAAAATGTTTTATGAGAAAAGGACTGTATCTGCAAAAGAGGTGATCTAGACAACTCTAAGGAAGGATTTCATCTGGCTACCATGAGGTTCTAGGACTGAAATTCTGAGAAACAGAAATACTATTTTCCTGTCAAAAATAAACTTTGCTTAAGCAATTTCCTGAACTTTAAGAACCTTCAGTAAGAAATACAAATTTTAAAAAAGGATATTTTTCCCCAAGTAGATTAATTACATATTCACTTATCAAATTAGATAGTCAAGAAACCTTTATAACGACACTGTCATAGGAATTCGTCATATTCATTATCATGCAATTAGTCAGTCACAGAACATTTGTATTGGGTCTGACTGGGGTAAAGCTCACAGCCCTTACAGTGCTGTGCTTTGTATTGGTAGCTAGCGTTGATAACAGAGCAGTGTTTTGGCTACTGCCAAACAGTGCTGTCCCTCTGACATTCCTTCCCCCACTGAAGGGGATGGAGGTGGGCAAGATCCTGGGAGGGGACACAAGCAGGCCAGCTGACCCCAGTCAGCCAAAGGGATATTCCATACCATATGACGTCAGCTCAGATATGTAAGGGAAGGAAGAGAGGAGGAGGAGGAGGCACTCAGGACTCATCCACGTTTGCCTTCTCGAACAACCATTACGCGTGCTGAAGCCCTGCTTCCCAGAAAGTGTTCGGACATGGCTGCTGATGGGAAGTAGAGACTGTTTGTTTTCTCTTCAGCTCTTGTGCATGCAACTCTCTGCTTGCTTGCTCTATTCTCCCACTTTCATAAAACTGCCTTATCTTACCCTGGTAGTTTTTCCATATTATTCTCTCCCCTCTCCCAGTGGGAGAGGGAGTGATAGAGTGACTGAGTGGGCACCTGGCACCTAGCCGGGGTCAACCCACGACTGTCAAAGTGCCTATTCAATCTGTGTTGATATCCACACATATTTGATATGAAGCCAGATTTGAGCAAACAGCCCACCAACATAATTGAGATATTGCAGGAAAGAAAATAATTCAGTATTACTACTCCTATGAGAGTTTCTATGATATAAAAAGAGCAATCCCATTCATTATGTGCCATTGGCCATGACTGATAGCACATTTCTTTAAGTACATTTTTCTGATATCTGATAGCCTTAGGAAGTACAGTAGAAGGAGCATTGCCAGCTGGTCCAGGGAGTTGGTTCTGCACCCCTGCTCAGCCATAGGAAGGCCACATCTGGAGTGCTGTGTTCAGTTCTGGTCTCCTCAGTACAGGAAAGACATGGGGTTCCAGGAGTGGATCCAGCAAAAGACAACAAAGATGATTAGGGGACTGAAGCATCTCTCTTAAGAGGAGGGACTGAGGGAGCTGAGCTTGTTCAGCCTCAAAACGACATGACTGAGAAAGGACCTCATCAATGTCTAGCAGTATCTGAAAGGAGGGTGTCAAGAGGACAGAGCAAGGCTCTTCTCAGTGGTGCCCAGCAACAGGACAAGAGGCAACAGGCAGAAACTGATGCACAGGAAGTTCCACCTGAATTTGAAGAACTTCTTTACTTTGTGAGTGACTGAGCACTGAAACAGATTGCCCAGAGAGGTTGTGGAATCTCCCTCACTGGAGATATTCAGGAGCTGGATGCAATCCCATGCCATGTACTCTGGTATGACTCTGCTTGAGCAGGGAGGTTGGACCAGCTGACCTACTGTGGTCCTTTCCAATCTGACCCATTCTGTGATTCTGTGATTCTGTTCATGTATCATCCTGAATCAAGCCCCAAACTACAAGTTAGGACTGGATCCTGAATCAAAACTGTGCCTTTCTTTCATCATTGAAAACTCTTTTGAAACTTTGTCTTCTCTTTGCCTTGCTAACACACACCAATCCCCTGGACACCCATACTTGTTCATAGCAAAGGGTGAGCTTTAACTGCATCCCATTCTCTTCTGAAACCTCTCTCATATTTCCAGTTTTAGGGCAGAAGAACTGAAATCATTCACACATTCTTTGTCATAATTGGAATTCTGATTCCTGTAGTTTTTGTTCCAGAAGCCCTCTCTTCTCGGACGATTTTGGGCAGTTGTACTGAATCAATTAACTGCACTTTAGTATTAGCATGCTTCTGCTTACTGTCACAAGGTCTCTCTACTTCAATAGATTTTTAATTATTATTTTTAAATTTATGTGTTTGTGTGAATAACAGTGTCACGAAAGGATGTGGGAGTTAAAATCAGTCCTTGCCTCCTGCCCAGGCCTTGGCAGCAGGCAGTAACCTTATTGAGGTAACCAGCACCCCAAAACCCACTTTCGTGTATAAGTTCTTTTAATAATGACTGATTCTGTCTATTATAGAATGAATCATTTATTAATAGACAAGAAAACTAACAGACATAAGACTTAAAGTAAACCAATACTACACAGGAATAAAACAAAAAGAAAGACTACTAGTAGATAACATCCAGTGCACGACGATGGTACCTTTTTCAGTTACAGCTAGCAAAGAAATAGTATAAGCTTAGGATGCAATGTATCTTACCATCTGTCAGAGACTGAAAATAGTTCATGCCTCAAACATTGATATAAAGTTTTGATCAAAGAAGCTTCCCTGAAGATACCTGACTGGGACTTTGGACTGAGCTAAACTACTGAGATTAGATAAAGGGAAAAGCTTATTGTTCAATCATCTCAGTCTGAGGGAGAGGAATCCATCCTCAGAGCCTGGGGCCACCAGCTGGACTGAGAATCATTTCTGGCTGAGTTTGGGGTGGGAGGGCAAAGCACAGCTCACAGAAGCCACGTTTATACAGCCCTCCCCCAGCTGAAGGGGGGAGGAGAATGGCGTAACCTCTGATCAGAGGCAATACACATGCATCCTCCAAATACACAAACTGGCCCAGCTGTGAAGCCCCCCCAACCCCACAAGCCACATCCACGGGACTCTCACGTGAGAGGCAGCTGAGGGGGAGTCACAATCCATCACAGACCCCCTAAGTGCTCCCCAGACGCCTTGCACCACAGGACTGCACATGATGCAGGCAGAGTCTGCTGCTAGAGGCTGCCCCCTCCTCTGCAGGGGACATGCCTGGACATTTCCACCTGGCCTGAGTGTATATTAACCCATGGCATTCTGTGCTTTCGGGGGGGAACTTCTACCACCGAGACTACCCGAAGAGGACATCAGGACACCAGCGGGACCCACGGAGTGGTGATACTTCTTTGTCCCTGTCCCTCTCTGTCCCCCCCATTTTCCTCTCTACTCTCCCTTTTCTCCCTTCTTCTCTCTCTCTCTCTCTCTCTCATATTTACTATCAAATAAAACCCATACTATTGATTGGCATATGATCTCGCTTGTACCTTAATTCGGGCAGAGGTATCTCTAAAGAACTTTAATAATTAGATCATAACACCATCCAATTGCTGAAGGTGGGACACACATCGAGATCCTTTCCCTCAATCCCTAGAGAAGTAACCACGAAACCTGCATCCAGACTTCGGGGAGAAGGTTCAAACACTTTCAGGGTGTAAGAGAATTCTGCCCCAGTGTTAGCTCGTGTATCTTTTATAGTGTAAAACCGTTACTCTTTAGTCAGTAATTTTATCTCTCCTTCCATCAGCTCTGCAGACTAAGATGTTAATTCTTAGCTGAGGTTTGAGCCCTCTGGCGCCAGAGATGACCCCTGTTGGGCCTTTGTGCCCTTGGGCTATCTCTTTATGCACCCGTTATCTGTGACACACAGGAGGAGGAGGTGAGGGGGGTAGGTATCCTGCCACAAACAGGATGTGAATATTTGTGGAAATCTAATTTACATCGTGAGTTATTTTTAGTATTGTCAGGATTAAAAAACAAAAGAGAAATAAACCACAACACCTAATTTTCACATTAAAAATTGCTGTATGTCTTGAAAATTACATAGCATAGTAATTTGTTGCGTTCCCTGCTTCGGTCCCACCTTGGTACTGGCAGCGGAGTCCCAGTGCTACCCTAGGAAGCCGTTCGCGATCTGGAAGACTTCCTCAGAGTGCCTACTTCGGGCACAGCTGGCCCGCATTCGGTCCGGGGAGGTGTTGCCCCCGGAGCGTGGTGAAACTGCAAAGAACTACCAGAGAAGGAGGTCTCTTGGTATGTGATTTCGGTAGGTTTATTGCCTCCAAAGGGAGCACATGGACCAAGAGCCAAGAGCAGCTTATTACATCGGTATTTAAGGGAGGAACAACACCCAATAGGATGAGGGCAGGGGACAATACAGGGGAGGGGCTGGGGTACATGATCAAATGGGGTTTAGGGAGGGGAGGGGAACAGAGAGAACAACGAATGAACTATGGAGTGACAGGGAATTTCCCAGAGCGGGAATACATAACAGACAAGTCCAGTAACCAATAGCAGGAGCTTGGGTCCGTGGATTGGTGGTCCAATCGCTGCCCCTGGGAGCTCTGGGGGGAAACCCTCTGTCCGTGGAACCTGTCCGGAAGTCCTCTGGTTCCGAACCACCGCAACAGTAATTATTACGAGAAAAATTATAAATTACATTAATTTTACCTGTCTTCACTTTATAGATTTTAATTGTGAGGCTTCCTCTCTTCTGTAGTGAAGAAAGGTTATAGTTCTACACAATTATTTATTAGTACCTGATCCAAATTGATTTCACATAATCACAGCAGAATAAAAATGAAAATACATGTTTTACAATGAGCCATACACACACATACACATGCATACCTAACATTAACGGCAGAAGAAAATTAATATTTCTAATTGCTAGCATAAGAGTGCAAGTAGTCTGAAATTTTTCTTTACCCGTAAGTGAGCTGTCATGCCATTATGCAATACAATATATTATCATCATCAAATTACTTCCTGTTCTCTTAAATAATTACAAAGCACAAAATGCTTTGCAACAAGTCAATGCTTGTCAGTTGATGGGTTGCTTCTTGACACGATCCAGCTGTGTGTTAAACAAATGCAAGCCTGTTAGTAGCAAGACTTCCCAATCTAGCAGCATCTGTCAATTGCAGTAGCAGTTGTTTTTAACTGACTGTGTTTCCTGAATATCAAATATTAGCAGGGAGAGGGATAGAGGGGACTCCTGTGCATACTGCACAGGAATCACTGTCCATCACAGTAATTAATTTCCCAGTGATTCTGTATAAAACTGGTCTTCCAGTTTTCACAAATTATTCGTGTGTGTTGCAGCATGGCCTTTGGCTAAGTCATTATTTAGAAATATTATTTTTTCAGGAAATTGAAAGTTTCTTAAAGAAATTTTATTTTCTTGCTTATCTTGTTCCTCATATGCACTGAAAACACACAGGTCACCATGGGTTACTGTGACGTGAGAAAATGAAGGAAAACTGTTCTTGATTTCAGATGTTTGGGATAAACCACTATTTTGGTTTTATCTCATCATCATTTGTGGATTACCTTGTCCAACAGAGTGAGAGTGGTAAATGAAAGCCTTTTTTAGAGATTGCAACTCCTCAGTTTTTACTTTCCAGCTAGGTGCCAATGTCAGGGACTTAAAAATGCTAAGAAACACAAAACATGCTAAGACAGATGGGCTTTAGCACTTAGCTCAGAACTGAATAGCTAATGAATCTTCTGTTCACACATCCAAGACCCCGTGTTACAGCAGTTCAGACACATAAAATTCCTTCTAATCTCAGGTAGTATCATGGTTCTGTATGCCACTCACTGTGACCTTTTGGAGTTTGCTTAGGCTGCTATGTTTCCTTAGCTGCACAAATAAGTCAAAACAATAGTAACATGCTCTGGATTTAGCTCTTCATTGGCCCATATCTGTATTTTCCATGTACTCATTGTTTAATTTACAAGCTTTAAAAAATTTGGGCAAAAAAAACTGAAGCAGAATAAAATGTCCAAAGTACAGTTTTACTTTGAAATGCAAGATGAATGGAAAGTTTGGAGGAAGGCTTTATTTTTTTAATTCAATAAGCATATAATGTAGCAATGTTAGTTTAGACATTTATTTCCTTGGGAAAGATGTCCTAGGAGGGGAAAGGATTTACGTGAAAGTGCTGGTATGTGTGTACATTTGAACATACAAGCAGCTGTAATAGATTTAATAGAGTGCACAACAGACACTCTTCTCTACGGCTGTATTTGCAAGTCAACCAGAATTTCAAAGCTGTGAAAGGAGTTCAGTTTTAAACAATGTTTCCAAGGGGCTGTTATCTTGCCTCTTTAAAAAAAAAAAATCACTCTGGCATGAAAGTTGGTATATATAAAGTTCCAACCTGGGACCAATTTTTTAGACAAAGTAATATACCTTCATTTTTTTAAATTAAATTTTACAGGCTTTTAACCTATAATCCTAAGTATAGTTATGAAATTTTCTCTACATGTATCAAAGGAGTGTTTAATTACACATGGAAAATGTCGAGCTAGTTAGGATAATGCACGTTTCTGACTTTCAAAAGGCTGGGAAAGGGATTTTAGCCAATCAAGTAGTAGACAAAATCGGTTGTTTAACTGAGACCATTAATTATTAAGCCCCAAATCCAAAAAAGAGCTTTCTTTTTTCCAAAGTCTGGTCCTAAGTTCACGCTCTGACAAGATGTGTCTTCTTTCTCACACAGAACCCAGTGGATGTGGTCAGAAGTATTATAAAAGTACCAGCTGGCTAAATCAAATGATGAATGAAGGATTCCAAATTCTTTATAGTAGTCTTGGATTTGCATTGCAGAAGTAGTGGATCTGATGGAATAAATATACATAATATTAAGTTTTAGTCAGTAGTACCTCCAGGACTTGGACTACTTTTCTTCCTTTCCTCCTATTTAGAATTCTCAGGCTCCAGAAGCCCTAACCTATTTCACTGATAATGCTACAAAGTCCCAGTTGCATTCAAGTATTTATTTTACTAGAAACGAAGCTAGACACTCTTTTCCCTCAGAGCACTACTGAGATACAATATACCTTTAGTCTTCTTCAAAGGATCAGGAGCTCAGATGTGTTTGAAAAAAAATCATCTTAATTTCATGCATTTGAAAATCAATTGATTTATGCTTCATCTCATGTTATTTAGTGTAAATTATCTGGTAGAAGAAGAGTAACTCAGATTACCTCAGAGAAAAGACCAAGCATGTATTATGTATCAGGAACCTTGATTGTGCCTCTATTAGAAGAAAGTTGAAAGAAAATATTAATTTCCAATAGTGTGCACAGGCTGCAGAATGCATGGAATTATTACAATTCACCAATGATAGACACTGTGAAAAGCTCAAAATGAGATTTAAAATTACTTTTCTGAATTAGCAAGCCATCAACTTGAATTTTTGGATATGTATGAGCCATTACTGAATGATTCATTAAAGTACAAAGCATAAAAAGCAGCACACACTTAGCCATCTATTAATGTCTATGAAAAAGAAATAGCTTTGTTGTTCCTCCACAATTCCTGGCAGGGCCCTCACTGGAGTTGTTAGGAATAAAGTACATTTAGGAACAAGCCTCAGCTCCCTCATACTGAATTCGTTGCTTATTACTGGCTAAAAGTCTGGACTTTTAGCTATGAGATGTAACGTGCAAACTTGTTGATATCAGAGGAAAGAGCTAACAAAGGAAAAAGCAGGTTTGCTCTGACACCACTAGACTGCTGAAACTATTTAGATTGTCATCCTACATACGGATGCTCAGAGGAAAATATTGAGTTTCAGCACAAGTATCTCAGGACAATTGCCCTTACGCTCAAGAGTCTGGAGAGTAACAGAACCTCATAACCATTGTGTTAGCTTCTCAGAAATGTGGCTTACTCCTGTCTGCACATTTTCCATCACATAGAGCCATTCTGCAGGAATCAAATGCTGTTCCAAGCCCCATTGAGTCACAGAAGAGACGTCCCAGAGAATCTGCAGGTTCAGTTCCACAGCTAGGAGAACTTCAGAGTTATTCCATCTGCAGCACCATAAGGCTGGTTAATCTTCTGGCACACATTATCTTACAAGCTTGTACTCACATAGTAAAACAGAATATCTATCCTTAGGTATGAATTCCATATTTGGAGATGATTTTTTTTTCTGCTTTTACTCAATAGATTTTTATTTCAAGTTTGGCTTTACTGAATTCAATGTAGCTGTTTACACTAGAAAGCCTCAGATCTGCCAAGACATCAGGACGACCTCAGCCCCGTACTATGTGCTATAGTGGGTAGCCCTGTTCAATTCAAACAAACTACTCACATTTACATAAATACATTTAAGTACAGATATTTATATTGTCATAAAATCAAAGCAGACCTACTCAAGGTATGTGACAGAAACAGTCTGGCCATACTAGGCATTGTTTCATGCCTGTTCTTCTAAACACACAGAATCACAGAATGGGTCAGATTGGAAAGGACCACAGTAGGTCAGCTGGTCCAACCTCCCTGCTCAAGCAGAGTCATACCAGAGCACATGGCATGGGATTGCATCCAGCTCCTGAATATCTCCAGTGAGGGAGTGTATTGGGTCTGACTGGGGTAAAGCTCACAGGCCTTACACTGCTGTACTTTGCTTTAGTAGCTGGTGTTGATAACAGAGCAGTGTTTTGGCTACTGCCAAGCTGTGCTGTCCCTCTGACATTCCTTCCCCCACTGATGGGGATGGGGGGGGCAAGATCCTGGGAGGGGACACCAGCAGGCCAGCTGACCCCAGTCAGCCAAAGCCATACTCCATACCATATGACATCAGCTCAGATATATAAGGAAAGGAAGAGAAGAGGAGGGGGAGGCACTCGGGACTTGTCCACGTTTGCCTCCTCGAACAACCACCACGTGTGCTGGAGCCCTGCTTCCCAGAAAGTGTCCGGACATCGCTACTGATGGGAAGTAGAGATTGATTGTTTTCCCTTCTTGCTCTTGCGCGCGCAACTTTCAACTTCCTTGTTCTATTTTTTTTCTCTCCCCACTGTAATAAAACTGCCTTTACTCACCCTGATAGTCTTTTTCAATATTATCCTCTCCCCTCTCCCAGCGGGAGGGGGAGTGATAGAGTGATTGAGTGGGCACCTGGCCCCTGGCTGGGGTCAACCCACGACAGGGAGATTCCACAACCTCTCTGGGCAATCTGTTTCAGTGCTCAGTCACTCACAAAGTAAAGAAGTTCTTCAAATTCAGGTGGAACTTCCTGTGCATCAGTTTCTGCCTGTTGCCTCTTGTCCTGTTGCTGGGCACCACTGAGAAGAGCCTTGCTCTGTCCTCTTGACACCCTCCTTTCAGATACTGCTAGACATTGATGAGGTCCTTTCTCAGTCATGTCGTTTTGAGGCTGAACAAGCTCAGCTCCCTCAGTCCCTCCTCTTAAGAGAGATGCTTCAGTCCCCTAATCATCTTTGTCACCTTTCACTGGACCCATTCCAGGAGCTCCATGTCTCTCTGCCCAGGACTGGACACAACACTCCCCCTTCATCCAAGTAACTAATGATTTTCTTTATTCTGTTTTATAATTCTGTGTTATCAGGTTGAGCTGCCTTTTTTTTTTTTTTTCTCCATTTTTAATTCTAATTTCAGATATGGCTGAATCTCTTCTCTAGGCTGGAAGATTACTTCCAAGCATCCCCAGGGAATTCATCATGGCACCAAGTCTGCCAGAGATCAAGAAGAGCTTGGACAACTCTCAGACACATGGTCTGATTCTTGAGGTGATCTTGTGCAAAGCCAGGAGTTGGGCTTCAATTATCCTTGTGGGTCAACTCAGGCAAGTCTATGATTCTATACTTTAATTCTATGGCAGTATAAGGCTTGTGCCTTCAAACTAACCCTTCTTTCTGTTACATTTTCTTTTACCTTAACCTTAATGATTAGTCATAGTACTTCTGGGACTTTTTTCTTTTTTTTTTTCCCTAAATAATTTTCTGAAGTCTATTTTGGGCTGTCTTTAGTAGTTAAGAGTTATAAGGCAATTTTGGTACCTTTATCAGTTCAGCAGCATTTTGGGTCTGCGGTGCACTTAGACAGTTGACTGTCAATTTCAGCTGTCACTACAACAAATGTGCGGGAAACCGAAGTTGCTTCTTCCAGATAACTACAACCACCAAGCTACTGGTTGTCCTGTATTCAGCTGATTTATTACTCTATGAGAAACTTCCCAGTTTGTTTTGTTTATTTGTGTTTGTTTTTAAAATGGGTTTAGGTATTATGATCTTCCTATAATTAATTTGCTTAGAGAATTACAAAATATCTATGAATTGACTGGTGTCACATTGTTCTACCACAATATTTGTAGAAAGGACATAAAAGACAAGTGCAAATCAAGTCCCCTTTTCTATATGTCAGAGATTATTCTAAACAAAAAGTTTTGATTTTAATTGCATAAAATTAAGAAAAAGACCCTGTATTTCAGGTTTGTTCTTTTTTATTAAACTGGATTTCTCTAGTGAAAGAAAACCCAGAAAAGAAAATTGTATCCACACTACCTGGACTGTAGTGACAACATATCATAATAAAAAGTAAAGCATTCAAGAGAGCTGGATGACAACAAAAACAGAAGTTTGGGGACCTTGCAAGCATATGACCTTTTTGTAATTTCTTAGGTGTCTTGTAAATTTACCTTTATATTTGGATATCCATGTCTTCCTCAGGCTGACTCCCTCCATTCGTATTAAAATCTCCTATTTTTTTAATCCTGACATTTTTGTGAGAGCAGAGGTTCTATCCTTGAAAATAATAAGTATATTTTTGTATGTTTTGTAGTATGTTTGGCGTGTTAGACATTTTCTTCTTGGAAAAGATTAGTCCTCTCTGCAATTTTTGTACACCAGTGTCAAAAACAACAAATAAGTGATTTTTTTTAAGATTCCATAATTCCTCTCTGAGATTCAGTTGACAGCATTGTTAAAGTTCTTTTTGGTTTCTTTGTTTGTTGTTTGGTTTTGTGGTTTTTTGGTTCGTTGGTTTTTTGTTTGTTTGTTTGTTTGTTTTTTAATGCTGTCTGGCTAGGCTTGAAAAGTTTAATTAAATAAGATTTAGACAGGTCTAAAGCAGATGATATAGTCTGATGACTGCATTTCTGGAAGGTCCACACAGAGACTGGCAACTGGGAACCATCATGAGTCCAGCCCTAGGGAAGAGGTGTGGGCTGAATTGTCCCACAGTTGGAAACCTGGGAGTCCAACACAGCTGCTCAGGGAAACAGCTGGCATCTTCACCGAAGCTGAATCTGTTTCATGAATCTGCTGCAGAAACAAGTCAATTTTACCTTGGCTGGATATTTCTAGCAAATGTAGGGACTGAATTTAGAATATTTTTTTCTTCTGGGAACAATGGGGTTTAGTCTAACTTTAGCACTGAAAAAGCTTCCTGAGCTGTGGCATCACCCAGAAAGAAGCCAATGTTAACTTGAACTGGGGGAGCTGGAGATGAAATCACATTGACAGACAGTTTTTCTCTCTTTCAGGCTAATAAGAAATAGTGATGTTTGCTCTGATAAGAAGGCAGGAATGTTGTCATGGATGTCCAGGATCTGCTGCCAAAAATCACTGAATCTGTGGCTTGTGATAAGAATGAAGACAACTCCTAGAAATTAAAAAATCAAGAAGACAATTCACATTATTACTATTAAAAAAGAAACAATTGCTACAATCCTCCCCTTTCCTCTTGTCCATCCTGGTTCTGATAGATTATCTCTAGCAAAGACAGGGTATGCTAACCACATAATATCAATGTCATTTTCATCTATTTATCTTATTCTGAAGCAGGCTTGCCACCAACTTCGAATGCACATTGTTCATAGTGGAAAGTGCTCTTTTTTTTTATTTAATGACATAGTCCTTCTTCTGGATACGAGAATAATGGACATGAGAACAATAATCTGAATGATGTTATGTAATGAAAAACTGCATTTCTTCCTATGAAGTAGGTTTCTTGCTACAAAGTTATTTCAGGAGCTTTCAAATGCTTTTTCCTCTGCAGTGATGTGCTGATAGCATCATGACAAACAAAACGCTATAGATTAGTAAAGAAAATAGTCTGCTAGAAGGATAGGCAGGAAAAAAAGCTTGAAAAAGTACAAACAGAATGAATGCAATTCTTACTTTCTTAAGGAAGAAACTAATAACGCAGTAGAGCCTCACATAGCCTTCAACTGATCTTTTTGGAGCTAAATCAGTTAAAAAGATATGAAAGGAATATTGTAACCATTTAGAAGAACATTCAAGGAGAGAAAATTAGATTTACTTGGCATAAAGTTCCCTTGTCAATGTACTATAGAGAGAACAAAGGACCTCAATAGGATTGAACGACTGCAGAAATATTCTGCCTTTGACTTTTAAAAATGAGGTTTTCAAACAGGAGTAGGAACAAATTGTAAATAAATGATCCCTGGATTTTTTGCCACTCATTAATAATGAAAATAAGAAACTAGTAATAAAGGGCAGATATCAATTTTCAGAGAAAATAACTTAAATCAGAAGCTGTAAATTCAACTGAACAAAAATTCTGGAGATTTCAGAAGAATCAGGAGCATAAAATTTTGTCAAGGATCATAAAAAGGAACATTGGATAACATTAGAACATGGACACCCAGATTCAGAAATTACAATATGTATTTAGGAGAAGACTGGTCAAAATCATCCTGGAACAGTGAGATGAATATACATACAAATATATGTAATTGGGCAGCTTCAGTGGCAGATCAGACAATAATGCCATAGTATTACTGATCTTTTCTTTGAGCACCTGAATGGATTATTTTCTGAATGCTAGATGATTAGCAGCTGCTCTTCACCCTGGTCCAGAAAAAACAAGCAAACAAACAAAAGATTCTGGAAGAAAGAACTTATATATTAAATTCATAATTTTAATGAGAATGTAATTACTAGATTTGCTTTGCAGCTCATTTGCAAGAACTAATTGAAACAACACCTTCAGATTGTGTGTAGGTATCCTTCATATGTAATTCTGAACATATAATACATAATTAATTTGACTTTCCTGAAAAGGTTTAGGTTAATTCAGTAGTCTGTCTAATTATCATTAGTGGATTTTTGTGATGCAGAGATCTGTCATGTTGAGAAAATATTACCTTTCACTTTAGCTAACCTCAAAGAGCTGGTTTCTCATTGGGGTTCTCAGTGAGTGAGGATGACTTCAGTCTGACAAACAGATTGACCAACAAAAACCCAAAGGAATAAAAAGAACCAAGAAGATATCTGCAGAAAGTCTATTGGATAGTACAGGGAAACCATATGATATGTAACAATTTATCTCACCTGATCCAAGGTATCTGATGTTTAACCTGTTCTGGCCACTCCCTGTTGGACAAACAGACATCTATAGCATTCTATTCTATTCTATTGCCTTTTTTTCATTTCTGATAGCAGAGACTCATGAAATTGACTTACATTTAAAAAATTTTAATTAAATTAGTTGAATCCTGAAAGCTTGCCTCAGTAGTCACTAAGACAGAAATTCTTCTCTGAAGTCCTATTTATATCACAGCAAAATATATAAGACTAAATATGACATTTTAAAAAAATTACATTGCTTTTTTTTTTAATACCAACTCTCTCATGGATGAATGAATAATTTCAATTTCATACTCTTAGCATTTCCTCTCAAGAACTGGAATTAGTGAAATTCTCTTGTGGCTGTAACTCATTTTTTTAATCTTGCCATTTATAATGTAAGGATTTATTTTGCAATGCACTTCTTTCATTTGTTGTGTTACTGTTTTAGGATTACTTTCATTTTAAACAGATTTGAAAGCACTTCATATTAAAAGAGTATGTTTCCATGTTAACAAACACTATTTCAATTGGCTTTTTACCTTATACATTGTTTTTGTCCCCAGTGTAATACTGAGCACTGTCACTCAGGGAATTTAGGGCACTTGTAAGGATGTCTGAATGCTTGGAAGAGCAGCTTGAGTCACTTAGAAGTTGATTGTAGACAGATTTTACTTCC
Organism: Eopsaltria australis; assembly: GCA_034509425.1. Lineage (NCBI taxonomy): Eukaryota > Metazoa > Chordata > Aves > Passeriformes > Petroicidae > Eopsaltria > Eopsaltria australis. Next base: position 54,996 of record JAVTVJ010011962.1, read on the forward strand.
TAGTGCTAACACCTATAACATCCCTGCACAGAAGTAGCAAAGTGTGATGCTCTTAAAGGTCTCTTACAACCTTGATAATTCTATGATAAAACTAATATTTTGGAGACATGGAAACACTGAAATTTGACAAACGAATCATCAACTTCCATAGTAGCCAAATGGGGACAATATGTATTTCTATGGGAATGGGTGAGATGCTATAATTTACAGTGTAATATAAAAATGTGTGTATATTCCTAGAAAAGCCAGCAGCAAGGCTGGAATGCTTTGCAATGCTGACTGAAATAATTGTCCTATTAGGACAGTGGTCCATCATGGTTATGGCATAACATAAGCTTATTTTTAATGAGCAGAATAATACAATCACATTATAAGGGTGCAATCCAGAGCTGCTTAGGTATCTAATTATGAGAGGTCTCACAAATAGCCTTGACATTCTGAGATGTTGCTCCATACTTAAAGGCACAATAATTTCCTTTATGGAATTCTGCACTTGTTCTCATTTTTTCCAGGGCTTCTGTTAGGAACACAAAGGGACCTCTGCTTAGACTGATTTTTTTAGAGAAGGTGGGCATAAGATTGGTTTGAAGTAACCATGTTATCACACCATAATTAGAAATCATGGAAAAGAAAATTTTTATTAAATTTGGTTTCATTCTTTTGCCACTATTGCAAGTGAAGTTCTTTAATACCAGGGGATGAATACATTTTTCATTTGACAAGCAGTGATCCTGAACTGGGAAATTATCTTAAAGATTTACAGTGCTATTTCTGGCCTCCCAAGTTCTGCACAGGTTTAAAAATGTTTTCTTTTAAATATATGAGCTGATATGTTTTGCTTTCATTAATTCAATATCAAAAAAAGAAGATTTGATAGAAAAGTAAGTAAGCTTAACATTCTCATTTTCATAGAAATACTATTGCAATGATCGACAGATAATCATGGTGTAACATCTATTTGACATCTTTCAAAACTGGAGGTCTCCTTTTATGGAAGGGAGGGATGATTCCTATAACAACATCTTGAATCTGATGAAGCACAGACTAGATAAGTGGACAGTGAGGTGGACAAAAAGCTGGCTGAACTGATGCCTTAGGTTTTAACTTTTTATTTTCTACATCAGGACTGCTCTAGTGTATGACTCTAAAACTCCATAAATTGTCAGCTAGTGTTCTGTTACTGTCATTTAGATGAAACAATTTCTCTCTAGGCCAGAGTTTCAAGGACATACTGTTTCTCCAAAAGCCCAAAATGTAAACAACCATGGACAGCAGTGAAGAGAAGAAGGGGACAAACTAGGGATGGGACTTCAGGACCCGAAGCTGTAATTGGACAATGGGTTTCTGATATGCAGATGGACCAAAGGTATATCTGTCCAAAAAACACGTGCTAGGCGTCCATTTTGGGTGTAGTCTCTGCGAGACTCCTGCATGGCCCAAAGTGTACCTTGTTTTAATAAATACTTCTTTTATTCTTTTAACTCTGTCCAGCTTCTGTTTCAGGTCAGCCTTTTGTAAGGCATCACTGCCTGATCTCCATCTGTGACAGGGAGACTCACAGAATGGATGAGGAAAACACCGTGGATTTCAGTCTGGACTTTTGACACTTTTTCCTACAGCATTCTCCTGAGAAACTGGCTACTCCTGATTTGGACAGGTGCTCTGTTCACTGGGTAAAAAACTGGCTGAATTGCTGGCCAGCTGGGCCTAGAGAGTGGTGGTGAATGGATATACACCCAGCTGGTGACCCATCACAAGAGGTGTTCCCCAGAGCTCAGTATTGGGATCAGCCCTGTTTACCATCTTTACTGATGATCTTGACAGGGTGATGGAGTGCACATTCACTTATTTCCCAGATGACAGTAAGATGGGTGGAAGTGTTGATCTGATGGAGGGTTAGGAGAGGAATCAACAAGGCAAAGTGCCAGGTCCTACACTTGTGTCACAAAAAACCCAGGCAGCCCTATAGGCTGGGGGCAGAGTGACTGGGAAGCTGCCTGGCAAAAAAGGACCTGGGGTGCTAATCAACAGCAGCTTAACATAATCCAGCAGTGCGCCCAGGTGGCCAAGAAGGCCAATGGCATCTGGGACAGTGTCAGCAATGGTGTGGCCAGTAGACCATAGCAGTGATTGTTCCCCTGTACTTGGCACTGCTAGCCGCACCTTGAATTCCTTGTTCAGTTCTGGGCCCCTCACTACAAGAAAGACATGGAGGTGCTGGAGTGTATTGAGATGTCGTGGTTTTAGTTCGCTTATTCAGGTTTGTGGCTAAATGCTAGCACACTTACTTAAATTTACTTGATTGCTTGTTGTGAGATAAGGATTAGGAGTAGGCAAAGCAGGCTCAAACTTTATAAAGTACAAAGAAGTTTTATTAATATATCTAAGACAAAGGGAAAAAAGAAAAAAAAACCTCAAGAAAAAACTAAAACAAACTCTTCAGACTACCCCTCTTTCCCCACTCTCCATTTCATTCTCCCTGACAACATACAAAAGACAACACTTTGACTTCCAGTCAGTTTACCACCTCAGAAACAGCTTTTGTTCCAGTTCATTTAGGGAGAGAAGTTTCTTTTGCTTACACCATGGATCTTCTGTAAGAAAAATACAGTTTTTATGGGTCTTCTGCCTCACCATTAACCGCCGCCCGGAGCAAAGTCCAAATTAATGGTGGATCCCTCCCACACCAGTAGCCTTCCCACAGCCACTTGGGTGGGTTATGAACAGTCTACAGGGTACCTGTTTTAAGGATGCCTAGTTCAATTGCAGCAACAAAGAAAAATCCTTTCTTCTGTGCTTAGCAGCACAGGTTCTCCTGACAACTCAGGTTCTCTAGCATTCTCCCCGAGACCAGGGCTCTGGATCACAGCCTCTCCTCTCTCTTGGTTCTAGTTTCTCATCAGGCTGTACTTTTTCAACACTTACTTGTCTGTACTTAGGTATTTCAGTTCATTGGCTGCAATAAGAACTTCACATCCCCCTTTGGACTATATCTTCATATATTACAGAGAATTTATTAGCTGAGTCCCCAACCATGGTTCTCCAAAAGAGTTTTCAGTTTCACTCTTGAAGCAACTTCCCATGCACCTCCTTGTAAGTATCAGTTCTACTTTCCTCACTGACTGTAAAGTCTCTGCGCTGCACTATGTAGATGTCTTCACTCGTTCCTCTCTCTGCGAGGAAGGATGGGTGTCTGTGAGTTTAGTCCAGGCATGGAGAGAGTTAATCTCTGTCTCTCTCTCTCTCCGGCAGTGTGAGGATCACGTGCTCCCTGCCGGGCTGTTTGAACAGGTCCCAGCTGGATGGCAGAAGCTCTCAGAGTCTCTGCCTGGCTCTGCCAAGCTGCCTCGGCCTGGTGGGGCCATCTGGGCCCGGGGTGACAGGGCAGGGCCTGGCCCGAGCTGGATGGAGTCCGGCCTGGTCCTTGCCTGGCCCGGCTCTCCCTCTTGTGTAGCTGACACACTGGCTGAGCTGGATCTGCTGAAAATTCCAATCGTTTCCTCCCCCATGCCTGCCCGGCTGCAGCGGCACGGCCGCTCTCAACTTCCCTTCCCCCCCCCTTTGGAAGAAGGGGGGAGGGGGGGGAAAGCTGAGGCCTTACCAGCGAGAGAAGCAGGAGCTGCTCCTCTCCACACAGCAGCAGCAGGTCTAAAGAGGAAGAGCTTCAGAGAGTCTCTGCTTATATATAGTTTTTTCCTTGAAGGCGGACCAACTTTTTAATTGGTTTACCTACCTATCAATTCTTAAAACTACCTGATTATTGGCTCTCTCTCTCGCAGGAAGGAAGTTGTATTCCTTCCTGCATTCCTGCAGCACAGATCACTTCCTAGATTTTGACCCCTCTGGCCTAACCCAGGACACGAGAGAAGAGCAGTGAAGCTGGTGGATAGTCTAGAGCAAAAATCTGATGGGGAGAAGCTGAGGGAGCTGGGGTTGTTTAGTCTGGAGAAAAGGAGTCAAGGAGACCTTATCATTCTCTAAAACTTCCTGAAATTAGGTTGTAGCCAGGTGTGTGTCAGTCCCTTATCCCAGGTAATAAGCAATAAGACAGGTAAAAATGGCATCAGGCCAGAGGCGGTTTAGATTATATATTAGGAAAAATTTCTTCATGAAAAGTTGTCAAGCATTTGAACAGGCTGTCCAGGAAAGTGTTCAAGTCACAATCCCTGTAAATATTCAAAAAACATCTAGATGTGGCACTTAGGGAAATAGTTCAGCAGTGAACATGACAGTGCCATGTTAACTGTTGGACTTGAAGATCTTAAAGGTCTTTTCTGACCTAAATTATCCTATGATTCTATTTTATGATACATGATAGAGTGGAAGACACTGTACAGCAAGAAGGAGAGTGCTTCTGTCATCTCTGCCTCTGGACAAAGTCATCCCTATTCAAACATGATCCTCATTGCTGTTTAAATACTAACTGACATCAGCATTGTGACATACAGTCAAAATATCAGGAATAGATGCTATGTGCATGTAGAAATTATATTTTAAATTATGCTAATGTGTGCATTTTATCATCTTGTTTTCAAACAAGTCAATAAATTATACAAATCAGAAGATTTAATTTAAAATTCAGTAAGAAAAAATGCTTGCATAAGAATTTGATGTCAAAATTAAAATCAGAGTTGTTATCCTCTCCACAGAGAGCTTGAAAACTACAGTTTGTAGGGAATAGCCAATTTAACAGTGAAAATTTATTGTGTTTTCCCAAACACAAACATTTGTTTTCTCCCTAGACAACTTAATAGTCTTTGTCTAAATGTCTCATCTTCCAAAAGTATAAGACTAAGCATAGAAAATACCAGGTAAAGTGAGACTGGTGGTTTTTTAGAACAAAGGAACATAGGAAGCTGGGTGCTATGAGGAAGGCCCTTCCCCAGCTTGTAAAACAACTTTAGTTTCAGTTTGTATTGGCTGTTGCGTAGCAATAGTAATAACATCTTTAATGACATTAATTCTAATGCTCATAGTACTTGGTGTAAAAAGATCATAGCACTTTCTATCTCCTTATTAGGTACTTTGATGAATAGCTTAGACCTGAGGCAACACCTGTTAAAATGCGAAGCATTCCATTCATGTAGCAGGTAATTAACGTGCTCCATCTTTGTGAGAGCACCAGGGCATATTTTATCTAATACTAGTCTTAAAAATCCATCCTAGAACACATGGTTTCTCAAAGACTTCATCCTAAACCTATGAAGAAGAACCAGTAGAGAGAACAAGGATCACCAGAACCACCCTCTGGCTCAGAATTCAAATTCCACTCTGAAAGGGCACTGCAAGAAGATGTTGCAAAGAGTCCAAAGACCTCTAAGTAAGCCAATTTAAGGTTAATTTGCTGCTGCACAAGTCTCCTCTTGATCAAAAATAATTAAAGGTGGGCTTCAAGCATGAGGTTTAATAACACATCCACATAATTTAAGTAGCATTAACAAGGATAATGGGATATTCATCATATCAACAGACCTGTCAAATTGCATTCAAATCCTATTAATTCCTGGCCTCAGTTACTTCCTCTGGCCATAATTTGTGCTGCATGAATACATGCTTTATCTGCAAAATACTGACTGATTTCAAAAGGATAGAGCCTTCCTTGAATTTTCTCATTTCTAAGATGCAGTATATTCTCTCATCACCTAAATCTGTATTTTCATTCCTTATTAATCCCTCTAACTAACTGCTCCCTTCATCTCCTCTGCTTTTTGGATTTGTAATTAAGTAATTACTAATATGTTGTGGTGGTTCCAAGTCCCCAGAAAACCCTTTTCCCCCCCACTAGGAAGCCCGGGGCTGGGGACTCCCCTGGGGCAGAGCCCGGGGTGGTTTGCCCTGTGGATGGGCCAGGCTTCCCGGGGGCTGGCTACCCTGTCCCCAGCTGCCTCTCCTGTCTTATCACCTTTAGGCTCCAGAACTCAGTACTTGATTGTATTATCCCCTGCCAGTCTCCCCTTCTCCTCCCCCTTCCTTTCCCAGTTGGTTCCTGTCCCCCGATCCCTCCCTGGTTCCTCCCCCGAGCCCGTCAGTGATTGGTTTGTAATCCCTCAATAAAAGTCTGATGCAGAAGGCGCCCCAGGTCTTTCACCTGGGTGCCCAAAGAGCTGGCAACAGGGTGTCTCTATTATCCCAGGTGAAAGAACCCTCCCACGATACTCCGGCTCTTCGGTTACAGTGTCCACCGTAAAGGGAGGCGCAGCCTGCGGCAGGGGGCGTGAGACCCGACAGCAGTGAATCCGCACAGGTCGGGGACGCTGGCTTGTAAACGCCGTAGGGCTGCAGTCTGAGACCCTGGTAGGCAGCTGGCCGGCCCAAGACAATAGCCGCACTAATAGTCTTCATTCATCTGCTTAGAGGACCTTTCAATGAATTGATAATGCAATACTTGTCAATTATTTTTAGCTGTCAACAACTACATAAAGTATTTAGAATCTTAGTCACCCATTTTGACAGCACAGCACTAAATGCTGTTTCTTGTCTCATTTTCTTTCACAGCATAACTGTAACTTTCAAAGGAGGCAAGATATTGGATGTGGTATTCATTATCACCTGATAATTACAGGCTAATTGCATTCTTTGAATGACTTGTCTCCTTATGATGACATATAGGAAAATATTGATTGCAGTTTTCTTCAGCATGCAGAGAAAACAGTATGAAAAAGTTGTGAATTTCATCATCTAGTCATGGCACAAAACTAGAAGAAAAGCTCAGTATTGATACCAGTTTACTATACACATCTAACTAATCTTTTCTAATCCTTTTTCAGTTTAATTTCCTAGCTAAGGAGCTCTGAGATATTAAGCTTGGGACATGAAAATTGTGGGAATTTCTCGGAGAAAAAAATACTTCATTTTATGCTGACACTACATTTTTTACAAAAATCACAAAATAATAACAACAACAACAAAAATTTCTCTAAAGAGTAAACATCTGAAAGGAACATGAAAATGTGTGAGACTTTTGTTAAAGCTTTATACTCCCAGAACAATAATTCTTCTGTTTCTCAGTGAGGAAAGTTGAGGACTGTGGCTCTTACCGCAACTTACCTCACATTGACTTACCCTGAAGTGTTTGCAACTTTTCCTATGTCAGTGCATACAATTTGAAAACCATATACCAGGTGGTGCCAGGGAACATATTTTTAACCCAAATCCCTTTTTAACATAAACTCTGGAGGAACTGGAAACATATCATAAAGTTATACTCCTGCTTAGGGTGCTGATCTCGTTTTTTGGTGCAAGACTGCTCACTGGAGTGGATCAGTCAGCGCCACTCCTCACCCTCAGACTCACATCATGGACAAATGCAGAGCATGCAGAAGAGACCACTTTTGACCAAAACAAAGCCAGAAAGACACTCTTCCATGGCACGTGGAATGTACTCCAACTGCTGATGGACACACAGGCTTAGACTGAAGCTAGCCTGAGGCAAATGACTGAAACTGATTGTGTAAATATCAGGTTCCCAGCCAATAACAATTTTATGATGCAGCACCACTGTGTCCTACCTCCTGATCTAGACATCCTCTGACCCTCTCCTTAGACAACGAAACTCCAGCTGTGTATCTAGTACTAATAAAAATGAAAAATAAATTAATAGATCTTTTTAGAGTTTTAAGAATTTACTTTCAATTGCACCCAAAATCAGAAGTGACACAAGAGAAGCAACAATGTTATTTGTTCTGTATTGTTTAAGCATTAATGTCTATCAAAAAGTAGCAATCTTACATTGCAGTATTCCCAGCAGATAAATTAATATAAAGTTTCCACCTTAAGAGACAGACAAACCACAGGTTGCTTTTTGATCAGATTCAAATGGGAAACATACATCAAATTACTACCTTCAACAGAGATCTCAGAAGCAGGTTAAAGTGCAAAAAGAATGTGACTGAAAAATTTCTTGACAATGATTTAATGTGCTTCATTTTAGGAAAATAAAAATTATTACAGTTAATCCTCCAAATATTTCTTGTTGTACTTTTGTGTGTGTGTGTGTGTGTGTGTGTGTGTGTGTGTGTGTGTTGGTAGTTCTGTCCTGTCCACATTGCAAGCAGGTTATTTCAAGAAAGATTTAGTCAGTCCAAGGAGTGGAAATATAAGGAATCTAATAGGACTGCAGTCTAAAAAGTCCCTTAATATTCAACTGACACCTAATATACACACTGAATAAAAGTAGTGAAAACATGACCTGATATTAGGAAGACTTTTGGGTCATTGTAACCCACTCAGAGGAAAAGGAAAAAATAGAGTGTCTTTTGCTTACTCATAGGAGCACAAGTGGGCTAATAATAGCACTCTGTGATTAGTAGAGTAGTTTACTACAGACATAATTCAGTATGCACTGCTGGATGGCTGCCCAGTGTTTGGAGGATTTTGTTAACAAGGGACACTATTGTTGAACTACTGTTTTGCTACAAACCACAGAGGATTTAAAGAACATTATTTTAAGACCCCATAAGGGTCATAGCAGATTGATTTCTGTAACTTTTTTGATCAAAAAAATAGCCTGAGAATTATGACAAATGGAGTTTTCTAGGCTAAATACGTCACTGATCTCTCCTCCTTTTGTATATGGTATCTTTGATCCCTGTCAATGCTAACTTAACCATCTGAGACAGAGAAGGCAAATAATATATTCAATATCCCTGAAGAGGTAAAGAAAGCAACTGTTTCTTTCTTTTAAATTTTCTTTTTTATGCTAAATTGTCCTTTTGAAGTGATTCATTCACAATACAGCAATCCAGACGAGGTTACTGTTTCAATATAGAATAGATTTAGACTGGAGTGTTTTCTTAACTTAGCTATCAAATCTATACATTTTAAGAGCCCTAAGAAAAGATAGTCAGGGTGACCTGGTTCATTAGTTTTACTTTTACTTTTCCTTCTGTAACAAAATTAAATTTCAAAATACAATCTCTGCTTTATTTTTAGCTAATATTTGCTTGTCAGAGAGAATGTAATTTTTTATATTTTATCTTCTGCTCTTCAATTGTAATTATCTGGGCTCTAACTCTTGTGCTTTGAATTATGGTAATCAAAATACATTCAGCTAAAAAAACCTTAACAAATCATGGACATAAATAACATTAGTATTAAATGCTGCAATGTGTTTCCAAGAACTGATTGTTCTACATATCTTGTCATTTGGGTTTGGTATAACTTTGTAGTATTTCAACAGTATTAAAGTATGAATGAAGGCTCTCAAAGGAAAGTGTTAATTGTATATAACTAACTGGAACGGTGTGGGGACACTTCCTGAAGTTAACAGTCCTCTCTAAAGGTATGTATCCCCATTATTTATGCCAGACTTTATGTTGGATGAATAAATTGGTGAAAGTTGTTTCTGGTACCAGCTTCTGTTATCCATAAATTAATTCCCTAAAAAGGTTTTTGGTTGCCCATATAAAAACAATTGTTTGAAATGAGGGAAGGGGTAAAGCTAATTTAATCATGAAAGAAAGGATTTAGAAAGTTGATGGCTTTTAAACACAGACCTAAAACATAGCATTCACTGTGCAAAATAACACCAAACCAGCTACACAACAAGGTAGGAGGAGAAAAAACAAACCATCCTCCCTGTCACTCTTGTTCTTTAGTTTTTTTGTCACTACACATACTAGTGTATGGCAATGACAGTCCTGTATTTTCACAATATCAAGACCGTCCAAAAATGAATAACAAAAGAAGAGGTGCTGAAACAATTTAGAAAATTAAATGCTGACTATTCACTATTACTGGAAAATCTTAAATTAAGAGTTCTGAAGAAATTCGAGAATGAAACAGATGAGCTACTTGAAAGAATATACAATACCTTAGTCAGCTTCTCTATTTGATGTCTGGAATTAAGGAAAAGTTTTGCCCAGCTTCAATATAGCTGCAACAGTTATGTTCGACATTTGTTATTACAAATTACTAGCTTCAGTTCCAGAGGGAAAACCATGTGAAATCACAGCAAAAGATACTCTTAAGAAATTCACTGAGGAGTAAAAATTAAACATAGAACTACCGTGGCTCCTATGAGGAATAAGAAAGGCCTGTGTTTCACTGTTTATAAGAATTTGTGAGTGTGACAATAGCACAGAGGATGAAGGAGAAGCAATTTATTTTAACAGGATGTTCTAAAATCTTTTGATCAATTTTCTCAAGGAAATCAAGCTGTAAAGTACTGTGAAGGATCAAAACTTGCAAAGAAAAATTTTTTTACAAAAAAATGACAAGCTTTCAGAGTGAAAATTCATACTGATGTTCTCTGAGACAGCTGAACTGGTTGCACTGTGTTTATAAGGAAATGTAAAATGGCTTTATACTAAAAGGACTGAATTTTCAGTTGTTCTGCAGTCATTCAATTAGTTTTAAATTGAATTAATGTATTCTTCAACTGTTATACAGAACTAATTTGAATTAGTAGAATATTTCTTCATCCTCCTTTTCCTTTCTATTTCCACCCCTAATTCATCCAATCACATGCGTTAGTCAAAGGCATGAGATGCACTGTACCAAACTCCTGCCATGTACCAATTTCCATATTGCTTTGTTGCTTGGTACAATGTAATCTGGCTTGAGACAAAGCCAAGCACAATACCAAGGAGAAAGAGTTCAATGAAAAATTCTTAGAAGATAAGGGAAGAGAGAAATTTGCTGAGTCAAATTATGCCAGATGGCTAGGCAAGGGATCAGGTGCTGTAAGGAATATCATGCAGATTATAACTCTGTTCTAAGAGTTTTCACATACAAATCCTTATTTAAATTTAGCAAACCTAAAAATTTTAACTATAACTAGATAGCTGCTGTCTGTCCCCTTCTCTGATATTCTTCTCTACTTTCTATGCTTACTGGTAATTTACTTGTTAAGCAGGGTCTTGATTCTAAACTTGATCCTGCAGATCCATCTTCAGGACAGAACTCCATTATTTTTCATATGTGTCTGCTGGGGCAGGGGTCTAGTGTCAGTGATAAAGTTTGTTTTGCAAACTCTCTGTATCACTCTGTCTTTTATAAGAGATCTATAATGTAACAAGAGTGTAGAAGTTATTCTAGTATAAATATGTGAATCCAGGTAAAAGTACACTTCAATTTTAATCTAAAAAAGGCTTAGATCAGTCACTTTCTATATTTATTCACATTTTCATATATGTTCTTCCCCCTTGGCTAATTTTTGTGTCACTGAAAGTACAATATATGACTACTTTGGCAAAGAACTAGCAGTAGATATAGGTTTTTGCTCCTGGATCTGAATAGTACTGCAACTACTGCACAAAGAATTCCTCTGGAATAGTCAGAGCACTGCTGAGAATGTGTATGATATGAACTGCTTCACAATAACTGGTATAATATGCTTCCCAGACCTAGGAAGCAATTTGTTTTGCCTAGTGGGCTTTTGAATGCCAAGCTCAGAATTTATCAAAACCCATGTACAATGGAAATAAACACGCTTTGGAGTGACTGTGTGAACTATTCTGCCAGTACAAATAGCTTTCTGGCATCCCTCAAGGCAAAGAATTGGGCCAAAGACATTAACTGTACTTTGTGGTACACAGTACAAGATAGAATGAAACTTGGCTGTCAGTGACAGCATCACTTTGCTTTTCCTTTCATGCTTTTCTCTTTTTGATGCATCTTTTCCCAATTTAATCTCATTTCTTTCTAACATCTTGTAAATAAAAGGTGCAAGTGCTCATACTTAATGTGTTTTTTACCTAGGCTACAGGTCAAAGGTTATAGTCAACACTAGGTACAAAAAAACAGCCTAGGCATTTACCTTCCATTTAGGCATCTAATCCCAATTTATAACTTCAAAGCTCTTAATGGACTTTTTCACAGCCACTGAAAGGCTGTCACAGTATTGCAGTTTGTACCAGATGCTTACATATATATTGCAGGAGGATAGCCTACAGGGAGAGTGTTCAGTACCCTAATCGCCATGCTTAGTATCACCACCCACTTGTCTCTATTAATATTTAGAGCAGCAGAATCAAGGAGAAATAGATTCAGCTTCACTCCCTCCAACACTGAAACACCCTATAGAGGAATCCTTCGTGTAGTCTCTGGCAAGGTCAGACATCTGCATTAAAACTCCTACTCAGAATGAGACTGCAAATCTTCTCCCACTTCTCCTTTAATTCCTTGTACTTCTCCTTTGTGTGAGTTTCCTTCTGACCTCCAGAAAATAGATCAAATTTGTGAATTTTAAGCAAAGCTCTGGGGCGTTAAAGCTTAACCCTTGCAGTGTCTCCTCCAATCACTCAGTACTTATTTCCCAGGTCAATGCTTTTGTCACATTTTTGGTGCCAGTCTGAGATGCCCAGCTCCTGATATATAAGTAGAGGGATGCAGAGGTGCCTGACTCCAGATCACAGATTTTATTGAAACCTGCTGATGGGGCACAATGGTGTTTTGGCAAGGAGTTTATGTCAAATCTATCAGGCTGTACCTGCTATTACCTTTCCAACAGCAAAAGTCCAGCTGGACCTCCCTGGAGTTGCTTTTGTTCTTGCCCCAACATGCCTGTAAGCAAAAACATACATTTCAAGTTTGTCCCAGGATAGTCAGGAGGCTCCTAAGCTGAAAGTTTGTCCCCAGAAGCCATGAGATTCTTGCAGTACAGACATAGACGACAATGCTAAGCCTCTTGACACATATACATCTGACTCCCATCACCCTCTTATTTAAGCTTCTTGTTTCTGGGCTATCTGGGTTTTTTTCCACTGTAATTTAGCAGCAAATTAACATGAATCCTTTACTTTTCAAGAGTTCTGCTTAACTCTTACTCATAGGAAATTGTAGTAACTGGACTGTCAGGAAATGTAAACCAGAAAAAACACTCTGAAGCCAGGAGGAAACTGTCAGTTTTCAGCTGCAGAGGAAGCAGCATTTTTTTCTCTAGTCCTTCCATTGCCAATAAGCATACAGAGCAAGGTAATTATGCATTTTGTGCCTAATGGCTCAGTGCTTTTTATTACAAGAATTTCTAGAAAGAGAAAGAATCCTTCTTCCATAACTCTGTGAAGCTCTGCTCAGTGTTGAACTGGGATAGCCCATTTAATTTTCACTCTCTGGCCTAACCTCATGTATTTTGCTAATCCTTCGTAATTTAAATTTACTTCAGGCTAACAAAGGAAATTACTTTAACTGCATGGTCTTCTGCTTTTTGTATTTTGCCTTTCACACATCTTAAATAACACCACTCTGAAATTATACTTCAGATGTTAGAAAAAATCCATAAATTCAGAGTTTAGGCACAAATGTGGGTTACAAAGAACCTTTCTTCACAATCTGGTACAAATGGCAAACAAAATATCACAAATACTATAGTATTTCAGTTTACCTAGACTCTTCACCTGTTGGTAGTGAAGGCTCTCATCTATTTTCTGCAGAAACAGTGGATTAATGCTTTCTTTGCACAGACAGAGAGGCTTGTATGAAGCACTTAATCGATACAAGATGCCTCTTTTTATTTATTTCAATGTTACTGCACACAACAGGACAGGCTGAGGACAAGTAACAGGGATAACAGGTAAGTAAGAAGAAATCAGGTACTTGATTGTAAAGCAAGGACAAAGATGTGGATGTGGGAGTCATTTGAGTCAGGCCACATATATATATATATGTATATGTATACATTATAAAAAGTATAGAAGCAAAGTACAGACAGAGAAAAGAAATAGTGCATTGTAAAACAAGTGAACCTGGGGTGGGGGGAATGTCCCAACTCACATATTTTTCTGCCACACTGTAAATCCTCACTGAGGCAACAGATGAAAACAGTTGGTGTTCTCCATTCCCTGGTAATGAATTCTTCACCCCCTGCTCCTAAGGGATGTCATCCTACTGGCATAGGAGATGTAATTTTCACCAGTAGAGGTAAATTGGTCCCTGCAGTTTGCCCTTTATATGCTATGTATGATTTACTTAAGTTTTATTAACTAGAATAACAGTTAGTACAACTTGATAATGTTCATTGCCTAAAACAGAATGCCACACAGCAGTGGAACTGTTTAAACAGAGATCCACAATAATTTAGTCTCTTCAGCTTTACTTTACTGTTAGTATTCTGACCACAGAGACTATTTCTCTAAAATTTAGGAAAGAGTTGGTGAATTTAGCAATCTAATTGCAATGGGGTGTGAAGCAACGGCAAAAGGAATGATTTTTCCTGTGACTTCTAGGCTGCAGGTGGCATTTTACCTTTCAAAAAACAACCAGGAATTTATATTCTTCCCAAATCTAATTTCTATTCCAATCTGTACCACCCCAACTTCACAGTTTTAATTGGCTTTCCATCTGCAGAATATAGACTTCTCTTCTTACCCTGCCAAGCTTGGACTATGAACAACCTCCTTCATTAATGTCAGTTGTCATTCAGGGTTACAGATGACATTGATTAATTCTCCAATTAGTTTAATTATAAGGAGGAAAAAGATGTGCAAAGCGACAAATGTATCAGGAATGTTTAAGATACAATAAACATGTGTTAAAATAAGATTATAAAGACTTGTGCAAATCAGAAAAAGCAGAGGAGGTATAATTTTTTTCACTTTTTTCTTCCTCAGACAGAAAGTACTTAAGAATTGCCACAGACCTTTGCAGCCACTTTAGAATAGCTTTGGGAAAATGTTTTAATCATTGTTCAGTTGTGAAAAATCTCACCAGAACAATACAAAGTGTGTAATTTGAAATGATTTTTGAGTAAAAGTGATCATGAAAATGCCTAATTTTGATGTCTTATCAATAATTTTTCTTTAAATTTCAGAAATCTCTATGTTCTTTAAAAGATTATGATGTTCCTTTAGTAACACTGCAGGAAATAGAGAATCTGTGATTTTCTCTGTTTAATTGATAATTACAAACAGGAGGTAGTCACAGATCAGAGACTTGTTTGTGTCTTGCACTAGATTTTTTTAAACTTTGATAGAGAAAGCAAAGCTATTATCCATGGTAGGAAAATGCCACCTAAGACAAATCTAAAATTCTTCCAATTATCTTAAGTAATTAGAAATTGGAAAATCTCCAGTGAATTTCTGCTACTCAATCTAAACTGAAAAATAAGCACAGAAGCTAGTGGTGCTCAAAAAGGTGTAAAGAGACAGAACTGACAATGCCCACTGATGCTGAGTTTGTACAGATGTGTTTCTGGCACTATCTGCTAAGAAAGAGAGCTCTACACATCCCCATATGGCACAGCAATAGCTGCAGTACCATATGTTTACACTGCTGAACACTCAACACACCATGTTTTTAAAGCAACACACTGTGCACATCATTGGAATTCAGCCTTCTGTAACTTATGCAGATCATAATGCTCAGTAGTGAACACAGAATAATAATTGTGTGAGCAGTGCCTTGTACAACAGCTTGTGTGGTACTTCTTGTAGCTTCAGTGAAGAAGGATGTGAAAAAGCTCTGACAGGACCCCTCAGGCTCACTGCAACTGGAGGTCATCTCAGCAGGTGATTTCACAGTGCTTATACTCACAAAATGTGCGAAAAGCACACTACCACCTGAAATCCAGCTGAAGAGCAGTGAGTCTGTAGATCTGACTGACTTCCTGAGTCAAAACCAAATCCCTCAACACCAAATGCCTCTCACCCCAGAGGCCGTTTGCCATGTAACAACGTCCCACAGAGGCATCCTGCTTGTACTGTCTTTGAGTCGCCCTTTGGCAGCGATGCCCTGATCGCTCTGGAGCTGACAGCACAGATGAGTCAGGGGCTCTCTCAGTGGCTTCAGATGCTTTGGTTCAAAATCTGCAAGTCATATTTCCACTGTCATTTGTGCTGTGTAGGACCCAGAATGCTCATCACTTCCAAGGATGCTTTATAAAAGTTGTGTAGGTCATCTGCCTACCAGTTAAGTACAAATGTATGGATAAAAAAAAATAATAAAAAATAAAAGGCTGCATTTAGAATCAGTGCAGACCCTGTGACAAATTATTTCATCGAAAGAGCGTGAAATTGTTTGAATGTAGTAAGTTTGCCTTTGAATGAATAAATGGACCAGTAAATTAATCAAAGGGGGAATTGTCTGTCTTTCAAATGTATTGCCCATTTATGTCAAAGCTACGAATACCACAAGTAGAATGATTTATAGTGCATACAGAGGTAAAATATAAAATCAAATCCAGAAGAAAAATGAGAGCATTCAATGCAATTTATACTATTTTGTGTTGGATTTATATACTCTTTTTATTCTCTAATTTTAAAACCAGAAGTATTTTCTAACATGTATTTGAATTGCTAGTATATATGTTTATTTGATTTCTACATTCTCAAGCAAAACACTCATATATAATTGTTTTACTAAAAAAAGTTATTTAAAACAACATCTGATTCTCTTTACAAGAAGAGAGGTAATTGTGACTGGTTCAAACTAACCATGACAAGCTGGTATTTGATAAAAATTATAATAATTTCCCATTAAAAAATTTATACAAATATTATAAGATTTTCTTGCTAATATTTGTGAGCATTTTAGGTTAAATTTCCTATGATCTAAACATTTGATAGGAACTGTTTTCTTAAATACTAAGGGTGAAATCTTGAATGCTGTCTAAGACATCTGTTGACCATCTAGATTTTCAATAAAAAATAAAGTATCCAGAAATGGGATCCAAGATATTTAACCTGTGTAGCTAGTGATTCAATAGAATGTGCACTTTAACACATAAAAAATCTGCCTTTAAGGTACCTTATTCTGGGCTGAAAGAAGAGTCCTTTTCGCATGCAGCCTCAATAAGTAAATTAATCTGCTCTTCCTGAAAATGATCAGTGAAGTGCTTGCTCTTTTCCTTTAAAATGTGGATGCTGGACATGCTGCTAGCCCTACCCCTCCTATATCCTAAGCTGTTTAACACATCATACTTCCACCTTAGCCAGCAAAGGATGAAGCATATCTTTCTGAGGAATATCTTAATCTCAATGTTGTAAACCAGATTTGGGGCAGATTTTTTACCACTGTATTTGGAATTGGATCAGTGTGTGGCAAGGAACTCAAAAATCTCTAGGCTGCTGAGAAAAAGTATATTATGTATTAGTGATGAGTAGTAGTAAGGGCCACGACATGGAGATGGAAGAAATGATTCTTGGGTTTTAATTTCAGGGGCCTTTAACAGGTCTTGGTCCAGTTTCTTGGTTGACAGTGATTTAAAGTGTAGTAAAGAAACACATGAAGGTGACAGACTAAGTAGCTGAATTTTAAGTTAAATTTTAAGCACAAAAAAAGCAATTGTAAAAATTAGAAGCAAGAACTTCTTGGACATACAAAGCTTCTTAGGGTCTAGTATTATTAGTGACCAGCATTTATTCCATAGTCATCCATACAAACAAAAACCACTTTAAATACTAAAATGAGAAGTCTGAAAACTCAGGTTATATTTGTATATGTACATACATACATGAATACATATGCTCAGATAAAAAATGTGCACAGACAGAAACATGCGCATGTAAAGCGTGCCTTTTGAAAGTAAATAGAAAACTAGCCACATGTACTGATAAGAGAAGTATAGACAAGGGTTTTCTGCATGGCAATATCCTTGTTTTAAAAGAAATTTTATTAAATAAGGCAAACTGTAGGAACATTTACCTCTTTAAATCTACACGTTTTAGCTCTGCAGTCAAACAAAATATGAGAACAACTCACTTGTCAAGGAAAATAACCTTGAGTACCCTTTCCAGACTTTATATACTGTGTTTTGATCCTAAATATAGGGGACATTACTGACTACAGTGTCATAGAACCCAAGGAAAACTTCCTAAGTATCACGAGAACAATATAATTTGGCATCCATACCAAATACACCCTGGGAAAAAAACCCACACGATTTAAAGTGGAAATAGTCCTGTACCATGTGTAAATCCTTTCTCCCCATTCCCATATGCTCTCTGGAGACACAAGAGAATTGCCTTAGGAAAGAAAATGAAGCATAAAATAACTTGAGCTAATGAGAAAAGAAGTTGACAGAAGTCATAAAGAAAAATGAAATTGAGTGTTAAAATCCAGATCAGCCAGTAACTAAAATAATTCTAGCTATTTAAAAAGAGTAGCAGAATAATGCAACCACAGTTTCCAATTGTCCTCCCATTATATTTGTGCTACACAGTTTCCCGCAACTGAACAATCAGATCTTTGAAAAGATCATTATTTCTTTTTCCTTTTTGAATCTCTGTCCTTCCAGAAGTGAAAACTGTCCTCTGTTCCAAACTCAGTTTGAGAGGAAAGGATAAAAAATAAAACACATATGACTTTTCATACATCTTTAAACTCTCTATTTGCCGTATTTCCTGAAAGTTTTCTTTGTGTTGCTCAGTACTTTTACCAGTGAACTGCAAAACAAATGAACATATATAGAATCCTCTTAGTGAAGTTCCTAAATAGCAGGGCCTGAGGGGTTATATAATAAAGAATCAGAAAAAATCACTTTAAACTGGACTGATTGGAAAGAAGTTGAGCTATCGGTAAGTACCCATGTCTGTGCTGCCATTTAAAGGGACCATAGTGTGCTGGAGAAATGGACTGAGAGGAATTTACTTAAGTTCATCAACCAGAAATGCAAAGCCCAGCACTTGGGGAAGAATAATCCCAGGCACCAGCCCGAGCTGGGAGCTAACAAGCTGGAAAGCAGCTTGGCAGAAAAGGATCTGGTTGTCCTGGTGCACAAGCTGATCATGAGCCAGCAACCTGTCCTTGTGGCGAAGAAGGCCAACAGCCTCCTGGGCTGCATTGGAAAGAGAGGTCCCAGCAATTTGAGGAAGGGGATCCTTCCCCTTTTTATTGCTCTGGTGAGGCCACATGTGAATTACTGTGTCCAGTTCTGGTCTCCTTGCTGTAAGAGAGACATGAAAATAGTCCGGCTAAAGGCCAGGAAGATGTTTAAGGGACTGGAGCATCTCTCCTATGAGAAAAGGCTGAGAGATGTGGGTGTGTTCCGCCTGAAGAGGGGAAGGCTCAGGGGAATCTTGTTCAGTTGTGCAAGTAACTGATGGGAGTGGGATTAACAGGACAGAGTTGGACTCTTTTCAGTGGTACCCACTGGCAAGAGACAATGGAAGCAAACTGAAACAGGAAAATTCCATGAAGTGGACAAAGTAATACTAAACTCTTCTAGATGAAACTTAAAACTCCATGAAGTCTGATCCAAATTGAGACATGTTCCTATTTCAACTTTAATGAGAAGATAGTGTGTTACATGGAGCCAGAGGAAGCATCACAGTGTTCTTTTCTGTCCAGATTGTTTCTGATGGGCTTCTACTCAGCATGAGCAAACATGTCACTTCAATCAATAAAATATAGCCCTCTGCCTCTCCTCCCCCATGAATCCACAAAGGAAATTCACTGAATATACTTAAAAGATGTAAATTAAAAATAGCTTTTATAGTTCATTAAAAATCACTTATGTTAACATCTAAGCCTCAATGTGGCCAAATATTCTCTGATTTCCAAGCTGTTTAAAACTCTTTGTTCTCAACTTCCTTATTTGTAATGTTTTAATGATGTGGAGCAAGATCAGAAGAAATATCAGCATCAGATTTCTACTACTTCACCTCCAAATCTTGGTGGATCTTGCTTTCCTGCCAGTTGTCTGAGATCCACATCTGTACCAGTTGTCAGAGCTGGCTGCTCCACACGTGCCACAGAGCCAAAACATGCCATTGTGATGCATTTCCTTCCAGATCCCTCATTTAGAAGCTATTTCTACACTATACTGCTGCAGTAAGTGACACTGAAACTTTCTCTGGTTTAGAGTTCTATGGAGGACTCCATGAATTGGAGGTTATTTACCATTTTATGTGTTGGCTAATATTTTTATTTTATTTGCTGCTTGTGTTAATGTGGTCGATTAAATACAGGGGCAAAAACTCAAATTCTTCTGGCCATAACACCAGGAATCCTGAAGTTATACTTTTCTTTGAAACATTATACCAATGTAGACACTGAATTCAGTGAAGTTACCTCTTACTTATAGCATTGTAAGATCAGGATTCACTCTATTATTTATTTTTTTAAAAAATCATATTGATGGTTCCCATAAGTGATAAAAAGTAATTTTTCCTGCTGGGCTAAAAAAGAAAAAAAGACTCAATGCAATATACTAGCTATTAAAAATTTTTCAATTGATCAATTAATTATATTATTAACAAAATATTTTAAAAATGGAGAAAGACATAGAATATTGCAAGGATATATTTTATAAATGTAACCTCTATCTTGTAAAAAAATTACAATGATAAAGTGTTTCACACAGTGTTGACCTTTTTGTCAAGGTATTAATGACCTCCTTGAATGATCACCTTCAGCTTTGCCACCAGCCTTTAAGTGCACTAAGTCATTAATAACTTGGAACTACCATGTTAATAGGATATTATCCTGTTTTAAACAACCCACAGAGGCACTAAACAAAAGTAAATGTTGTCACACTTGAAGATGATATTCCTCTAATGAGAAACCAAAAAGCAGTTTGAGCTGGGCATTTTGCATTTCTAGCTTGGCAATGGTCAAGTTCCAACCTGAAAATAAGCCAGGAATCATTCCTCATGGATGGATGCCTGTACCCAATATGCAGTGAGACCCAGGAAAGGGGGTGTTATCCTTGTGAGGGGGCAGTGAGGCTCAGCCTGAGAGGGGAGCACTGAAGCAGAACACAGAAAGGGATAACAGAGCAGACATGCAGAGAGCCTCAGAGACAGGCAGCTAATGGTTGGACATGAAGGTGCACCAAATATCACCAGACCTTTGCAGGTGTGGGCTCAAGAGTCTAACTGTGTTTTCACATACAGCTTCTATTACTTGTCTGCTATCTGCCACTAACAGAAACAGAAATGAAGTTCATTGTGACCTCAGAAAATACTGTGTGGATGCTCAGCCCTAAAACTGTAAATTTAAACCTGCCTCCAGAACTCCTTTCCCATCATTATCACTTATGATACAGGCCAGTTTGCCTCCTCTCTTATGAAAATTATCCCTTCTTTGCACAGGTCAAAAAATCTCGTCAAAAACACTGTCCAAACTTCAACACCAGTACTACATAGGAGCAAAATTTAAGATATTTAAAAAATAACATCCTTATGTGTTATTTTTATCTAACTGTTATTCTGCCCAATTTATTCCAGATTAGATTATCTGATAGATCTTGAACTGATTATCAGCAAGTGATGTTAAAACAGTGGCCAGGAAAAAGAACCACAAAAGAAAAGAGTTTTATGAGAATAGGTGTTGCCTTCCCTGCTTTTTATCCCGCTCTGGTCCCGGCGGCAGAGCGCTAGCGCGACCCTGAAAAGCCGTTCGATTTCCGATCGATAGGGCTTAACCGGGGAGCCGACTACGGGCACCGCTAGTCTGCTTTCGGGCTGAGGAGTTGTTGCCCTCAGAGCACGGCAGGATAGCAAAGAACTACCCAAAGAAGGAGGACTCTTAGTATGAGAGTTCGGTAGGTTTATTACCCCCAAGGGAGCTCAGGGACTAAGAGCCCAGAATAGCTCATTCCATGGGTGTTTAAGGGAGGAGTAACATCCAATAAACTGAGGGCACAGGGGCAATACAAGGGAGGGACCAGGGTGCATAGTCGAATGAGGTTTAGGGAGGGGAGGGGGGAAGAGAGAACAACGAATGAACAAGGGGGTAACAGGGAATTTTCCAGAACTGGGATACATAACAGACAAATCAAGGAACCAATAGCAGGAACTTGGGGTTCGTGGCTTGGTGATCCAAACCACTGTCTCTGGCAGCTTCGGGGGGAAACTCTCTGTCTGTGGAACATGCCACCGGAAGTCCTCGTCCTTCCTGGTTCAGAACCACCGCTCCAAATAGGAATTGGAATACAACTCCAACATACCTAGTTAAGGTAAATTCTGTTTGCTGTGAGAAGTAATCAGTTTGTTGTAGTTAAAAAAAAAAAAAAAAAAAAAAAGCAAAAAAAGGAAAAGTGTAGCTGCCGTGGATGTGTCCTTAGAGACCCCAGGGGGAGATGACTTAGAAAAGGAGAAAGATAACTGCTGGAGAAAGTTCCAAGGAGATAGGAAACCCCTGGAAAGTGAAGTGACCATGGTTTAACCCAGGACAAACCAGAGTAGCCACTGCTGGTGTCCATCATCTCCTCCCTCCCCCCAAGAGCCTTTGTTCTATTCCCTCTTATCTCCTGGGCCCCTTTCCTTCCCCATCCCATAGGACCAAGTAACCCTGGAACTTCCCTATCCTCCCCCAAACCCCCAGGTGATTGGTTGTATGAGATAACTCTTAAGGCTGTGTCTGAGGGCCCCTCGGTCTCTTGGATTCCTGCTTCTCCTCTGTGTGAAGACCCTGCAATAAAGCCACTCAGAATTAAAGGCACTCCAAGAGCCCTCTCGTTATTCATCTTCAGCTGATAGCTAAACTGGACTGTTCTTGCACCACAACGCAGGCCGCAGTTTCTCTGGCTAAGTGTCTGCAGGACACTGCCAGAGTGCCTTGGGATAGGGGCACTACTGGAAATATAGCCAGCTGGAATCTGTCGTACTTCTCCGGGCTGGACAGAGGAACCAGCGAGCTATAGAAAAGGAAAGAAGAAAAGCTGTGAGAAGAATTCTGAAAGAAACTTAACTGCAAGTGCAGGTATTTACTCTCGTTTCTCTCAACTAAGCATTCAAATAGGAAATGGTAACAGACTAAGAATTGATATTTCTATGAATCCAAAACTGTGTGACATATTAGTTTTGAGTAAGATAAATTATATATTTGTTGAGGGATAGCATTTAAAATTAAGGACCAGAAGTGTTTATTTTTCTTAATTGAAAAAATGCTATGAAGCTTATTACAACCAAATGGTACACCAGGCTTAGCTGATCCAAATAATCATCAATTGGAGAGAAGATAAGTGGCATAGGAAAAATATACATTTAATTGTGCTCTACTCTCCTTGAATTAGTTGATAATAAACAAACTTTTTATACATTCATATTGTTTAAAATATTTCAATTTTGTCTCACTGGGAGAGGGTGTCTTGTGCCTATTACCTAAGTCTTCTCATTAGTTCCTGAAACTTCTAACTGACAAACTAAACTTTTTGTGTGTTGTTTAGTCAGAATAGCCATTTTCCTATTTCACCTCTCATCAAAGGTTTTTAAATTGTTTTTTTTTTTTTAAGTTCTGTACATACTCTAATGTGCTCCACAGGTCAGGCTTCACAATGACACCTTCACCCTGAGACAAGGCAGAAGACTATTGGCAGAAGAGAAACTTAATCCATGTTTATTAACCTCCAAAATGTTTAATATTTCTAGGGTAACGCAGGGCATGTCAGTCTATCCAAGAATATAACATAAGGCATAAAAAATTTGTCCTCAGGAGGTTTCCCCAGTGCTTTGTTCTGAGATGCGTTGACACTGTTCTATCATAAGAGCAGCATGTGCACCTTCTAGAGCCCTGGGGAGGGGAAATGACCCCTTGCATTATGGGTTACCTTTGTACTGCTGTGAGCTCTGCATGAGCCTTGGCACTGATATAAATATTACTAAAATATTAACAGTATATTACATATGTATTCATATTAATATATTGATATATATTAAAATATTGACTAGTATATTAATATTATATATTTTAACATATCAGTTTCAATCTAAAGTCTGTGATGCTTTATGTGAGCATTATCAGATAAGAAAATAAAGTTACTGGTCCAAGAGTATTGAAAGAGGGTGGAAAACCCTGAAGAAATAACCATCATAGGAAAAAAACCACCTTAGTTCTATTGAGTGGACTTCTGAGCTGTCAAACTCAAATGACTATTGAAAATAGCCAAATAAATATCAAGGATATATAAGATTTTTAGTCCTACTCAATCAGTATCTTGCAATTATGAGTTTTAGTCTAACTGGCTAGGCTGTCTAGATGTTGGTTATGATTTATTTTGCTTCCATTCAGTTACTTCGATTTTCTCTCTGTTTTCCCTTGCTTGTATCTAATAAACCTTGTTTTATTTAATCTAATTGAAGTTGGTGTCTGTTTAATAAAGAACATCCTTTGGCAGGTCTTGGAGAATATCCTTCTCCAGCTGCACAGACATAAAGTGGGTGAGCAATCCATGAAACAGGAGATTTAAGAGTTAAAACTTAGAGTAGATGAAACAATAAGATTCATTATCCTGTTCTCCAAGGACAGAGGGGAGGCTGAAGAGATAAGGGGGGCCCTTCGAAAGATATCTGGTATCTGTCAAAATGTTGCTGAGCTTGCAGAAATAAAAAGGGGCCACCACGGCAAAAGAAAGGACACGCATGTGCAAAACTCGTGGGGTCAAAAATTCATGTGAGGTAGAATCCTCTTACTTCATTCTTTCAAGCCCCCAGACTCAAATTAAGACCACCACCTCAATAAAAGAGACGGATTGCGCAGCCACAACTGATTTATATACGAAGCGGAGAGCAGGTGGGGACAGGTAATAAATATGTATAGGCGTTATAGAATATGCATGCTTTTTGTAGATAAATAGGTGATTAGAAGCTGTAAAAAGGTACGAAGGATTTGGGAAGGTGCTCTCCCCCTGCGTCCGGCGCTGAATAAAATACGTACCTACTTTACAACTCTAACAGGTTGTAGAGTTTTTATACCGCGTTTCATCCAGGCCCCTTAGACGAAAGCTAGGCCTCTGCTCAAGGTTATTCTCAAGACAACTGTGGGAAAGGGAGACATGAAAGCTGAAAACAAGCTGCAGGTGTCTAAAGATAAACTTGGCAGAAGAAACTGTTATTGTTGTTGCCTTCTGATATCAGCTTGGTGTTTTAATTAGAATAGAGTGAGTTCCTGTGGGAAACTTCTGTGGGGGAATAATGTTTTGAGCACGGACAGCACTATAAAGAGTGTGCACTTTCTGACAATAAACGAGCTTGATTTATCACTCACATTGAGTCGGCGTCTTGCTTCTCTCACCCCCCGACAGGCAGGAGGTTACTGGGAGAGAAGAGCAGTTTCAGCACTGCGGGAGAGACTGGTGGGTGCTGGGGCAAGGCGGCTGTGCCAACAGGGAGCTGCCAGGATTGGGCTGTGGGGGAAAGGAAAATCACAAAAATCAGGGAGGAAAAAAAGACCCAGAGTTGTGCAGTTCTTTGTCCATAAACTGATGGACTGAATAACTCAGAACTCAGGTGAATTCAGTTCATGGCCAGCACTGAATTTTGCCCCAGCTGTAGGCAGATCTGGCACAAAACATGAATAGAAGGAAACACACCTTTGACATCACATAAAAAAACCAACTAAACAAAAAAAACACTGAATGTTCTTACTAGCTTTGACTATTTATCACACGTTAAATGTTGCAATGATTCGTGTACTGCTGCTGCTAGTTGTCAGGGCAGCTGCGAACTATATCTAAGATTAATCAGTGCAGCTTTGCTGGAAAGGAAGCATAAGCCTTGATTACAAGCATTAAGACCACAATTTCATGGAATAAGGAGTTTGAAAGTGTTTTGGCTAAACACTGATTTTGCATCCTAATTCCTTTTCTCTCATTTTCTTCCTCTGTTCTGGAATGGCTGTGTAATCACCACAATTTTCACTGTAGAACCTTTCAGAAACAGGAGTCCTTGTTCCAGATTTAGGCTTTGGTGTGCTTCAGTGAGAAAATGAGGCCCTGACCATATTAATTACATTCACTGGGAAGCTCAACATGCTACCAATGTCTCTGTAGTTATTCAGTATGCTGAGTGTTATCATAGCAGCCATGTGGATCCATTATCATTTTGCTCCTCTAAATGCTGCTGATCTCACCATTAGCATAGCTGCAACTCATGCTCCCAAGGAATAAGAGAAATAATAGAGTTTAATTCCTCATTTCTTTTTCAATTTTTCATGCTCCGTATCCATATGCTGTTTCTCTCATAACCATTTACTAGCTTGTGAATGAATCTCCCTGCCTAAGTTAATTCTTATGGTTTATACATGACTTGTATAAAAAGTTAAACCCACATACAGAAGAAAAAGACAACCAAATTACCTTACAAATATTATTTGTCTACAAAAAGACCTCTTCCATTTGGGTGTATTTGGAAAGTAAAATTAATGTTTTGTGGTTTGTAAAGATTGTACAGACAGGCAAAGGCACAAGCCCAAAGGGGAAAGACTGGGGAAACTGTGGTTGTATAGAGATATTTAAACTATAGACAGAAAACTTTTCAGTTCTTCATTTTATTTAATCCTTATTCACAATGTCCAGTTGGTCCCTGACTCATTATATAGGTTCAGTTACTGCCAGTTGCAATGACTAACTTTTCTCTAGCCAGGTAACTAATGAATAGCAAAAATTAACAACCCTTTGCATGTATGGTCATCCTTGTTAGCACTGCTAGAGGAGTACCAAAAAAGTCCAGCATCCCAGAAATATCCAAGAAAACACAAAACTCTACACATCTGAATATTTTGGGAAAAGGAATAGCAGTAGAACATGGAAACTGAAGTGATCATGTGCTCACAAAAAACTTTGCAGTTTTCATGAAATTCTGTCCAGATCTATTTGCTTTACATCACATCACTGTGCAGCTACATTTTAAATGAGATTGAGTTTATGTTTGAATATTCTGTGTCAAAAAATGTTTCAATTTATCTTATTAGCTACTCTAAGGACTAATTTGAAATTGATCTCACAAAGCCATAGTATTGTGGAAGAACCAAAGATAGAAATCCAAAAACAAGGTCCATGTAGGTTTGCCAGAACACCCTTTTTGTCACTCGCTGTTCAAGTGCAGCTTGAACATATATTCAATCAGCATATTCAATCAGAACTAAGAATTACTGAGAGTCAGCCTTTCCATTTGATTAAAGATTTTGCAGTGTGAGGGCCAAAATTTCTGCTGGTGTAAACAGCTGCTAAATGGCTTTGGTGATTAATGTTAGACTTATCCAAATTGTCCATTTCCAGCAGGTAAAATATTAAAAATGCATAAAAATTTAAAAAAAAAAAAACAAACCCAAAAACACTGTTACATAAAATTGCAAGCAGAATTGAAACTGAAAATTCTAGTTCTGAACTGGGTGATCCAGTGAGGTTATATCTATAGCATATTAGGGGGAAAAAGGGGGAGAAGAAAGAGAGAGAGAGAGAGAGTATATGTGTATTATAGTGCATCTTCTGTCTGTACATACATTTATTCTCTTTGTTGAAATTAACTTTTTTTCTCAAGGCATTGAGGCAAAAAAACCTTCCTAAAATATCCTTCCTAAAGAGAGCAATTATTGTAAACAGGAAAATTATACAGAATTATGATAACTCATTGCTGCTTTTCAAGGAATTATTAACAGAAGTAAATTAATGAAACTATGAAATATCATTCTTGGCTAAGAATTTGCCATTCAACAGTTTTTGCATTCAAAAGAGGGAGTCGTTCTGGAACTAGCACTCCCTTTAATGTAGTAATACAACCCTTAAATAGACTCACTGCAGAAATCTTTTTTTGCTTTTATTTTTTTGAGAAATGCCAAAAAATAAACCTCAATAGGAAATTTATTCTTTTTATCTCTTCTACCATTTTATCTTCTGATCTATCTTATTTTATACATACTTCTTTGATGAAACTCAACTTGGGCAATACACAATGTAGATCTATTTCTGATAGGACTATGAGGACAAAAGTTCCAATTTGAATTGGAGTTCAACTTAGCCTCCTGCCTAGAATACGTGATAGTTAAAACCATTGTTGGTTTTGTTTTCTGTTTGGGAAGCATACAGAGTTTTAAGGATACAGGTCTTTACATGTTTATCCAGAATCTGCACAGACTGTTATCCCACCAGGCAAATTGCATTTGGTTAAACAGGAGCTGAAAATTCTGGAGTTGAGTGTGACAAGGGATATGAAGGGCTTCTACAGGTCAATCAGTAGAAAAAGGAGAAAGAGGTGAAACATGGGCTTGTTGCTAAATGGAGCTGGCGACCTGTGTCCAGGGATATATGCCTGGTGGGGGCAGGGAATACAGAAGCTGGCCCCAGGTGTTGTTCCGTGGTGTCCAGTGACAGTACAAGATGCAGTGGCCACAAACTGAAATGCAGGAAATTTAATTTAAAGATTAGGAGATATTTTCTCACTCTGAGGGTGGTTAAGAACTTGAGCAGGTTTCTCAGCAAGGTCGTGAAGTCTCTGTTCTTGAAGAAATTCAAACACAGGCAGGAAACAATCCTGAGTAACCTGATCTAGATGATCCTGCTGTGAGCAGGGCACCAGACTGGATGATCTCTGGTCTCAGCTGTTGTGTGATCCTGTGAGGTTGTTATTCCTCTGCTCAGGCATTAGGACAGGTCATTGGAGAGACTCACTATGTAGGTTAAGCTAAACTATTTTGTTTCATTAAATCCCACCTCTACTGTCTGTCTTTTATCTCTGGCACAGCTGGACTCTGGAAACATGGGTGAAACCTCAGAATGACAGACAGTAATATCCTCCCCACAACTTGCTAAATAAAGAATTTCCAGCTGTCCATATTTCAAAGGCAATGTAACATAATTGAACTGAAGCTGGTTGAAGTTGCTAGGAAGTCAATGGTGTTCTTCTAGTGACAAATACTGCAGAGAAGTTGAGAATCTGACTGAAAGGGGCAAAAAAGGCAACTACCTTTGTGCAACATCTTGAAAACAGGTGCTGCAAGAAATAATCCTGATTTTAGAGAGAAATAAGCTATATGATCTAATAGGAAGTTTTCATCTCCAGCTCCTTGAGTCTTGGATAGGTAATGTATTATTTATCTTAGAGAGAGAATAGTGAAGGCTAGACAAGCAAAAATGTGGGAAACTATGCATTTTCCTAAAAAGCTGTCTTTAAGCTGTTCTAAAGGAAAATAAATAATTATCTTAAAAGATCTTTCTGAATGAAGCTTATATGACACTTTTGCCTCAGGCTGTATGTGATAGCAGCTAAATTGCCTTCTTTTTCATTTAAGTGGTACAAAAGTAAGAGCAGGAAAAACTATTCAATACAAAAGTAGTAGAAGAAGTGATTTTAATATGCTTCAGCACACCTCATGCCCAATTTCTATAGATGTGCAAGTGGCCTTGAACTGATGAGAGGGAACATGACTGCTACATTAATCATTTGGAGACAGACTAAAATGCTTCTTTCCCCTTCAGCTTTCTGAGGAGCTTGAGTTTTGCAAATAGAATGGAAAGTGGAACTAACTGCAACAAACAAACTTGAACAGGTTTCTCAGCAAGGGATGTTCTTACTAAATGAATATTAAAAAAATATTTCCACAACCACAGCTTTTTTTACATTCCCCCTGTCTATTTTTCTTACAGTTTTAAAGGTGTATTTTAAAAGGTATTTATCATTTTGGTAGTGAAGCTTCTTTCCTTTCAAAGCCCTCTTGTCTGTCACTAAAATTTACAGTCTCAATGATACTTTCTGCAGTTGAATCATACAGATCATTCAGTTTCTTTGTTTTCCCAATGTCAATGCAGAAATAAGGAAATAAGATGAAAGGCTCTTCTTCCTTTTCACCATTCTATTCTGGTTTTCATCCAGGTAAATTTAAAATTAAAACAGCTATCTGTTCATTACATCGATTCTAGCACGTGAGACAGTGAGGATGATGCTTTTCATGCATTTATACATTGCTTTCACTGGTAGGAATACAAGGGAAGTGTTGAAGAGTTTTAGACCAGAACCATCTTCGTGTATTCTTGGCACATCTGTGCACCTGGAGAGTGGAATTCTGATTTACTGGCCTGGTTCCCCTCCTCCTGTAGATGTGTCTCACCTGTACCAGACTGGGCCTTCCTGCCACACTGCACTCAAACTATGGAGCTTTGCTGCTTTTGATAGAATCCTTCTTCATTCACAAGGGACTCTGTAAGATCTTAATTTTAAATTTCATCTAAATCTTAACAAGTAAAAAATTTTAAAAAAAGAAAGAAAATCAATGTAATTTTCTTGAGTAGCTCATACCCCAGTTTCCAAGGAAAGAGACTTAAGAGACTTGAGGTTTACCTATGGAAGTCTTACAGAACTGAGAAAAAAATCCCTCTTCTCAGACACTGCCCCAGGACCATTGCAAGAGGGGGTGGCCACATCCCAAGTGTGTGCTCCCTCCTGCACCTGCACTGGCTCTTCCCCTTGGCTGCAGCAATGGCAGCCAAGACAACCTGCCTCTCTCATGATTTCAGGCTGTCATCACTGCTCAGCATCAGCCAAAACCTTAAAGCTAAGAAACAGACTGAAAAAATGAGAGGGTGGTTTTTATAGTCCCTTTAGTGAAAAAAATTTAGTGATGTGGAAGTAATGTAAAGGCATGCATGAAAGAAAGCTATGAAAGAGGTAGAAAGCCAGGGAGCCATAGTTTAAGAAAGACAGAAATTCAGAAGCTTTGAGGGAGACAAAGACACAAAGAAAAAGAGCTACAGAAAGATGAGGGAGAGAAACATAAGTTTTCAGTTCTGTTAACCCAAAGACAAGCTTTTCTGTCAAAACATTTCACATCTTGCTAGGGAAATCTGAAGCTCCAAAGATCTTAAAGAGTTGCTTGAACATGGGCAAGTTTGATCTCTTGGTGTTATTAGTAAGGAATCCTCAGCTACAGCCATGGAGTTGGAACTGTGAAAGTTCAGGTAAAGTATTCAAAGAACTACCACAGCTCTTAGGGTTAAATGACATGCTCAGCCCAGAGCCTTGACCCAAAATAAATTTTATTGACCTCAGCAGAATAGATTTGGGTTTATACTTCTAATCCTAGTATCTATATCTGGATTTAATCTGGAAGAGATTTATAGTAATTCCTTTATTTTTCAAGTATTCTTTCAAGGCTGTAATGTTCAGATAAAAATATAAATGCTCTTTTTGGAGCACATCCAAACTCTTCTCTAGAGGGTTTATGACAGAGACAAATGTGCTTTCAATGGTCTTCTTCCAGTTTATGAATGATGTTGGTTGAATTTTTTTTTAATTTAAATATTTGCCAAAAAAACCCCAACTTGTAGGTATTCAATTTTGTCTTCCATCCATGTGCAAAGTAATTTTGTACAGTTTTTTGTTTTACTAGTTCCTCCCTTGGGAAAAAAAAAAATTAATTTAAGAGTTCAACTTGAACTGAAACCAAACAAAAGAAAAAGAACAGGATTTCTAGCAGACCCCCAGAAACAACCTAGAAACAAACCAAACATAACCCACAAAACCTAAGAAAAGTCATCATTTTCCCAGCTCTACCTTTATCCTGGTCTCAGAAAAGCTATCCCGTTGTGTCTATGTCTTAGTTCTGAATCTTACAGTTTCAGCAACATCTTTCATTCCCGAGCAAATTCCCCACTGGACTGATGGCATGATTTCCCACCTAGGAATGTCATTCAGTGACTGCAAAGTCTTGCTATGTGCAATATCATTAACAAGAGGAATGACATGAATCAACGCCATTACAATGAACCTTGTGAGCTGATCTCCAGAGGGGCTTATTTTGCAGAAGCTGAATTTCCACCAAAATGCACACTGCATCCCTAATATACATCAAGCAATATAAAAATAAAAATAAAAATAGTATAGAAATTTCTGGATGCTTTAAGGTTATTAGAACCACATTAAAATACATTGAATAGAGCTATTCATTCTAAAAGGCAGTGATAGATGAAATCAGGTTTTCTCAATTACATTCATTTTTGTGGGAAATGTTAGTAATTTATCTATTGCGTGGTGTTTTCGTTATGTCAAGAAACCATGATCAGCTCATCACTGTAGGAAAAGCTAACATTTGTCTCTGTGATTGCAGTAACACTGGGAGATGTCAAAGATGTACGAACATAATACTACCACTTACTAATGTCCAGCTCAAAGATTCATTGCGTGACTGCAATTTCCTTCATCTTGCTTTTCTTGAAATTACAAGTGTGAAAACCACGAAGTAAATTAAATGAGAATGGGAATAGCTGTGAAAATCTGTTTGTTGATTCAGCTGTCCTTTATCTGCAGATATTGTAAGTATAAAAATTCCTAGTGTAAGTGCTGTAAGAATCAGCTACAGGACTAAGAAAATAGCAAAAAAAATGCAACCAAAATAACCAAAACCGTCTTTTTGGTAAGAGGAGATCTTTCTTAGGTGATTTTGTAGCACCTAATGTCCTGGAAAAGAAGCATTAATAATCTTTTTTTTTGCTAATACTGGTTGGGCCATTGGTTATGGAGTACACTAGCAGTGCTCAAGCTCTTGAAATACTTAGTGTATTTTGCTATAAAAAATTCACATTTCTTCAGCGATTTCTGTGCTAAGAATCTACAATGTAATCTCCTTGACTCATTTTTTTCTCATTATTTTCAATTTAATTTAGTGTTTGCATATCACCTGAGATGCAGCAATGATGAAGCTCAGCAATGAGTCCATGCAGAACCATGACACAGCAGGACCACTTTTCAGCTAAAAAAGCATACAGATGGCATTACCCTGACTGGAAAGATTGGATTTATTTTCTCTTCTCTCCTTTAAATCTACACTCAGCTGCATACTGGAATGATGGGGTGAGGATTTCCATGACAAACACAGCTTAGCAGGTGATCATGGCAGCATATTTCTGACTGCAGTCCCAGGAGCAGATGTTTTTGTATTTGAAATCATGCACCACAAACAGTCATTGTTTTTCTTGTCTCATATCAAGCATGTCTGGCACAGCTCTATAATTTGACTCTGTAATTTCTGTTCAAAATACTCTACCTATATGCAGTGCTTGAATTCCCTCTGCAGACAGGCTGATACTTTATGTGGCCTAAGTTTTTGTTTTTCACTCTCATGTCCATTTTAAAATGGCCTCTATTAATTTTGCATTTGTTCTGAAGTTATGATTCCTTTTAACTCACTTTATGGTGCTATCATTTTGTGGATATATTTTCTCCAATTCATGTTTCCTTTGTTTCCCCATGATTAATATTCTATGTGCAGATATAATCAGAGGTGCAGTCTGTGCCAGTCAAGCACTAAAGTGAGGACACAGATTGTTGCGTTCCCTGCTTTATCCCGCCCCGGTACCGCCGGCAGAGCACTAGCGTGAACCTGGGAGGCCGTTCGTGTTCTAGAAGGCTTCCCCGGTGAGCCGACGATGGGCACCGCTAGTCCGCGTTTCGGTCTGAGGAGATGTTGCCCTCAGAGCACGGCGAGATAGCAAAGAACTCCCAGAGAAGGAGGGCTCTTAGTGTGTGAATTCGGTAGGTTTATTACCCCCAAGGGAGCACAGGGACCAAGAGCCAAGAACAGCTCATGACATGGGTATTTAAGGGAGGAATAACATCCAATAAACTGAGGGCAAAGGGGCAATACAGGGGAGGGGCCGGGGTACATGGTCGAATGAGGTTTAGGGAGGGGAGGGGGGAAGAGAGAACAACGAATGAACAAGGGAGTGACAGGGAATTTCCCAGAACGGGGAAACATAACAGACAAATCAAGGAACCAATAGCAGGAACTTGGGGTTCGTGGCTTGGTGATCCAAACCACTGTCTCTGGCAGCTTAGGGGGGAAACTCTCTGTCTGTGGAACATGCCACCGGAAGTCCTCGTCCTTCCTGGTTCGGAACCACCGCAACAACAGATAGATGTCAGTCATTTAA
This sequence comes from Eopsaltria australis, assembly GCA_034509425.1. Classification (NCBI taxonomy): domain Eukaryota; kingdom Metazoa; phylum Chordata; class Aves; order Passeriformes; family Petroicidae; genus Eopsaltria; species Eopsaltria australis. The sequence continues at coordinate 88,513 of JAVTVJ010011962.1, forward strand.
ACTGATGAAGAACACAAATGAAGCAGATGATACCCAATGACAGGAAAACAAACTTGAGCCAAGAGTAGCAGTCTTCTGTAAATATTTCAGCGATGAAAGATAAGTTGGGAAATATAAAAAAAGAACCCTTTGAGTGTTTATTTCAATTTAAGCTCATTTTATACATACATATATATTTGCATTTGTGTATATGTGTGTGTGTGTGTGTGTGTATATGTAATTTAGGAGAAAGAGGGCAATATTCCTGGATTACAATAAAATGCTTATATTTTTGCATAAAATAAGTATAATAAAAATACTTTCTATGTCTGGATGGTTTAGACTTCGCTGCTGAAATACCAGTAGTCTTTAAAAAAGCAGTATTAACAGACATAATGGATTTCATGCTGTGCTCTGGTACACCAGGGAGAGCTACCTATAGCTATTACTAGTTGAAAGGAAGATAAAGATTCCTATTTTCTAAATAGGAATCCCTGCCTTCAGTGAAGTAGGATTCCCAGCTTCACTTGAAAAGAAAGTGTCAAATTCTGCCAGATATAGGGAGAGGTGATTTCAATGGGAATTGCTCAGATTTGAGAGAGGAGGGATTAGAATTTGAACCCATTTTACTTAAAAGATTCGATTTTAAAGTAACTGCTAGCAACAAATTGATAATTCAGCAACAGTTTTATCAACACCATGTAGCTTGCTTTTGAACCTATGCTTTCTCCTTTATCAGTCTTACCCTGACTCTATGATTTGCTTTGCATTACCTATCTGTCCTTAAGATTTGGATTGCTTCTTAGGCCAGTAAAATCTGACTTTTCAAATATCAAAGGTTTAAAACTTCCAAAGGTTAATGATCATTTTCTGAATCACAATCTAAATATCAAATAAAATTCCTTGAAGTCAGATGTGACAAATATTATTCACTTCCTTTTTAGGAGAATCACTTAGAAAGAGAAAAGTTCTTGACAAGTATATTTTGGAGGAGGGAAAAATTTATCAGAGAAAAAGAATAAAGCTGTCAACACAACGAGAGATAGTTTAATTGCAAACATTGCATGACAAGAAAATAAAGTCTGTAAGGAGACAGGCAGCACTAGACAAGGTTTGGGACATATCCTATAATTTTATATGTTTGGATTATATGTAATACAGTGGCAGAACTCCTTCAAGGAGGTGTAAAGATTGTTTTCAGGTGGTAAAGCCTATAGCAGTAAGATCTAGAAATTAAATGCCTGCACAATTTGCTTCTTGGCATGCCTTTTGCAGTCAATTCCCAGTCCCTGCAGAAACCCAGGAGTTTTGATTTTCCAGAGTTACAGATTGCCTTAAAACCTATGTTGGTTTGGGAGGATTCAGAAAATATGTTATTTCACTAGCTATAGGGTGCCTCTTTTATGACTTCTTCCCAGACTCCCTACTTTCTGACAAAAGCATTATAAGCAGAATTTGAAGGGACCCAGGTATTGAGTAGTTCTCATCTCATCTACAAGAAGAGGTCTGGACTGGAAGAAAAGCAGGGAGCCATGAGTAGATCTGTGAGCAGATCAATCAGGCAAAGGCTTAGGTAAACCAATTCCAGGAAATCAATCTTTTGGGGCCTATCACCATTTCATGTTATTTAAAGCAGAGCTGGCTTATCAAAAAGGCTTAATTGTAATGACAAATGAAAGCAGCAGTAGATGAATCAATACAAACCCTACTCTGTATTCCAGGAAAAAGTGTATTTTATTAGTTTGGGGGAAATGGAAGGAAGCAGCTTTCAGCCTGTAAGTAATTATTGTGACAATTCTTGTTTACTATTTTCATTTCTCAACTTTTTACTCAAACCCATTTTATAGCCCTATAAAGTTTGATAAAACTATATTCACTGCTTTGTCTAAATATTGATTAACATGTTTATAGGGAAATTACTGTGCCTTCTGCTTGAACAGCAAGTAGCAATAAATTAGGCATTAAAAACAAAAACTTCACATGCTGGGAGTCCTATTTTATTTTGCAGTCAATAATCCATTGCTTTTCTACAATTAATTTCCCTAAATGTGCCCAGTATTTTTATCATTTATTTACAGTTCTACTAGGGCGTGATTAAAGTTATATATATTCTAGTGGGTAATCAGACCAACATTGGCAATTACTACAGATTAATCTGATTGGAAACAGAGGTGAGGAGAGATCCACCTAGTTAAGTGAAATTCAAGTCTGATATAACTCAGAGAAAATGATCTTGACATTTTAAATCTATTAACTAATGTCAGGACTGGCTCCATTTTGTCAATTTCTGTTAGTCTCCATCCCACGGCTTTGTTCTTAAATTCTTGTTCATGTCTGTGGCTCTTTTGAGAAGGCACCACTCATCCACCAAAAAAAAATGAGTACTGTTGATCTGGAGATGTTTTCTTTCTTCTTTCACAGTAAAGGATGAGTGAGAAGATGTATTCAGAATGACTGGAATATGGTATTACATCAGTCTTTTTCATCAAGCACATGTGGCACATTATTTTATTTTGTTACAATTTGCCTGTATCTGAATAAGCTTCTTCCAAGAAACTAAGGGATATGACTCTTTAATAAAAACAAATAAATTCCACAAATATTTTCTTCTCTTGGAGAACTGCTTTTCAACCTTGGCTTTATTAGAAGCTCCAAAGAAGAAATGAGGGAATTATCCATCTGCAATATTACTGCTGCACATAGAAGTCTCTGGAGATTTCAATGTATAGGCTGGAGTAATCATTTCCTCATTACCTTTGTAGATCCTTTAATTCTGAACTTTTAGTGTAGACCCACACCGCTGCTAAGGGCACTGCTTTATTAAATAGTTCAGCAATGCAATCTAATCTCTCACACAATCCAGAGCTAAATGTGTGAAGAACATGGTAAGATGTCCTTTGCACAAAAATTGGTCATTTAAAATATTGATGGTTGTTGACTATTTAAAGCAATAAACCCGGGTTATCTATAAGCAACATGCATAATAGACAAAAAGAAGCTTTCTGGAAGATTCTTAGTCCAAGTTTTCTTTAAATATAAAGATTTTTAAAAATCTGCTTAGGGAGGCTGGTGCAAACTCTTTTACTAACTTGGCTATAAACTGTTTAAATTTAGAATTTGACTACCCTTTTTGGTATTTTGTTTTGCATATAAAAGTCATAGCAATTGGCTCATTTGCACATTAAAAAGCTTCCTCTGCTCTACTAATAGATGCTATAAATAATTTAGAGCAACATTGGGTGCATAGATTGTTGTGTGTTTTCCCCTTGGAAAATAATAATCTACTTTTCTTACCTTACTCTCTCCTCATTGCAGGTATGCTAGTTATATTATGCAGTCAAATTTCACCTGAAATCTGAAAGCAAGCAAACTCAGCAATTTTAAATAGGTAAGCAAAACTGCACAGACACAGCATGTGTCCTTCCACTCATGGATGGGACAAACCATTTAGGTGAATATAGCATCTTTGAAGTCCTCACATTGCTGTTAACCACTTTTTGCAGACTCATAAATCTAGATGGGACTAGAGAAGATCATCTGGACTGACCTCCTGTGTATCACTAGCTGTTATATTCCATTGAATTCTAGCAATACGTGACCTGGGCAGGGTAATGCAGCCAATTCTGAGCAACATTCTTCTCCTGGTATCGAGACAGCAGCTTTTCATCTCCTCACCACTTTGTTCCACTGGTTGACCATCCTGACTGTTAAAAATGGGTAGCTTATTTCTAATATGAATTTGGTTTTTAACTGCTAGACATTATTTCTTGTTTCTGTCTTTCTCTACTAAAGAGCCCTTTGTATATCCTTTCCCCGAAGGAACCTTATTTACACTAGTTATGTTGTCTCTCAGCCAATTTCTTGGCTAACTAAGCAGAGTGAGTTCTCTAAAGCATCCTTTTTGACACTATCATATATATCTCCAATTTTTCAGGAAATCTGAACGAAGTATTTTCCTGTGGGGGTTTAATTCAGTGAATTAAAGGTGGCCCTCAGCCCCACAGGTCTTGAGTCTAAACACAGGCCAAGACAGGGACACAGAAGAAATGCATGGAGCCAGTGGGGCAACAGAGCCACCATGACAAGCAGCTATCTCAGCACACACAGAGATTAACTGCTGACAAGCTTTTTGTAGGCATTTTGTAGGCATCCTGGCAAAGGAGAGTTTTAATGAGGGACTTGAAGGAGGATAATGATGGAGCTTCATAGATGTTTACAGGGAGGTTCACCTAAGCACAAGTAATTAGCTCTGACAATACTGCCTTTGATGAGTGGAGGGGTTTCAGAGGGTGTCTGAACAAGGTAGCTTGGGTACCCTGAGCAGCACACAGACAGCTGTGGGACAGGACAGTGCTGCAAACATGCCCAGCCCTCTCCGCACAGTTCATTAACCAAGCCACAGTACCACGGTTCACTGTGGCCAGTACTTCACAGGGTTTTTAAGACTTAGCAGAGCCATCTCTCTGCCTTGGTACTCTGCAGATACTCCCTGAAATGCCTGTAAAGGTTATGGATAGTGAAATATGGTAGGATTGTTTTATTTACTTCCCTCTGCATCTAGAAGTTTCCTGATAATACATTGCCTTTTCTTGGTCATATTTAAGAATGGGAAATAGCACATTGATTTTGTCATGCCAGTGAAGAAATGTGAACCTGTCAATGTCTATATTCACTCCATTCAGCAGGCTGGTCCTCCATCTCTCTGCCAACTGTAATGTGCTTTATAGGAGAGACAGGAAAAAAATATTTTGGACAATTAATCAACATTCAGTCTGGCTGCAACAGTTCAACAGTATGTAATAAAATGCTTTTTCTTTTTACCCAGAAATGTTCCTTTCCAGTTTGAAACTAAACCATTCTGTCAGCAAGCTCTGGGCAGCTACATCGCCACAATCAGTTCAAGCTGGTATAAAATCTTAAACAAATATGATTTTAAACTAAATTGAGGGAATTTATTTTCTAATTAAATGCTCTGCATTTTGCATTGGTCTCTATCCAGTCTCTCTTTATTTTCAAATGTCACAGCTCACCACTCACACTGTGTGCTGATTGTGAACTGTATAAAAATTCAGTCACCAAAACAGCAGAGAAGTTTTTAAATTTCACATAAAGTCCTGGGGTTCCTTGTTGCAGCTTGAATTCTTCTCTGATTTCTACATAAAAATATGAAATTTCAAAAATTACTCTTGTCCTTGCTGTGTCTGGGTATCTTTTTTAAGCTGTTGAACTCTCTCTGTAGACAAGAAGAAATCTTAGATTTTATCCCCAGAGGGTTACTCTTTGTATTCAACTGATTTTCAAACCTAATATTAGAGACTCTTGAGACCTCCTCAGCTTTGTTATTTCAAGGATAAAAGACTGGGCTTGAGTCCTAAGTCCACAATAGAAAGCCAAGGGGCAAAGGGAAGACTTCTACGACGGCCAGTGTACTGGCTATAAAGGGGCACAGGGAGAAGCAGGAGCAAATATATTGCTTCTGAGATATCCCTGCTTTCTCTTGCAACAATCCAAACACAACCCCTCTTCAAATGGCAGTATTTGTTATATGGATGACTTCCAGTGATCCATCAGAAATAGTCAAGAAACTGCCTCTGACTCTACTGCCACGCTCAGAAGACCTTATGCCTTATACCATGTTAAGATCCAGTTGATAAAATGTTAGGATCTAGTTATTAAGGTTCTTAGAAATACCCCGGCCCTAACTAAGGTGCAAATGAGACCATATGCCAGTGACAATAGCAAAGGTTTTATTTCACAGTAAACATGAAAGAGAGAGAGAGAGGAAGAAAGAAATAAGAAATAGGTGGGGGAGACAGAAAGAAACAGGGACAGAATAAAGAAAATATCACCACTCCATGGATCCCGATGATGGTCCATTGATCCTCTCCAGCTGGTCTTGGTGGTGAAAGTCCCCCCAAAAAGCCTGGAATCGGATGGGTTTATATACCCTCGAGCCAGGTAGCAATGTCCAGGCATGTCCCCCTGGGGGGGGAAGGGGGGGGTCAGTCTTTTACAGCAGACTCTGGATCTGTTGCATCACATGCAGTCCCGTAGAGCAAGGCTTAGCACTTTTGGGGGGGGGGGGGTCTTTGATGGGTTGTGACTCCCCCTCAGCTGCTTCTCATGTGAAAGTCCCGTGGATGTGGCCTGTGGGGTTGGGGGGTGCTACAGCTGGGCCAGAGGATGGGCATTCATTGCCTCTGACCAGAGGTTACGCCACACACAAAGCCTCCTCTCCCCCCCTCAACTGGGGGGAGGGGGGGGGGGTGTGTCCATGTAAACCTGGCTTCTGTGAACTGTGCTCTCCCCTCACCCAAACTTGGCCGCAGCTGGTGGCTTTGGCCTTTTGTGGATGCAAACCTTCTCAGCCTGAGATGACTGAACAGTGGGCTTCCCTTTATCTAATCAGCAGTTTGACTTACAGTCCAAAGTCCCAGGCAGGTATCTTCAGCAAAGTTTCTTTGTTTGTAGCTTCTTTATACAGTTTTGGTTATGATGAACAAAACTTTATATCAATGTTTGAGGCATGAACTATTTCTGTCTCTGACATACCTTCAGCCAGCTGTGCCTACATTTGTATGGCATGAAAATTTTATCCTTGTCACTGAATCTTTTATCAGAGCTAAATCTGAATTTGGGGAGATAAGAGGAAATGCCAGCAGCCCCTACTCTGAAAGATTCGCTTTAAAGTGGAGTTCTGATTTATTGGAAATTGAGGACTGGTTTGTCAGTAGGGATTTCCCAAGGTACCTGTGCACATCTTCCTTACATGTACCGTCAAATTTATATTTTGCTTGAAATCCAAGGTGTATTTGCTCAGAGAGAGCAACTTTATGTTTTGGTCTGATACTGAGTATTTTTGGCTCCTGGACCTCACCAGCCTATGTGGTTCCCATGAAATGATGGACTAGAGCCAAATAAGGCAGCAAAAGGCAGGCATGTGAAGCTTTCTAAGGACAAGACAGTAGCACAGACTAGTGAACCATTGTACTCTTAATACAAGCAGTTTTAAAGCCAGACTGAGCCTTTGACTATGGAAAAACAAGAGAAGTGATTTTACTCATCTTAACTTTTCTAGCTATGAAGATTAGATGCTTATTTTTTGACTACACCCTCCCTCTGACTCAGAAATAATCACTGTAACTACATTATTCTATCCTTATCTTCTGAGATGCAGAGACTGATGAGAGATAAGGAAAGTAATCTGACTGGCCAATACACAGTCTTCATTTTCTTAAAATAATTAAAGCAATAAATTAAAATACAAAGAATGTGACTCATTAATAAGAGTGATAATATAGTTGTCTCTGCATGACTGTGACACTAATTCAATCATAAATTGATTTCTAGGAGAAAATAAAGAGCTATTGTTACAGCATCTTAGGTCATCAGTTGCTTCTAACTTATGTCTTGTTCCTGAGAAGGATTTTGTTGGCTGGTATTGCCCAATTATACTTCAAAATTTTGCCTTTTAGCAAATTGTCATCTATTTAAATCAAAAACTGTTATCTATTTAAATCAAGGGTCATTATTCTACATTTGCTGATAGAAGGAAACAGTAGAGAGAAAGCTCTGAACTCTTCCAGCTAGCAGAGACTTAAGGAATGAATTTAGGGTATAGCTTTGGACAAACCACCTCGCCTCAGCTACCACTATCACAAAACCCTCTTTATTTTAAGTGCAAATACTGCTAAGTAGAGAAGAACCTGTTGATTTATCCATTTAATATCTCCCATTTCCTACCCTCTCGCCCTTTATCCATCATTTTTTGAAGTGAGAACCCTGCTCACCAACTTGTCTATTGCAAACAGTACCTACCAATTAAAACTTCTCACAAATCAAAGTGAACTCGAAGAACATGGGAACTAATGGAAGGGCAATGTATAGAAAAGTCTGAAATTGAGACTTTAGCTAGGGAATTTTAGCTCCTTACTTTTAACCAGCTTGAAGGTCTGTTTTATTTACATCTTAGAAACATTTTACATTGGCTGTGCTTTATTTTCCAGCTGTAAGAGGTAGAAACAAAGCTTGTTTACCCTTGGTGGTTTTTGTACTTTTGTTTGAAACTGCTTCATATTAGACATTTTGAAGTCTAGAGCACATTATTTTCTATCATTCAAACTGAATTTATAAAGCCAAAGAAAGACATTTCAATGCATTCTGCCTATGCAAACTTAACTGACTGCAAACATAAAAACTGTAATAAGTTTTTTAAAACTTTTTCTAAATCAAATTCACTTTCCTCAAAAATGTATTTGAAAATGAAAGCAAAAGCCTTTACTTTGGCATTTTAAATTGTGCTCTTGTTTTCAATCAACTGTGACTTTCCCCAAAGGAAAAGTCCCAGTTTACACTGCATGTAATACTTAAAGCCTCACAATTTCTGAGATTAGCATGAGTTGAAGAGTCAAGTAGGTATGAATTCTTTCCTTTCTGGTGACCGACTTGCAAGAATTTTGTCCCTTTTTCTGACACTTTGAGAAGAGAGTCTTTTTCCTCTCTTCTTTCATCAAGAATAAAAAGATCCTTGAAAACTCCAATAAGGAGGATGCCAGCAGCAAGAGAGAAAGCAAAACAGAGTGTGGAAACTGTATAAAAAAGCAAAACAGCAGACAAAACTTATTCATTATGCCCCTTAGCAGGAAATTAAGTCTGGAGTGTTAGACTGCTTTTGCTACACTCAGTCCCTTAGGTTTCATCAACAGCTTGGCCAGGGTGCAAACCACGCAAGCAAGAGGAAATTAAATAAACCACAGTACAGAATTACCACTTTCCTGCAGAGGATGACTAGTTAGTTAAGCTGATGATGACAAAACTGCAAAGTTTGTGTACAGACCCCTCACATTTCTTCCCAAAAGAAAGGAAATAACTGCTAATATTGCTATTAGTGGCTCCCCATCCCCCCAGTAAAGTATTTAACACTGCAAATCTTCTCCTTGGATAGATTTGTTTTTTCCAGGAGGCTATAATTTTATGAAATGCAGTCAAGAATTTGAAGTCCACAAACCAATGTTTACAATATCCCAGTTCTATTGTGCTCCCTGATATAGGGCTGTTTGAGAGATAAAATTAATATACTTCATTTGAAGATAAGAAAAAATATATTTATTTGTCTGCTTCTTCCATACAACACTTAAAATTTTTGCCTACAGAAAGGCTTCCACTTCCTCAGATATATTTAGTTTTAAATGTACTATGTGCTCACTGGGAAAAATTACACAGCCTAATAGATCTCGCTCTATTCCGTTCTCATATTCTCCTTTCTATATTGACAAGTCAATATGCGTATATTTTGTTGTTTCTTTATATGGACTCTCTTGTTACACTACTGTTCTTTATACCTGTGTTTCAAAACTCTCAGAAAAAAATTCTTGAGAAAAAACAATTTACTAAGATAAAATCCAACTTCCATTTTCAAAGACTGCTTTTACCATTCTTCACTGTTACAAAATTTGCTATTTTTTTTAAACATCCACATGTTTGGTAATTTCTATTCTGGCAGTTCACAGGCTATATAAATCTATGAGATAATTGTAGAATAAATTATATAATTGCATATAATATCACTGCATTCTGTATACATCTGTAGGTAAAATTGCAATGTAATCATATAAATGTTTAGTTATCTAGCAATTATAGCATAATTGTTACAGTTTCTTGCATGGAAGATGTATGGAAGAATGCTTTGGTACTTTCAGCACTGTGAATCTGGCTTTATGTGAATTATCTTTGTTTGGGAGTTCTGAATTAAAAAAGGTGATAACCTCACAAAGAGGCAACTGGCAGAGAACTTCATGAATGTGTATAAAGGAGTCAATGTGCCAAGAGGATGTTTCCAGGCTCTTCTCAGTGGTACCTAGCAATAGGACAAGAGGCAAGGGGCAGAAACTGATGCACAGGAAGTTCCACCTGAATACAAGAAAGAACTTCTTTACTGTGAGTGACTGAGCACTGGAACAGATTGCCCAGAGAGGTTGTCTGAATACAGTTCTGTACCATGTGCTCTGGGATGACCCTGCTTGAGCAGGGGAGTTGGACCAGATGACCCTCTGTGGTCCCTTCCAACCTGACCCATTCTGTAATTCTGTGATAACTATTTAATCCACACTGGTCATCTTTTTTTTTTTTTTTTTTTTTTAATTACTCCCTACATCTAAATTGTGAATGTAAATTCGGTTGGTTTTAAGCATGTAGTTAAGAAACATCCTACCTTCAAAGCAGTTAGGATAAAGGTGCTCATTAAAGTAGTTTTCTTCAAAGTACATTCATTCCAATGAACAGCAAATATTTGTCAATTTCATTGGAATCAATTTAAGCAACAGCTCCTTACCATAACAGGCTGCAAAATTACCCTTCCTCATACTTTTTGCTTTGCATTCACTCCTTTGTCTGTTAATATTAATATAAATATATGTAAAAGTATTTCTTATATCCTAAGGCTATCTTGATATTAGCCAGTAAAGTGTGCTTCTGTAGAGAAAGGTGAATATGATTTTTCATTCTTCCTAACTAAACTCCAGATTTCTCTCTTAACATGCTGCTAAGGCAAAGATATTGGGGCTGATCTTACCTGCATTTTCCTCATAATCAGAAGACAAAGGGCTGAAATTCCTCAAACAAGGAGGGGATTGAAATAAAGTGTCTCTGGAGCTTTGTGACTTTTCTCAGTAAGTTTAACAGAGTAGGATTAAAGAGAGGCAGCTGTACCACTGCCTGCAGATATAACATTAAAAGAAAACAGTGAGTCCATGTTATCATTTCCTACCAATTAACTGTAACTGCATTAGACATTTATTGGATTTGGCTAGTAAACATTGTAGATATCTTGACAAGGTTGTGACAATATTCTAAAAATTAACTCAAGTTATTAAATCAGATCTAGATGCTTGAGAAATCCTTGGTAATTTTTGGGACACATAATATTTGATCAATTATACCCATATATATAGTCATCAGAGTATATAATTTCTAAGAGTTCTCTCCAGTCACTGTCTATAATTACAGCATAGTATCAGGAGTAAAGGTTAAAAAAAAAAGGGTGACTTGAGAACACTGCAATAGAAGAGGAATAATTGGACAATGTGGAGCATGAATTTTAGAATCTAAAGAGGCTGAAATTTTCCAGGAGTACAGCAGATGATTGAAAAGGTTCAAGCAAGATAATTTTGTCTTTATGAAGCCAAGAGGAAACACTGAAAAGAAAAATGGGATAAGGCAGGTTTTCTCATTTTAACATTGCTGAATATGAGATTAATTTAAAAATCAACAGTTGGATGAGAAAGGGCAAGCTAGTTAACATATTATGTTACTGAAATTTAACAGGCATTGTAATTCAAGAAATGTATTCATGTAGTACATATTTGAGAGTGTTAAGACAAATAGACTCTTCTGAAATCTTTGACAAATCCTTAACCTCAGATTAGAATGTGACAGGTATCAGATGCCTGTTAAAACCTGTACAAAATGCACAACTGAGAGAAAGAAGAGCATTGGATTTACATCTCGGATTAGATTTAGAAAAATAATATGATGATGCCAGGCTGCATAAGATGAAAATAAGTTTGTAATATTGGGGTGGGGGCAGGGGAAATTTCTTGCCAGTATGTCTCAGACCATAGAAATTTCCAGAGCAAATCCAAAACCTAAAAAGATGTCAATACAAAACCTAAACAAGGTAAGAGAGCAAGAAGCATAATGAAATAAAGTACAGCCTTTCAGAAGAACATTATATCCAAGGAAAACTAAAACTTGACATATAAAATCTGAAACTTCCTAAGGAAAAGAAAGCACGTTTTAAAAAGAAGAAGAATTTGTGAGAACAGTGATTGTTTCAACATCCTTTGGTTGCTCTGAAAATGAGAGAACTCATTCCAAATGCTTCCGTTGCTTATACACAAGTTAATGTCACATCTAAAGACACAGAAAATATTTGAAAGTTAAAACAGTCTTGGATATCCACAGGTGTAGATAAGAAACACTGAGATAAGTCACAAGATGAATGCTCCCTATTGAGGGAAAATAAAGGCAAAACAAAATATCAGAAAGACAGTTTGAGTTGTTGCAGAAATGGAACACACATATTCCAGGGCTGGAATTGTATCAGACCTTAAATCTCACTGAGAGGGATTATAGTGCAGAGGCAGAAGGTTGATGAGATGAAAAGTAGAAATGACAAAGTAGAACTAAGTGGAACTACAGAATAGTAAAGGTGTTACAACAGAGTTTAGGGGTGGGGTAACCACAAAACCAAAGCCACAGCGCCCCATCCTACACAATTTAAAATTTATTTACTAACCAGGACGACTGTAGCGGTGGGTAGCAGTTTCTGTTCAACAACACACCAGACTCATGCACGTGCTGTACAAATACACCCCCACCAGCCACTGCTTCAGCTCCAACTTGAGCCTCAGGGCAGCAGGACTCCTCACAGATGGAAAAAGTGCCTGAATCCTGGCTGGTGTCCTGGATTTAGCACAGTGCTTTCACCTTGGACTTAGCCCTCTGCAGTGTGCTGGGCTCCTGGGAAGGTCTTCCTATCAAGGAGCTTTTCTTCTTTATTGCTTTCTAACTTAGATGATCAGGCTAACTTTCCAAAGGCCTTGCCAGTCTGTCACCCCAGGACAAACACCTTTGAATTTCTCTGTATATAAACACAGCTGTTTTTACATGGTTTTCTCTTACTTTCTGACATCCCACACTAAATGTATTACAAAGATGCACAGTTCTTAAGAACAACTTGTGTTTCTTGGTTTTTTCATGCACACCTACTACACTAAAGGTGGGCAGATGTAGTTCTGACTTCCAAATAAGGCTCCACTATAAAATTATTTGTATTTTCCCAGCACATGCCATAATCACCAAATATTACATAAGAGCTGAGCAGATTGCTCGAGGTCTCACTTAAGAGATTCATGCTTTCAGGTAGGCTTTGATACATTACAAAAAGGAAAAGAAACATATTCTTGACAAGCTGAGAAGTTACATAAAATGCTAGTATAATAGTAACACTTTCAAAAAATGGCATTCGCATCAGAATGAGACTCAAAAATGTTATACATATTTGTCCTGGTTTTAAAGACAGGTGTCTGTTAAGGAAGGCAGGAACCTCCCTTGGAATGGGAAACTGTAACCCCTCTCCCTCCGAATTATTAAAAATTTGAAATCAAGAGGCTCTCAGGCACAGATATGGGAATGGGAATAACAGTTCTTTACTAATATCTAAAACAAAGCTAACAAATAACAACAGCTATGGTGTTAACCAACAAACAGAACTAGAAACCCAGTGGCAGCCTGCTTGGCTTCAGGCACTTTTCCCTTTTGATGCAGTTCCAGTCACAGCCTGCAGGGGTGCTTCGGGCACAAGGGTTCCTTCACGGCTGCAGGGGGCGCTCTGGGTGTGAGCTCAGGTAGCAAATGGCAATGGCAGCCGCCCAAGGCAGAGAGGGATGGAGGAGAGCATTTGTTTCACAGACCCTCGGGGATGGCTGGTGTCAGTGCCACAGCAGGATCCCTGGACACAGGGAGCTGGGACGGCAAGAGGTCCCGGCGTGCAGGGGGAGCCCAGTTACAATGTAGCGAAAAAACTCGGAGCAGCGTGGAGGAGTGGGGGAGAGGCAGGCTGGTGGCAGGCAGCTCGACTCCCCATGGGGCAGAGAGAAAAGACTCACAGCAGACAGACCAGCAGGTCTGTGCTGGCTTCTCAGTGGCCATGGGTTCAGCAGACAGCAGCTCTAACCGTCCGGCTCCGAGGGTCCCGAGCAAGAGAGTGCCCTCCCCCCGCCCTTGCTTTTTTTCAGTCTCCAAAATCTTGTTGTCAGGCCCTGCTTCCATGTGAGGGATTCTGCCCCGCCCTGCCAAGGAGAAAGGCCCTAGCCCTGTGCTTTGTTCTCTTAAGTACTCAGCTATTAGCCCAGTCATTAGTCCCTTAGCAACCCATGGGAGAAAAATTCCTGAGGAAAAAAAAAAAAACCAAAAAAACTAGATCCAAACTCCAACAATATTGCATATAAGAACAAGGAAACTTTATAAGTCATCCACAGTTCAAATAGACGTTTTTCTATGTGCTTGAAAATACATATTGATTTTGGATTATGATTCCCACTTAGCTGAAAAATAAAGAATAAAAAACCACAACCGTTACAAATTTGACTTCATGTACAAATCAATATTTGCAAGATATGACACGACCCACAGTAAGGACATAGAAAAAACAAGTTTTAAAAATTTACAAAGATTTATAATTTTTGGTATACTTTTCCAGGTCCAAGTCAGATACAGTCAAAACATTAAAAAAAGACTCAAAATTACTTGAAGGATTTTTTAAAAGCCTGCTCTACTAGTTTGTTCTGCACTGGGTCCTGGTAAGTTATAGGACAGTACCTCTTGAATCTAAATTCCTAATGACCTCATGTTATGTAGAAAATGAAAGGAAAGATTTTGATAAATGCTATTAAAAGTAGGAGTATTGTCAGCTCCTTTAAAGCATAATGAAAAGAGCAAACAGAGAAGAGAAACAGGTTAAATCTGCAATGACATAGTCATCTAAAAAGACAAACTCAAAAATTTAAAATGTGGACCTTTTCCCCAAAAGATGCCCCTTTCTGTTAAAAAGGATAAACACCAGTGCCTGATATAAGAGTAAAACATGAAGAGCAGAGCCAAGGTGAAGAAAGTCAGGACGAAGAGTAGGTTGAGGACCAGGTTTTACCTAAGGAAAGTTCTAAACAGAACAATGCAGGGACTGAGAACAGCTCTGTACAGCCTGCAATATATGCAGCACCTCAGAGATCTCAAAGATATAAGGTACCATTCCGAAGACTGACTGAAAATAAAGGTGCATATTGCATTATATGTTATTTACACACTGTATACATATTATATGTGCACATTCCTTTCCTCTATAAGTAGTGTCTTTTTCTAATTTTCTGCAATATAGCAATTTTTAACAATGAATATAAAATCAAATAAATCAAAAATTAACTCTAATTATTTTGTTGTAACTGCAATAAAAGAATTCAAGAGAATCAAAATTGGTGTCAAAAATACACAGAGCAGAAATTCAGATCCCTGAAATAATTGTCAGGCTGCCTCTAAATGGAACTGAAGAAATGCACCACAACAATAAAACCCTGCCAGCACCCATGATGTGCAACCATCATCTCCAGGAATTTTGTCTTCACAACATACCACTTCCTGCAGATGAGAATATGCAGAGAAAAGGTGACATGAATGGATGAAAATGGAGAGAAAGGCTGATGTAAGAGCAAATGCAAAACTTTTTATTTGTTCAGTTGTTCTAGATGAACTCCTGATCTGGCTTTGAGCATTCTGATGCTAAAACAAAGACTGGAAAGTCTAATTTTCACCTTCAGAATTCATAGACCTTCCACCAACACTTGCTAACTGAGGTTCCTAAGGCCACTCCAGAGAAGGCCACCTTTCCCAATGTATATAGAGGGTGCTGAAAAGCCTGATGATTTTAAAGTTTTAAGCTAAACACAGAGCAAGCTGTGCATCATGTCCTTAGTTACTGAATTATTTTTGAGTAGTACTGAACTCAGAGTTGAAAAGATCAAGAGTTCAGAAACTCCAAATAGTATAAATTATCTGATGACCAGTTCAGTTTTAGTTAAAGTACAAGCAAAGGTACTATGTGCAAAGCACGATCTATAGAGGGTCTTCAGTTTTTATACACTGTAAATTCCTGAAAGTAAGGACCATTCAAATATCCATACACAAAGTGGTTTTTTTATAATCCTTTTAAAAGCTCCATTGTAAGGCCTAAAATTGTTCAGAAATTTTTTTCATTTAAGCAATTTTTAATGGCTGTCCCTATGATTTAAGGTCTTCTACAAAATCTCTCACATAAGGTATGCCTGCCTAAATTATTTTGGACCTAAGTTTAGATAAAATGCTATAGCAAGAGTTCAATAAATGCATGAGTAAGCAAAGAAAAGCAAAGCAGGTATTTAACATTTGTGACTGCTGCTATCTTTCCATAATACTTGAATAAAAGTACATTGGGCTTGTTAATTAGCTTCCATACTAAAAATGAATGTTCAATGATCATCTCTCTAAAAGGCTTGTCATTGTAGTACCACCAGCTAAAAATACAACCTAATGCCAATCAATGCCAGATTAATTTCTTTATAAAACATTTTCTTATCCCTTGGTTTTATACTTGGCAGTTAGGAGGGGAACCCTCAGGATGAACATATATTTAAGTCAAGATTGTTTTGTTGCTGGGTAAAAAAAAATCAAACTAGAAAGATTCTCTGTTAGAAAAAGGTAGATATGCCATAGTGATATGTATTGAAATTGTACCTGTGATGTCTTTTCTTTTTGCTAATAAAACTTTGAGGGGATTTTTCCATGACAATTGTGTTTTTCAGTCTATTCTGTTAACTTAAAAATTGCAGCAAAAATAAAATGTCCTGGCAATAAATCTTTCAGTCTGAGAATGGAGAGGAAAAACTAAGCAAGTGCAAGGATTGTTGAACTCTGAGATTTTTGCACACTTACATGTCCCATGCACTGTCACCCTGAGTTAGGGGATCAAATATTCAGCCTAAGGCTCTTATGGCATAGGACAAGTAAGTTCCTAGACCAAATACATATACCCTAACAGGTGACTATAAAGGACTCTTTGCTTTAGCTACAGGGTCACAGATAGATATTATTCCCCTTATTTTTATTGTCAGTTTAATTTGAAACTTTATTTTATTCAGTCTGAATCATAAGAATCACATAATTTCTAGTGGAAATCACGCAACATCCAGCTTTATCTAACTTTCACCAACCCCTGAAAATTGGTTTTTAGAACTATCATTCTGCTTCACCAAATTCCTTTGAAAGTAATGTGATTTTCAGAGCAGAGTGACTGACAGATGGGGTCCTTAATCGATAGAGAGGAGTAATTTTGAATACAGATTAAAAGCACAAACACCACAGTTCATAAGATAAACAATATTTAATACTCTACAGAAGACATTCTTTTCCAAGTATTAAATGTACCTAAAAATCAATTAAAATAAATAAAACAGCCTTCTCTAAATAAGCAACAGCAGCATTACTCTCTAAGCCATGTCTTTCACTTGGCTGAGCTGAACTGCAGCTCAGCTCACATTGTACAAACACAGATGGGTCGCAGGAGTGACACACACCTCACGTTGTAACTCCTTATCATGAGCTGGATTCTGATCATTATCAATTTAAGTCCCCTGAAAGCTGCTGTGATTCTGGTTGTCAGTGACAGCACAGCTTCAAGTGGCAGCTCTGGATCAGCATAGCTGGTAGAAGATGTGTTTGTGGCCTTTCAGCCTGTCTTGCAATGACAGCAATGGATAAGGAGGGAAATGGCTCAGCAAGGGACAAGTGGGCTCTACACTGAGGGGAGACTGGTTTTATCCATACCTTGCTGTCACAGTGCCTCTGAAAATATCCCTGGTGCCAGATGGTGTCTCAACAACACTATCTTTCCTTTTAATCATCCTCCTGAGTGTCCTGAATGCAGCCCAGTGGGGATGGAACAGAAATGCTCTCACTGACAGAATACCTCTAGTAATGTAGATGAGCAGCAACAGCAACAACCTCACTTGGGGTAGCTGAGCTCAGGCAACCCATACTCCACAATGCCACGGAGAATTTCATGTCCCAGTGCTCACTCATGGATCCTCCAGAGCTATATAAGGGTCATATCCAAACTCATCACACCCTGATCAAAGGTCCTCTGGGCTGACCAGTCTTCTGTAGTCTCCTAGCTTAAAAAAATATTGCTTTCACATATTGAAAGATACAACTTACAGCAGCTTGTAGTCATCCAATTTGAAATTCCCATCCCACTGTATTGGGTCTGACTGGGGTAAAGCTCACAGGCCTTACACTGCTGTAGGAGGGAACCTCTGATTTGGCCTCACAAAGGTCAGACAGTGAATACTCTGACCAGGAACAGGAATAGAGGGTCCCTGCCTCCGGCCAGGAGGAGGAAAGGGATGACCGGGTATACTGGACGGTGTGGATTCGATGGCCTGGCACGTCAGATCCACAGAAGTACAAAGCTTTAGTGGACACCGGTGCACAGTGTACACTGATGCCATCGAGGCACAAGAGTGCAGAAGCCATCTGGATCTCTGGAGTGACAGGGGGATGCCAAGAGTTGTCGGTAGTAAAAGCTGAGGTGAGCTTAACAGGGGACAGATGGCAAAGGCACCCCATCGTGACTGGCCCAGAGGCCCCTTGTATCCTTGGCATCGACTACCTCAGGAGAGGGTATTTTAAGGATCCAAAGGGATATCGATGGGCCTTTGGCGTAGCTGCGGTGAATACAGAGAAGATCAAACAGTTATCCACCCTGCCTGGCCTCTCAGAAGATCCCTTCACCGTAGGATTGCTGCAGGTGGAAGATCAGCAAGTACCGATTGCTACCAGGACAGTGCACCGGAGGAAGTATTGTTCCAACTGGGACTCCGTGACTCCTATCCATGAACTAATTCGTCAACTGGAGAGCCAAGGAGTTATCAGCAGGACCCGCTCACCCTTCAACAGCCCCATATGGCCAGTGCGGAAGTCAAATGGGGAATGGCGGCTGACAGTGGACTATCGGGGCCTGAATGAAGTCACACCACCTCTAAGTGCTGCCGTACCAGACATGTTGGACCTCCAATATGAGCTAGAGTCAAAAGCAGCCAAATGGTATGCCATGATTGACATAGCTAATGCATTTTTCTCTATCCCTCTGGCAGCAGAGTGCAGGCCACAATTTGCTTTCACTTGGAGGGGTGTCCAGTACACCTGGAACCGACTGCCCCAGGGGTGGAGACACAGCCCCATCATCTGCCATGGCCTGATCCAGGCCGCCCTGGAACAGGGTGGAACTCTGGAACACCTGCAATATATTGATGATATCATTGTGTGGGGTGATACAGCAGGAGAAGTTTTTGAAAAAGGGAAGGAAATAATCCAAATTCTTCTGAAAGCTGGTCTTGCCATAAAACAAAGTAAGGTGAAGGGACCTGCACAGGAAATCCAGTTTCTAGGAATAAAATGGCAGGATGGGCGCCGTCATGTGCCTACAGAGGTGGTTGACAAAATTGCCAATATGTCTCCACCAGTCAATAAGAAAGAAACACAAGCTTTCCTGGGCCTTGTAGGATTCTGGAGACTGCACATTCCAGGCTATAGTCAACTTGTGGGCCCCCTCTATCGAGTGACCCGGAAGAAGAATGACTTCAAGTGGGGCCCTGAGCAGAAACAGGCCTTTGAGCAAATCAAACAAGAAATAGCTCGTGCGGTGGCTCTTGGGCCTGTTCGGACAGGACCAGATGTGCAAAATATACTCTACACTGCTGCTGGGGAGCAGGGTCTCACCTGGAGCCTCTGGCAGAGGACCGCAGGAGAAACCCGAGGTCGGCCATTAGGATTCTGGAGCAGGAGTTACCGAGGATCAGAAGCCCACTATACTCCAGCAGAAAAAGAAATACTAGCGACTTATGAGGGGGTTCGAGCGGCCTCGGAAGTTGTTGGGACAGAAGCATGTCTCCTCTTGGCACCACGATTTCCTGTCTTACACTGGATGTTCAAAGGAAACATTCCCTCCACGCATCATGCAACCAGTGCTACATGGAGTAAGTGGGTGGCCTTAATTACACAACGAGCCCAAATGGGAAAACCCAACTTCCCAGGAATCCTAGAAGAGATTTTGAGTTGGCCAGAAGCCAGAGATTTTGGAGCACTGTCTGAGAAGGTGACTCGCGCCCAAGAAGCACCACCATATAACGAGTTACCAGAAAACGAAAGAAAATATGCTTTATTTACTGATGGATCCTGTCGAGTGACAGGAAACCATCGGAGGTGGAAAGCTGCTGTGTGGAATCCCACACGACAAGTCATTAAGACTGCTGAAGGGGAAGGTGAATCAAGCCAGTTTGCAGAGGTGAAAGCCATCCAACTAGCCCTAGAGATTGCTGAGAGAGAAAAGTGGCCCATACTCTATCTCTATACTGACTCCTGGATGGTGGCTAATGCCCTATGGGGATGGCTGCAGCAGTGGAAGAAAACCAACTGGCAGCGCAGGGGAAAACCCATCTGGGCTGCTGCATTATGGCAAGACATTGCTGCACAGATAGAAAACATGACTGTGAAAGTACGCCATGTAGATGCCCATGTGCCCAGAAGTCGTACCACTGAGGAGCATCAAAACAACGAACGGATAGATAAGGCCACCAAAATTGGAATAGCTCAGGTGGACCTCGATTGGGAGAGAAAGGGTGAGCTATTTATAGCCCGATGGGCCCACGAAACATCAGGGCATCTTGGAAGGGATGCAACATACAGATGGGCTCGTGATCGAGGGGTGGATCTGACCATGAAGGCCATCGCACAGGTTATTCATCAGTGTGAAACATGCGCTGCCATCAAGCGAGCCGCACGAGTGAAGCCTCTTTGGAGTGGAGGGCGCTGGCTGGGGTTCCAGTAGGGTGAAGCCTGGCAAATTGATTACATTGGGCCATTGCCACGAACACGCCAAGGCAAGAGTTACATCCTCACCATGGTGGAGGCCACAACTGGCTGGCTGGAAACGTACCCAGTAAACCACGCCACGGCTCGGAACACAATTTCAGGTCTTGAAAGACACATTTTGTGGCGACATGGAACCCCAGATAGAATTGAGTCAGACAATGGGACTCATTTTCGAAATAATCTTATTAACTCCTGGGCAAAGAGGCATGGCATTAAGTGGATATATCATATTCCTTATCACCCACAGGCCTCTGGGAAGATTGAAAGATATAATGGACTGTTAAAAACTATGCTACGGGCACTAGGTAATGGGACATGGAAGCATTGGGATGTGAACTTGGCAGAAGCCACTTGGCTAGTCAATACTAGAGGATCTGTTAACCGCCCTGGTCCCGCCCAAACTAAACCCTTAGACACTGTGGAGGGAGACAAGGTTCCTGCACTACACATAGGAAAGTGGCTGGGGAAGTCAGTGTGGGTTGCGTCCCCCACGGGGAAGGGCAAACCCATTAGTGGGATTGTCTTTGCCCAAGGACCTGGGTGCACTTGGTGGGTAATGCGGGAGGATGGGGAGACCCAGTGTGTACCCCAAGGTGATTTAACCGTGGGGTAAGAATAATGTATGTTGGAAGTTGTATGTTGCAGGATGTAAGTAGCAGAAGGGTCATGAGCTGACGAAGAACGAATTTCAGCGAGGAGCAAGAAAGGCCACAATGAACAGGGATGGTGCCAGTCCTCAACAATCAAGTTTACTATTCCTCCTGCCCTGACCCCACATTCTGCTGGAAATGGAGACCACCTGGAAGGATGTGAAAGGACAGGAGATAGTAGTTAATGTGATGGGGATGGTTTAAGGATGTAGCTTAAATTGCATGTGTGAGTGGGAAAGGATTTCTGAGCATGATGCAAATGGTATGGAATAAGAGGTGGAAATTGTATTGGGTCTGACTGGGGTAGAGCTCAGTGCCCTTACAGTACTGTGCTTTGTATTGGTAGCTGGCGTTGATAACAGAGCAGTGTTTTGGCTACTGCCAAGCAGTGCTGTCCCTCTGACATTCCTTCCCCCACTGAAGGGGATGGGGGTGGGCAAGATCCTGGGAGGGGACACCAGCAGGCCAGCTGACCCCAGTCAGCCAAAGGGATATTCCATACCATATGACATCAGCTCAGATATATAAGGGAAGGAAGAGAGGAGGAGGGGGAGGCACTCAGGGCTGGTCCATGTTTGCCTCCTCGAACAACCACCACGCGTGCTGAAGCCCTGCTTCCCAGAAAGTGTCCGGACATCGCTACTGATGGGAAGTAGAGATTGATTGTTTTCCCTTCTTGCTCTTGCGCGCGCAACTTTCAACTTGCTTGTTCTATTTTTTTTTCCCACTGTAATAAAACTGCCTTTTCTTACCCTGATAGTCTTTTTCAATATTATCCTCTCCCCTCTCCCAGCGGGAAGGGGAGTGATAGAGTGACTGAGTGGGCACCTGGCCCCTGGCCGGGGTCAACCCACGACACCCACCATTATGGGAATGGAGATCCCACCTGTAGGTGATCAGTGATGTACACCTTGTTTTCTACAAATAGGAAGATGTCAAATTTGCAAACAGCAGCCTGTTATTATTTATTTTGTTAATAAACATTGAGACTAATGAGGAATATTGCCTCTCTCACATAGATTTACCATGTTTATGGTGGACCAGAAAGCGTGCCTCCTGAGTACATTACATCTCTGCAGTATTTCCCGAGGATATATATCAGGTTGTACAAATGTTGTTCAGCTGCACAAACCCTCCAATTACAGCAATCATTTGCTTGTGAATTTCAGTCTGCTGTGCAATGATTTGTAGAAAACATTTTTCCAAGCTCCTGGGAGACAGCACTACCAACTTCCGGGTCAAGGTGAGGTGTCCCTGCCAGACCAATGGAAGCTCCTGCAGTACAGAGTAGCCTTTCACTTCTTGGAAATAGACAACAAGTGATTTGGAATAAACCCATGATCCCATCAGGGAAGTTAGTGATGTGCATCCATAACACTGTAGCCTACAGAAGTGTGGATGCAGGTACAGTGCCCCTGACCATTGATCCAAGCCCTGGGAATTTCAGAGAACATCTGTAGTGGTTTCAGTTCGCCTATTCAGGTTTGTGGCTAAATGCCAGCACACTTACCTAAATTTACTTGATTGCTTGTTGTGAGATAAGGATTAGGAGTAGGCAAAGCATGCTCAAACTTTATAAAGTACAAAGAAGTTTTATTAATATATCTAAGACAAAGGGAAAAAGAAAAAAAAAAAAAAGAAAAACTAGAACAAACTCTCCAGACCACCCCTCCTTCCCCACTCTCATTTCATTCTCCCTGACAACATACAAAAGACAACACTTCGACCTCCAGTCAGTTTACCACTTCAGAAACAGCTCTTGTTCTAGTTCATTTAGGGAGAGAAGTTTCTTTTGCTTACACCATGGATCTTCTGTAAGAAAAATACAGTTTTTATGGGTCTTCTGCCTCACCATTAACCGCCGCCCGAGCAAAGTTCAGCTTAATGGTGGATCTCTCCCACACCAGTAGCCTTCCCACAGCCACTTGGGTGGGTTATGAACAGTCTACAGGGTACCTGTTTTAAGGATGCCAGTTCAATTGCAGCAACAAAGAAAATCCTTTCTTCTGTGCTTAGCAACACAGGTTCTCCTGACAACTCAGGTTCTCTAGCATTCTCCCAGGACCAGGGCTCTGGGTCACAGCCTCTCCTCTCTCTTGGTTCTAGTTTCTCATCAGGCTGTACTTTTTCAACACTTACTTGTCTGTACTTAGGTATTTCAGTTCATTGGCTGCAATAAGAACTTCACATCTCCCTTTGGACTATATCTTCATATATTACAGAGAATTTATTAGCTCAGTCCCCAACCATGGTTCTCCAAAAGAGTTTTCAGCTTCACTCTTGAAGCAACTTCTCATGCACCCCCTTGTAGTATCAGTTCTGCTTTCCTCACTGACTGTAAAGTCTCTGCGCTGCACTATGTAGATGTCCTCACTCGTTCCTCTCTCTGCGAGGAAGGATGGGTGTCTGTGAGTTAGTCCAGGCATGGAGAGAGTTATTTTGTCTCTCTTCTCTGGCAGTTGAGGATCACGTGCTCTTTGCGGCTGTTTGAACAGGTCCGCTGGATGCCAGACACTCTCAAAGAGTCTCTGCTTGTCTCTGCAAGCTGGCTCGGCCTGGTGGGGGCCCGGGCCCGGGAAGGGCAGGTGCTGGCCCGCAGGTGGATGATGCGCCGCCTCTCTTGCCGGAGGCAGGGGCCTGGCTCGTCTCGTCGTGTAGCTGGCACACCTGAAGAGCTATTGCTGAAGATTCAGCCGTTCTCCCCATGCCGGCTGCAGCGGACGGCTGCCGTAAAACCTCCCTTCGCCGCCCCCCCCCCATCCCTCCTTCGGAAGGAGGTGGGGGGGGCCTTACCAGCGAGAGAAGCAGGAGCTGCTCCTCTCTACACAGCAGCAGCGGGTCCAAAGAGCAAGAGCGTCAGAGAGTCTCTGCTTATATATGGTTTTTTCCTTGAAGGCGGATCACTTTTTTTAATTGGTTTACCTACCTATCAATCCTTAAAACTACCTGATTATTGGCTCTCTCTCGCAGGAAGGAAGTTGTATTCCTTCCTGCAGCACAGATCACTTCCTAGATTTTGACCCCTCTGGCCTAACCCAGGACAACATCTCATCCCAGACTGTGACTGATGGGGAGCTGAAGCAGCTGGGACTTTCACCTTGACTAGGATTTGGAATAAGGTTATAGGAGCAACAGAGAATGCTGATGCATACTTTTTATGGAGCTCTGTGCTATGTATATGCAAGGGTTGCACAAAGAGGAGGAAATATAAGTAATATTTGGTTTGTGGATCAGTCATTCTTCAGAGCACTCCTGGAAGCAAGCATAACTCAAGTTTTCCATGAGCATGCCAGCAGCCTGCAATGCAGGTGCTGGTGGGGATTTCCACACCTGGTGCTTTCCCAGGGGAGGCCTCAGGGAACAAGGTAGGGCAGCATGGTACCCATGGCTAATCCCACCTGTACATGACCTGATCAAGGCACTTCATGATCAGTGTGTGCTGGTGTCACAGAACACTCTCAGCAGAGCCATAGGGAGAGTACCATAATGAACACTCATATAAGAAAAGACTTTCTTTGACGAGCTGATCAGATCCCCCTTGGGTAGTTGGGGTCTGATTCATCGCTCCCTGCTGCTCTGCCTTTGTAACAGAGAAGCTTTAGTTTAAAACAATTTCATTCCACATGGAAAAGCAGTGCAACACAGAAATCAATCAAGTACTCTGTATTTACATAAAGAGCAATATCCTCAGCCAACAAAAACTGGAGCCATTCTGCTGAAGTCAGTAGAGTTGCACTGATTTACACTAGCTCAGGCTCTGCTCTAATATTTTAGAAATAATGATCTAAAGCCTCGGATAACCTATGCCAGAACAACATCAAATTTATACATCGACTGAGGATATGACCTTTTATTGAAATGAGTATTTTAGGATTCCCCTTTGGTTTGTTTAAAACATTGAAAAACAGTAACTGGGTTGTTGATTGGTATGCCCCTAACCCAGAGGCACAGTAGTTCAGATGCTGCATGCTACATGGCTGCAGTTTTTATACCAACACTGCAAAAGTATTTCAGAGCAGTGATAGAATGGGTAGTAAGGAAGTAAATCTGCCCTATGGCAATCCTTCATCATGCATCTTTCACTTGTCCAAATTTCAGAGTGAATGCTGCATATAATTTTGCCCTCTGGAGCATGAGGTTCCTTTTTTGTTGTTTTTCCCTTTAGCTTAAGTAAGTGTTTCTTATGGCTCAGGTGCTTAATAGAGGATAGGGGAAAAGAAATGCGCAAATATGGAATTGAAGGTTCAGTGACATTCATAAGCTTTTGACATTTTTTGATGTCTCTTGTTCAGGTTAGTTTCTGAGCAGAAGATGCTTTATGGCATAAGCAGATTCACAAGCACTTTTTCAAATGCTGTAGGTGAACTGCATTTGCACGGAAATGGAATAATTTTTTTATCAGCTATCCAGCACATTTTTTACCACTCTGTACTCCTTAAATCTCTAATTGTTGTGATGACTGTTATTATTGAATTATTGCATAGTCTTAACACTACAGAAATTGTATACATGTTCAGAAATAGCATACAATCTCTGGCATACTATCTACAAAAGTTCATGCATGAGGATAAATTCAGACCATAGAATCATGGAATCAACAAATTTTTTGGAAGGTACCTTTAAAGGCCCTCTAGTCTAATCCCATGCAATGACCAGGCACATCTTCAACTGGATTAGGTTGCTCAGAGCCCCATCCAGCCTGATCTTGAATGTTTCTGGGGATAGTACATCTACCACGTCTGGGCAAACTGTTCCAGTGTTTTACCACCCTCACTGAAAAAAATTCTTTGTTATATGTAGTTTTTACTTTAAAACTAAATGACTGATAACACAGTTTGATTCTTTTGAACTCAATGAGATTACTTATGTGAGTAAATTGACTCATAAATTAAAGGTCTTTGCAGGTATTTCACTTTAATCTCAAAAGTGAAATGTTGACCTCTTAAAGTCAAATAAAATACTGGGAACATTGATTTTCACGATAATTTTAGCCCAATGGCAACAGATGGGCAGGTAAAGATGACAGAAATGCTAAACAAAGTATATGAAGAAGGCAATAAGACAATAAATTCAGTTGTTTGGCTGAGGCACCTGCTTGTTATGATGATCCAGTTAAATTCAGTTAAATGTTCCACTGTGGTTTTCCTTCTTAGGTAAATATGCATTGCAGCAGAACAATAGAAGATACAGAAGATAGAAGAGTCCATAGTAAGGACTTTTTTGTGTCCACCATATAATACAGGGATTTCTAAGAGCAGCTGCAGTCAGTAAAAAGTCAATGCCAATAAAACCTGTACAGGGAAGAAACTGTAAGAAGGCATCTCTAAAATGACTTAATAATGAGCAATTAACAGCAAGTACCTCACTGATGTATGTCAGGGAAATCTGAGTCACTCTGCCAGTTTCAGTCAAACTGTACTGATTAAATGACAGAGGAGCAACCTAGTGGATCAAAAAAATTAATTTTTTCCTGGCTTTGAGGGATGGATTTAAATGATTGTTTTCATACCTAGGATCTTTGATGCATTTTAAATCAGAGTTGACAGAACAGAGCTGGAAGAGGTTTTTGGAAGAATTAGTAACACAGACCATATTTTGATTCCATAAAATTTAAGAAGCTTAGAAATCTCTTATAGCACTTCTTATTTTTGTTCTCAGGAGAAGGAATAGACAAGGCATTAAAATCTCAAATCTCTGAAGCTGGTGAATCTGTCCTGTCCTCACTCTATGACCCAACCTGGCATATCTACGCTTCATGCTTAAGTGTAAACTGTTAGCAATTTTATCTATACTGCAGCTGCATAATGTAAAACTGTGATTGCTGCATGTTGCATTCCAATTTATCCTGATTCAGTGAGACACAACATATGGCTATATTACGCATTAACTTCTGCAAAATTATGCTACTGGGAAGGTCCATTGCATGAGAAATGTTAGTCTTCCATCACAGTCCACCACAAGTCATATCAAATACCTTATGACTGATGCTTTGACATACAGATGGATCTTGGTATCAGCTTGCAATCCATTTGTTAATCAAGCCATATTAGCTATGACAGGTGTTTGCAGTAGGTTTTGCTGTATATTACAGGGGGTTGCAATGGGAGAAAAAGGAATCTTCAAAAAGATAAAAGGAAAGCTACAAACAACAAAGAAAATTGTTGTGATATACATATTTTTAAGTGCTCCATTCTCCTTTTTTATCTTTTCACAGTGCTTGTGTCTATATTTTTCTTTCTTTTCTCTCTCTAGTTTGTGTCACCTTGGTTTTAAATTATTGTTTCCCTCCTGTCTTTGCAGCTTTCCCAAGTACATTGTAAATCAAAAGAAGACCAGGCTGAACTCTTCCCCTCTTTAAACCCAAAGGGCACTAAGTGCAGATTTTCAATTACAAGTACTTTGGCTACAGCCTTCAATCTAGTCCCACTGCAAGTATTTTTTCCAATAGAAATTTGTTATTAAGGACAGGAATATGCCTCTGATCACTTTATGGAAGCATGTTGTTGACACTAACAAGATCTTGATCTAGAGACCTTAGGTTTTCCAAAGATCAACCGAAGTTTTGAACCTGAAAAAACATGCTTTTCCCTGGTAAAAGTGTTAGGAGAGACATCCCTGTGAGTCATGACTTAGCATGACCTCGCTGTGCTGTCTGTGCTGTGGACAGCTTATTGGTGGAGGAAAAACCTCAACCTTATATAAACTAATCCTCCCCCAAAACCTGCAGTTATGATGAAGTGGGGAAGGTAAATAAAAGGAAAAAATGGATCAATATACCAAAATCAAAAACACTGCTGCCCATCATCATGGAAATAAAAGAAAAAAGTATATGTGAAAAAATTTAAGAAATACTTTACTTGATTATGATTTTGATGGTGTATTTATGCAATAAAAATATGTATTAACCAAAAATAATTCAAGGAATTATGATTTTATTTCGTAAGAAAGAAAAATATTTTTTTATTGATGCCCATCTTAGATGGTTGCATTATATTGATATGCACTGGCATGTCATTTTCTGCTCTTAATGAGTATAACCTAAAGTTTACTTCAAGTTAGGACAAAAAAGGAACAATCATGGCTTTTCCCAATGTTTGTTTACTACACTTAAAGTACGTTTCACATACATGACTAATAGAAAAAGGCATTCTTTACCCTAATAAGCCCTTTTTTTGTGTAATTATAACTGTCCAGATTTTGAATCTTATTCGTATCATGCCTCTAGCACAAACCAGAGCTCCAGTCCTGCAAACATATGCCCATGCCTCTCTTTACACAACCTCACAAATGTCTAAATTTGCACAGCAAGTCTGTGCCACCGAGCACAATTTTTCTGAGAGAAAGATGAAAATTGTTCATCAGTGTTTGAGGGACCATGGATTCCTAAGGATCAGTCCAAGAACAATTCAACAATAAATGTAAGATATCTAAAAAGTAGAACAGTATTTTTAGAAAAGCATGCCTGAGCTATTGAGCAAACCTCAAGCTCACAGAATCTTATCTCGTAAAGCATTCCTGACAAAGATCATCCAACAGCATTAGGTAGAGGAGTCTGCAGGGATGAAGTGCTGTGATTACAGAAAGAAGAAGAGGAGGAAAAGAATAAGATGGGACAAATGAAACATTTTATGTGTGGCAAATTGTTTGGAAGCAAGCCATATTTTTCTTGCTGTCACCACTAGAATAAATTCAAGATGCTTTCATCTGTAACAGTGTTTTCAAGTCAGCAAAAAAGCATTTCCCCACACAGTTTCCAAAATTATTATATAGGAAAAAATGGAGAAAAAAGGAACAACGCAATTATAACTGTTCAGTCTGCATTGACAAATAACAACTATCTAATTGCCATCCTTGAGTTTGATCAGTGCAGAGGCTTTATAAACAAAGAGCCAGTTTTGCCACCGGTGAATGCTGGCCATGAAATCCTACTTGCCATTCTCTACTCCTCTCCCCAGAGCCCTAGCCATATGATTTATTTATGCACAGCTTGTTCACACAACTGAAGGTGCTGAGCTGTGAAAAATTACAGATAAACATTTGGGAGTTAAATTCTGGACATCTCGTTTAAGGTACCTTAGACATAGTTACCTTTGTGTCAGCTGATTTTCAAAGCTACAGATTGCTTCTGGTGAGTGTCATGGGAAGTCATGTTTTCATCCTATTTCCACCTCTAACATTCTTTTGTGTTTGGGACAATAAATTATCTTATGTCAAGACAGCATACCTGGAGAGACGTGTCCTTCTGCAAAGTGTATTATCTCCTCTTAGGTCAGCAGCAGCCAAAAGCCTTTAGAATTCAAAGGTTTTGTAGGGATTAATATGAACAAAATCTGTATCTCAGAGTCAAATCCTAAAAGATGGCTATCCACACAATAAGAATCATTGATCCTGAATATCCTTTAATAGCTGAGGCATAGAGGTCGGGGTGCACTATGTGGTGGTAGAGAGATAGGCCTTGAGGGCCGGAGAGAGAGCCTCTTTCCTGGGCCTGGAGGTGACCATGGGAATACATCCAGGTCACTGGGGATGGGCTGGGAGAGAATTGTGGGTTTGTGGACAGTGTTGGATCTATTGGAAGTGACAATTATAGTTTGTGACCTTATAGGGTATTGTTTACCTGTTACCATAATAGGTAAAATCTGTGCAATACTCCAGGTGATTGGGGAACACTGTGGTGAACATCTTTGCTGTTTATATGATGATATATCCTGTTTGTGTGCTGGTATTTAAGGAATTTTCACTGCGCAATAATCATCTTTGCACTTCTCCATCTTGTGCTAAGTCCATGCCATTGCGGAATTACTGCACATAAATACTTTATTTTTTTTTTTAATCTACCTTTTTCATCTGTCAGTACTATTGTGATCACTGTTTTCATGAGCCAGATATACCACAAAATAGAAGATAAAGAAATGTGCTGAATGTGTCCCATCATTACAAAACAACAAAACATTTTTGTAGATGCATTCACAGCTAACTATCTCCATTTATTATTTTGAGAGTTTGCTCATCATTCCTGCTTTTTTTTTCCCATCCAAGGTGAGCAGTGATCCTGAGAAAGCATCAAAAAAATTTAAAAAAAAAAGCTTGAAACCCCCTCAGAAAGAAAAAGAAAGAAAAAGTTCATTGTGCCCATAGAGCGACTTGGATTTGAATATTTGATTTGGAATACAGTGTTTCAGATAGAGACATTTGTCTTTAAAAGTCTTGGGTCCCATTCATTTTGACATTACTCATGCTTCCCTCCTTTCTCTTAGATCATGCGATGTTTCACACACCAATGAAAATTGTACTGCACAGCACATTAAGTTGGTTATTTTCTATTAGGTGTATTGCTTCTCTTTCAGCTGTGAAATGTTACACTCTATTTCCTCACATGGATGGAATAGATGCCATGAGGAGAAAAATATTGACTCTTATCTCTGCAAATATATTTTGAAATATGATGCCTTTGACAAATGTAGAACTGAACTAAAAAAAATGCTTCTCAAAAACAAGCTACAAACTCAATGTCGCAGATCTTTACAACAATTGGAAGTTTTATTCATAGATTTGTGCAAAATATGCACCATAAAGTTGTTGCAAAGCTAGACTTAAAAACTTTTTTATTTAACAACATTGCACTGTTTTACCATCAAGGTTCCTAAAGGTCAGAGCTGACAAACATATTGGTTGTTTGCTAAAACTCTGAGAAAGTCTACTTACAATGCAATGAGAGTAAAACTCTACTGTGGGGAATATTGTACTATTGTATGGCTAAATTTAAAAAGTCCATAGCTAACAGTTCAACATATTTCCTGGAAATGTCATTGGATGGTGGAAAATTCAGTCCTTAGTTTTCAAATGTATCAGTCAAAAGTAGCCCCAAGGTGAGATCATACTTTTGGCTGTTGCTTCATGCCTCATCTTATAATACCAAAACTGGATACAGTGATATCAAAATTTGGTCTTTCCAGACATCCAATGTGTACTTGGCACATCCAAAAATATCTGGACCTATCTACACAGCTTCGATTCGACAATTCTTAGCTATCACCAGTTTAAAAATAGTGCCACTCTAATCACCCCCCTGCTTCTGAAAATTTATTTTAACCTACTGATTTATGTTAGAATGATTGCCTGTGGAAACTGATGAGCAGTAGCTTCCACAAGTTATTTCAAGTATCTTGCAAAAATCCGCACTAAATATAAAAGATGATTACCACAAATTGTGACTTAATCATAGCCTGTCTTCAGAGCAGAAACAAAACAATCCAGTAAGCCTTCCATGATTCAGAACAGGCTGGTTTTGCTCCCAGCAGCTCATTTCTATTCTCTCCTCACTGCTTAGCTGAAGCTCAGTAGCACTGAAACGGGTAGGTTTTAGGATGTCCCTGAGGAACCCTTTTGGCACCCACACTTCCTTTCTATGTTCCCATTCCTTTATAGAACCTCTTGGAAAATCTCTGGGCTTATCAGCCAGTAAATGAAAACCTCTCTTTCACTATTACTGCTGTGGCCCACAGTCAGCACGCTGCAAGATCTCACCGGGGATCAGCTTGCACATCTCTCTCACCCTGAGCAGAGTCTGAGGAAGCCTGCAGTGGCACTGATGTCCCCATCTTCTGCTGTACCAGGCAGCAGCAAGTTATTCTGGTGCAAAGTTCCATTCCTTATACATCCCATGAAGTGAATACACCCCTGTGGGTATGTCCTTGAACCTGCCTGCTTCTGTGTTTGAAAACATTGGCATGATTGTTTAAACAAGGTTTGCCAATGACTGGTATTATTCTAGGTAGTTTATAATTGCATGGGTCCCATTTTTAGTTTTAAAATTTTGACCAGTTCTGCCTTCCTCTGGAATTTCCCTGGTCTGCAGCATGTTTAAAATGAGCATTTCTGTGCCCCCCTCCTTTTTTTTTTTTTTAATGTTTTAATTCTTAATACTGTTATAGCAAACACCTGGTTTTGGTAGTTTGAAAGCAAATCAGTGAGAGACTCAAAGTCAGAACTACAATTTAATTCTCCTCTGAAGGTCCAGTGGTGGTGTAGAAGGGTCTGGTCTTCCTCTGGGAATCCAGTGGAAAAGCTCACTTGTGGTGTTTCAAATTCCAGATTATATCCAGATAGAGATGCTTGGTTCCTCACCTTGGGCGGAGCATCTCACAATGGGATGATGGAGTTTTATCAGTGGGACTCAATGGCCCATTAACAGAAGATACCCCCTGGAGTTAAATAAGGAAGAGTGCCCTACCTGGTTTTAACAGCTTATGAAGATGGTGATAGAATACATACTATTGTAACCTAAGACACTAGTAAACAGACTTCTGCAGAAGGGAAGTTTTGTCTTTTGTAACTCTGACACTATTATCTTTATAAGCCATTGGTTTACCCTCTCTTAGAGGCTTAGGGCCTCTCATTTGGAGTTGGAACATTGCCTTTGCTCCTGAAAGAGGAAACACGAAGAGCAAGGGGTCAGTGAATGGCAGAGCAGCATGCTTGCTGTTCTCAGCATGTGTCCAGGATGCTGCTTGTCAGGAAGGGGATCTGTCACGATTGCATGGGGATGGTATTTGGCATTGCCATGTGTCACCGTGGGTGTATGAAAACCATCATGAAAATGGGCAAAGAATTCAGAACTGCTTATCCTGGGGGGTGGTGGGGGCAGAGGGGGGGGGAGAATGACATTTCCAGACAATTCCACTTCAACATGGAACTTTTAGAAAATAATAATCTTTTTCTTTATGAGAGAAAATAGCATTGTTCCTTGCTGGCATTGTTTCTTAGGTAGCAATCAGATTCTATGTTTTACTTATTTCTATAAATCAGAAACAAATTTCATGCTGCACAAAGCCTCCAAGGACATTACTGAACCTTCAAGTACATCCCCGTGGGTACATGGAGTCTCAGCAGTGAGTGTCTAAAACACATTCAGAAAAGTCCCTCCAGATCAAGATTCTTTACAAATTATTTTTTCCTTTTCCTTTTCCTTTACTTTCCTTTCCTTCTTTTTTCTTTTCTTCCTATTTTGCTCTTCAACTTTATTCTGTCTTCTGAGCCTGAATATTTCTTTTTGACAATATTATTAACTTCATTTTAAGTGGGTTTTTGTTGTTATTGTTGGGTTGGGGTTTTTTCCCTGTTTTGATTTCTTGCTTTTTTGGGCATCTTGTACTCTTATGGACATTGATCTTATACAACTGTACATTATTTGGCCAAGATTTTGTAATATGATTCTTTTCCAAGCAAATCCAATAAAATCAGAGCATTTTGCTGCAAGTATATCAAATTATGCTCAGAAATATTCTCCAAAGGAAAAAATGGAAATATAAGACTGACATTATCTGCAAATCAACTGCTACCTTTAAAATATTCAATACATAATTGTCCCAGAAATAAGTTGTGCGTTGTCCACAGCTTGGAAGGTGCTGTTTGTGCTGTTTATGCTGTTGTAGGTTTGACCAACTAAAGTATCTCTCCTGACAGCTACTGCATACACTTAAGTTCACAGTGGAAATAACACATTTAATATTTTTGTAAGGAGATCTAATAATGCAAGCTGAAAGAAGCACATTACTTTCACTTTTAGAGGTGACACCACCTGTGAAGTAAAACACTCAAGTAAAGTCTTACCAGAAATGATCAAAGGACATGGCAATGGATACAGTTGTACAATTTGTTTTTGTTTTATAACATACAGAGTATTGCAGTATCTTCATGAAATACAAAATATATCTTTAAGGCATTTCTCATGCAGATGTAATCAGCAACACAGATAACACAGAAGGTCTGTACAAGTGTTTTTAGGAAGCTGTGTAAAAAGGGGAAGTAAAATAAATTCAAGGAAAAAGAGCCAGTCTCTTCTCAAATTCTCTGAAACAAAAGAAACACTTCCCAAATTAAATTAACACCATTAAAATTACTTGGTAACAGTCAAAAATAGTTAAACCTACAAATTTTACAAAGTCGTGTATGAGATTACAGCAAAATGTGACACTTCGGGTAGCTCTGACAGAAATTTCTGTTCTCAGCCAGATCGGTCTTTTAATTTTATTCAATAAAGGTGACTGAAGTTTTGGAAAGTACAGGACTTCTCATACAACAAAATCAGTAATCACGTGTTCCATACCAGAGAGGAGAACAGAAATGATGGAGTACTGTAGTTACTTGCAGCAGTCTACTGTCAGTGGGAAATTCATTGTTTGACTCTGCACCATGCCAGAGGATTCATTGAGAAATAGCCAGCCAGAACTGAGCTTCTGTCAGTGTCTTGCTTTGGTGTGCCCTCTGTTAGAAAAACAGTGCTCACAGTTGTGCTGTCAGGTGCATTCAGCATGCAGACTTCATACCAGGTGTCTCTCGTGCAGCCCTTTCCATAGCTTCAGCTCTTTCTCACTGGAAGATAGCATCTATTTCCACTACAGTGTTCACTGTAGTAATACATTTAGGATGGATGAAAAATCACCCATGCAGAAAGTACCCTTTTAACAAATCAGATGTATCAATATATGGATCATTTCCATGCAAAGAAGAACTGTAAAGTACAAATCAGGCACATTCTTTAGTACAATACCGTGTATTTATAAAGAATGCACACGGAACATGTTTTTGTTGAAAATAATAAAAAGCTGTAAGAACAGGAAGGTTTTTGAAGACAGCCCTCCATACAGCCATGTGTCTCAGCAGATGCAGTTACCCAAGGAAAGCCTCAACCTGCTAGGCCCTGCAAGCAGCTTGTGCTCATGAGCACTGATTTCCATTGTCTCTGGCAACCTTAATCCAAACTTCATTTTGCCTCCTTCTTCTATTCAGCCTGAAAGAATAACTAACATGCCAGTCAGTTTTATTGCCTGTCCACAGAAGGCATGACTGACAGAAGCCAGCATCGCTTTCCAGCAAGACAGTATTTTTATAGCAACTTGCTGAAAGCACTTATATGCTAATAAAACTGGAAATTTACTTAAAGAAAAGATATGCCTGAAGATTGTGTCTGCATTGATTTTTTTTTTCTGTGTCCCATTTACTTTATTTACTAAAAGGGTTTACCTTATTTACCTTTGGAGGAAATAAAAACAATCCATTCTGTATGTGAATATAATACTACTCAGTGACGAGGCTTCTAACTTGAGAAAATCCAATCCTTGTTGATATGCGGAAAGACTCCACAACTCAATAAAGTTGTAAAGTAGGTATACTTTGCCAGCGCTGTGACGCATGGGAGAATCATTTCTTCAAATCCATGCGTGCCCTCAGTGGCATTCAGCTAGGGATATATCTGGTTACAAGTTACATATGCATTAGATCACACAATGCGCCTATACATATTCATTGTCTGTCCCTGCTTCATATTATAATTAGCTCAGAAGTCATTAGCATTCCAATACGCCTGCCCATTGCCACTTAGTGATGAAGTAAAGGTCTTCCTCAGATGAAGTAAGTGGTCTTCCTCAGATGAACTTTTTACCTTTCTTCCCTGCGCATACTCTCTAAGTTTCTAGTCCAAGTCCGAACCCTAGAGCTGGTCCAAGCTGGTTTCAGGGTCTGAAAACAGGATCTTTAGTCCCGGTTTCCCTTTCTTATCAATGGCCATACATCTTTTCTCTTCTGCTTGGCAAGCATAATAAGTGTTGAGCAAGCGGTATACATTGTCTAGTAAGCAGCTGCAAAATTTAACAGTACCAGTAGTACCCACAATCAGCAATTAACCCCTAAGACCTAAGCTCTCTGTATCATTGTTCTCATGGATGCATTCTCTGTTCTTTATTCTTTCTCATACAACAGAGCATTAATACTGTCTGACAGAGAAAAAAAGCAAACTGCTCTATGAAGCCTTTTCATAGGTATTATTTTTCTTACCACTGAATGATGACTAGAGAGAGGTTGCGCTGCAGTCTTTCGGATCGGTGTGTGAGGATTGCTTTTAATTAAGGAATGATACCCACTTTTACAAGGCATTTATCCAATTTTTGTGTGTGAAACTCTAATGCACCCCTGCAATCAAGGAACTGGACGGGGGAACGTCTTGTGCCTTTTTCCTCACCCGCTCCCACATCCCTATTTTAAAGTACTTTATTACGGACTTTTATTTTGCAAACATTTAGAGACTAGTGCAGATTAGTTCACAGGAACGAAAACCACTCAGAAGCCGTGCCTGTGACGTTTATCGCGTTTGTTAGGGGCGACGTGCGCTGCAGGAGGAATCTCCAACACGGGATTTGGGAACAAATCCTGACGGGCGGCCGGGTTCGTGCAGGATCCTCGCCCGAGCCCGAGCCCGGGCCCGGGCCCCGCCCCCTCGGCGCTGCTGGGCGGGGCCTCCCGCCGCCGCCGCGTCCCCCCCTCCCATTGGCGGCGGGGGCTGCGCGTGACTGGGCGGTGCGTGACGTAGGAGGAAGAAGCCGCCATTAGGGGTAGCGGGGCTGTGGCTGTGGGGTGGGTTTGGCTGTTGTGTCCTTTTCTTAGCTTCATCTCTGTGGCCTCGCTGGTGCCTCCCCATCCCCGCCAGCCTTTCCCCCGCGAGCCCCCGTCCCGGCGGGCGGCGGCGGCGCCGCGCTGCGGCCCGTTGATGTGAGGCGCGGCTCGGCGGCGGGGCGCGGATGGCGGCGGGGGCCGGCGCGGCGGCCGGAGGCCGCAGCTTCTCCTTCAAGGTGGTGCTGCTCGGGGAGGGCTGCGTGGGGAAAACCTCGCTGGTGCTGCGCTACTGCGAGAACAAGTTCAACGACAAGCACATCACCACCCTGCAGGTGCGGGCCGGGGTGGCGGTGGTGTGGGAGTCCCGCTGTTGTTCTCCCCTCACCTTGCGCACCTGTTCGCGCTGCTGGCAGTGCCTTGTTTGCAGCTTGGTGCCAGCCGGAGTCACCGCCGCCGCTCGCTAATGCGGTTGTCCCCTGCCGAGTCCGCTAGGAGCCAATTTTCTCGTTCTTTTCACACCTCAGATCTAAGCTTTCAGTATGTTTAGGCCTCGTCTCTACTCTGCATACTAACTGCTCCGTTTTTTCCAGTTATGCATATGAATGTCTTCATTTGAATCTTGGAAAGTATGATGCAATAGTAATGTTATTGTAATCATTGTTAGTGGACTGATGACTAAGTGTTTCATGTGTATCGCGTTTCTGTTAATCATAGTCTTCCTCATGTTCTCAAATCCTAACACTAGCACTATCTAAACGTTTCTGTTTAAGGAGAACAGCTTTCACAAAATGGTTTATGAGATTAAGGCTTATGATTTAATAATGGCAAAGATTCTTAAAGCTTAACTGCTTGTCACGACAGCTCCCTGGGTTTTGGCTGCATTCTCAGTAGTACTGTCTGCTAATTTATAAAGAGCTACAGAGTGATGTTCTGCTGATGAAATGTGACAGGGTGCCAGCTTGAAAGTAATGGGTTTTTTTCATGACCTACTAGTTAGTGATGGGTGGCATGTATGCCATAGTACGAAATAAACTGCTTGTACTGTACATGGCCTCAGCATGTTTTGAAGTTCGTGTTGTGAGTGGTGTGTTGTCTTTCAGGATGTCAGCTTGCATAGGTGGAAGTGTGGATTCAATATATATGACTCTTAATTTTTTTTTTAAATAAACAAACCCTGCCACTTGGTGGACCAGTAGTGGATTTTGAACTAATTTCGAGTTTCTTAAAGTACAGAAGAAATAGTAGGTGATGTCAAAAAGAAAAGAGCTTTGAGGTAGTTATGTGCCATTCCCATGCATTTAGAGGAAACTTCTTGAGTTGCGTATCTGGGATGTGATTGTGAAACTTTCTCTTAAAACCAAAGCAATATTATAGATGCACTAGAAACAATACAGGCAATGTTTCATAAACAGATAATGTAGCTCCATTTTTGCTGTGAAGAGGTAAAAAGAATATGTATTAGACTTTGTTATCCTGTGTTTGTGCTCAGCTTTTGGGTTAATCTGTTGGTAGGTTTACTAAGCAAGGTATTTATAGGAAGCTAGTTGTAGCTGCCATGCCACAGAGGTAATTGATACTTGGCATGCCACAGAGATGCCTGATAGCTTTAGGTGTCAGAGGTGCAGCATTGAGTAAACAATCAGTTAAAGTGCATCAAAATTATCACGTGTAGCTGAATTCTCATATCCCATGTTTTAAGAGTAGGTCCAAGTAGGTTGTTATGTGATGAGGCTGATGTTTGTTATTTGGGTTTTTTTGTTCTTTAAATCTGTAGTGGAAAACTTAAAATGATAAGCAAAAGGTGGGTTGCAATACAGACTTGGGTCACAAATATCATAAACCACACCTTTAAATTGCCCCAAAATGCTCATAGGAAAATGTCTGTAGATAGTGTGGCTCCAGAGCTTTTAGTTTAGACTGTTTTTGGAGAGGGGTGTGTTGAGGAGTGGAAGCATGTTCTTGCAGTTCTTACTGAGATTTTGTCTCTCCACCATAACCAGGTTTGTGGTTGGTACCTGTGTCTTTTAAATGATTGTACATTGTTTATCAAGTTGTTTGCTTTTCTATTCTGAGCCTTCTTGGCCACATAGGCATCTCACTGATTGTAAAATACAATGTTCAACTGCTGTTGAATCTTACTGTGCATCATGTGCGCTTGTTAAGTATTATTGTTATTATTTTTCTTTCCCTACATCTTACAGTTCTAGAACAAAATTGAAGTAAGTTCTTCCACTATTAAATTAGAAGATACCCCAGTTTCTCTTCATCTTATTTTTAAATTATCGGATTAAGCGATTAAGTAACATGTTTGCAAAGCATCCTTTGTTTTTTTTTTTAAGATAAAAGGCCTAATCTGATAAGGTTGCTTTGTTTCCTGGCAACAGTTCAAAGTATTGCACCAAATTGCTTTTGTTCTAATAAAGCCAAAATTAGATAAATACTTTGCTCCTGGTCCAGCAAAGGAGTGACAACGATGAATCAGATGAAAAGATCACTAGATAGAGACAAGAGGCTCTCCATCCACAAATATTCTCTAACTTAAAAAAAGAAAGTATTGTATAGTGCTTTATTCCAGAATGTTTGTGACAAAAAGGGTGGTGAGACTGTAGCCTTCTGGAAACTTCATCTAGTGATGTTATTCTACTGTGAAGTTATTCTTTGTATATCCAAATAGGAAAGTTTCTTTTGTGCTAGTAACAGAAGATTTTGACTAAAAGGGAGCAGTTTCTCCTCTCTCCACACCCCCCTTCTCTCAATGCTGACTGGAGTGCACTGGAACCTCCTCTGATTTAGGAGGCTGCCAGGATGTGTTGCTGTAGTTGTGTTAGTATCAAGTCATGTACTTAAGATATTGATGATCTGCAGGTTGAAGGTAGCTACTGATTCGCAGAAGAAAACCTCTAGTTAGAACATTGTGGAAAAGCTGATGCAGGAAAAGTAGGAGTTTTTGCACACAATTAATATAATTCATAACCTGTTGTCAGACCTGGCAGGACAGTTAGAGTTCGTTCCCATTGTTTGAAATATTGAAGTCAATGCTCTCATCTTGATACAGTAGTTAGAAGATATAAATTGATATCAAGTGAACTGTGCTGGAATTACTCCAATAATAAACCTACTGTCAAACTATTGATTTTTTTTAAATTGGGTAATTACTTTTTATTATTTAATTAGTCAGGATAAATACAACTTCTTAATACTGCTCTCTTAAATGTGTGGAGGATTACGGAATATCCAACCCAAGAGAGCTGCTGATGTGGTTGTAATGGTAGAGTTCCTGATTGCTTTGATGGACTTGCATAACCTGGAAAAGCTGTCTTGGCTATCAAGCCTAGCCGGGGTGAGTGGAAGACAATGTAAGGCAGTTCAGTGCTATATGCAGTGTGTCCCTGACCTGCTTCTGTTGAACTTGAAGCACTCAAGGGCAGGTGCCACACACCTACTTCTGTTCAGTGACTTTCAGGAGAATCTCTTCCAGCTGTGTCTTCCTTGTGTTCTACTCAAGCCCCTTTATCATCTCCTAAGAGGGCCTGCCGGGCATGCGAAACTGAACTCATAGAAGAAAGAATTAAAAGAAAGAACATATTTCCTACAGCCACATAAAAAAATTGGAATTTTAGCTCTTATAATTGCATTATTCTTTTCCAAGTGTCTAAGTATTCTTCAAACCAATCATAAGACAGTCAAAATGTGAAAATTAGAAGCTTCAAAGAGTTGTTTGAAATTACTTATCTTTGAATTAACCATGGTCCTGTATATTTGTGAGTTTTTGAAAGTCCTAGCAAAAATGAACTCTCATAGTAATTAAAATAATATGGAAAAGAGCTACTGATTGTAAATTGAGTTGCAACTCAGACTTGTAGTACTCAATTCGGTAAATTTTTGGGAGATTGGAGAAAATGTTGAAGCTTTTTCTATGTGTAATTAGCTAACACCCTGTAGTTAGTCAAAGGCTTTGACTTTGGAACTTGACAAACTTTAAAATCTTGGCAACTGACTTTTTCTCTAAACTATCTCAACACAGAAGTTAAGGCTCTTTCTTATGTGTTGGATTTTCCCAGATTTATACAAACTGCTTAGTCCTGCTATTTATTTGATTGGGTTTTTTTTTTTTTTCCTCCCTCACTAACCTCAGAATGGCTGGGGAGTGGTGTGTGTGTTAAAAGGTTAAAATACATTAGTTGATTTGTCTTTGGCATGTTTGCCACTGTGCGTGTAAAATGTTTTATTGATGGTAAATGCATCAAACTTACCCATACCTACTAATTCATGAGCAGAGCCTGCTAACTGTATTCTTCAAGTATATGAACAAAATAAAGAATGAAGTATTAAATCTGTAATATACTACTGATGGTTTCCTCCAGCATGCTCACAAAACTTTCTGCTCATTGCTAACCATGACTGCTTCAAATACCAGATTCCAATCTTGTTATCAGACAAACCTGCTTGTAATCAGGGTATCTGATAGAGGATACTGTCTCTCCTTTTTTGATATGGGCCTAAGACTTTAGGTAGACTAAAACTTAATCATTACAAATTCATCAAGTTTTAATACAGAGAGCAAGTATGATAGCCCAGTGCTAAATACCCTTGCCACAGTCTCCTGTGGTTATGGATGTTTTTGTGATACTAAAAAGCCTTACTTGCATGTAGGAGTTTTCTAGTGCTGGGGTATATAAAAAGTGGAAATCTATATCTGAGTGATAAAAGACAGTATTCCTGTCAAAAGCCATAGTACCTGAAGGACAGGTAATACCGAAGCAAAACTTACCTATGTAGATAAAACTACTTTAGTTTTTGCTGTGTCAGATAGATATACTTGTACTATTAATTGGTTCATTGTCTAAAGCTGCAATGATACAATTTTATGGATACTGAGTTCTCTGTGTTTTTAAATATAAATCCCCTTTCTGTGAAAGATTTTTCTGCTCAGAAATTGATTCTCAAACACTTGTGTGGAATTCACATCAACTAAGCAGGTTTGGATTGGTGGTGTTATGATAAAAGCAAACATTGCTCAGAAGAGCTTTTCCTTTGAGATTTGCAGTAGAATATTGAGTACTGTAGTACAGCAGATCAATAAAATATTGTCAGGTAAGGTTGATTCATTGTGCCTAACAACAGCTTTTCTCCATGTAGCCCAAGTGTTGGTGAATAAAAACTTCTGAAGTTGCCTCTAAGTTTTTGGCCTTTTAACCGTGGTGTAGTACAACAAATGAAGACTACTGACAAGTTAATCCTCTGAGGCAGCTGTGTGAAAGCCATCAACTACTTTCTGTAGAGTTTTTAATTAAAAAGAATGAAAAGTTTTCTGATGTTGAAGATTTGCTACTCTTCTGTTAAGCTGTTATAGATTGGATAGAGGGTCAGATCCATTTAACATGCTGTCTGGAAGTTTTTCCAGTCTTTTAGACTTATGTCCCCTCACTGTAGACTGAGAGGGTAGTGTAGTGTTACTGCTTTAGTTATGTTGAGCACAAGGGTTGTAGTGATTAGTTCTTTGCTATCTGCTCTTGGAAAGTGTCTGAGTGTTTTTCTTCTGGTCTGTTCTCTCTCTCTGTATGTTCTGTTCATCAGACTGGGGAAAGCTTTGGGGAAAGTACAACTTAAAGATGAAAAGTTGTTTTTTTTTAATCATCTCGGGCCATACAGATGCTAGAGTTGATGTTAAGGGAAGTAGTTGAAGAACAGGAGCTGCTCTAGCAGCTGAATGTTGAATGACTTTAAGTGTAATACAGGCAGCACTCCAGAAAGGCACTTTGACAGCAGTTTAGGCTGGTGTACATTGAACTATTGTGGTCTTCTGTGTGTGTTCTGGTTGCTTGTGTAGTTAAGCAGCAAGCTGGTTCAAGCAGCTCACCTGGCCCATGACGCTTTCCGCACATGTGACTCTTGGTTCTGTGGCTGGTCAGTGCTCATACAGCGAGCTCCTCTTGAGCTGCTACAATCCAGCCTAAAATAATCTGTGATGTATGTATCATAAAATACCACTGAATACTTGTTTAAACCTAAATGCAAATTGAGGTAAAACTGAAAGGAAAACTGACTATAATTTAAGGCAGAAGATAAAAGTTAGCCATTGTCAACTGAATTGTTTAATATAACATGTTATTGCTAGTCTTTAGAATGGGGGGAGCAGGTTCCTAATGCATCAACACCTTGAGACCTTGTTCTGGTCCATTAAACTTGTATTAAATTATATTCCCTTTTTAGCCGCCAAATTACAGACTTGGTAACAGAGGTGGTGTTTGAAAATGTGAATCATGCAAGTTTGAAGAAAACCAGACCTACTCAAGTTACTGAAATTAGACTAACCTTGCAATGTGCTCTGGTCCTGTAAAACATTTCCAGAAGTTAAAGTAGTGGATTTCTGAGGCTTCTCAGCTCAAACAAACAAAAACACAGAACCAAAAAACAGATGGGTATGAGTTGTGGGCTCACTTCAGCAAAAAAAGGGAAAAGTTACAGACGAGGAAACTTGTGAAATACTAATGTTCCAAGATATTTAGTGATAAATTAAAACAATTGTTTATGGTTCTAGTAGCTTACTAATAGTGAACTACTTTGCCTAATTCCTGCAGATTAAAAATCCTGTTAGGCTGGTTCCTACCCAAACTTCACATACTCTTGTGAAATGCTTTGAGTTCACCTTGGACTTATCAGTGTTGTGAATTCAGACTC
Organism: Eopsaltria australis; assembly: GCA_034509425.1. Classification (NCBI taxonomy): domain Eukaryota; kingdom Metazoa; phylum Chordata; class Aves; order Passeriformes; family Petroicidae; genus Eopsaltria; species Eopsaltria australis. Next base: position 131,730 of record JAVTVJ010011962.1, read on the forward strand.
CTTCCACACCAACTCGTTCTTCCCAAATCATTCAGAACAATAGCAAAAAGATGTAGTAAATGATTGGCTTAACCCAAATTTATTTAGAACAGGCTGCTGGCAAACTGTTGTGAAATTCCTAACTGGCTTAGTATTGACTTAGCCTTCTTGCTTACAGAGTCTTTCAATCTGTAAACTTGTCTGTTATCAATTCTAATGTTTATTAATAAATTAATTTGAAGTCAAATTATGTGTTTGGTGTGTAAAACTTAACTCTAATCTGTTTTGCTTTCCAGGCATCTTTCCTTATGAAGAAGCTAAATATTGGTGGAAAAAGAGTAAATCTTGCAATATGGGTATGTTTATGTTTCTATTTTTTCCTCCTTAGCTAATTAGAATGTTTTTCTGAAAAAAAAATTACTTAGGCTTACTATATCTCAAGTATTAGGCACTTCTTAATAAAGTAAAATTTCCTAAGTGTTTGGAGTTGCTTGAAGTATTGTTTGCTTTGTCTTAAATGCTAACAAGTGTATTTTGTATGCAGGATACAGCTGGTCAAGAGAGATTTCATGCATTGGGGCCCATCTACTACAGGGACTCTAATGGCGCTATTCTAGTATATGATATAACAGATGAAGACTCTTTTCAAAAGGTACTGGCCAGCTTTTACGTCTAAACTGTAAGCTGGTTGAAAAATAATCTGTGATATGTGTAAACAGAAGTCCTCTGTTTTCAGCAATATATATTGTATTTGCAAATGTAGGTCATGTAATGGAAGTATACAGCTTAACAGTATTCTTTTGAAGCCTGACTTCCCGACTGTCAGGTTATTCAAAGAACACCAAAGAATTAATTAGTTCAGTTCCTTAGAGCACGGTGCTAATAATGCCAGAGTTGTGGGTTTGATCCCTGTATGGGCAATTCATGATCCTTGTGGGTCCCTTCCAACCCAGAATAATCTGTGATGTAGCTGTGCGAGTTACCAGTGACAGGCTATAAACATAAACCTGTACTGTTGTCATGGTATGCCATACTGATCTTTACTGTATAAACCAAATTACTAAAAGATACTAAGTAACATAACCTTTTACAGATCTGAGAACTCTGAAAGTGCAATACTTGATAGTGGAGATATAACCTTCTCTGTGATAAGTTATTTGTTCTTCAAATCCTCATCAAAACATGTAATTTGATGGCTAGTTATTTTATGGCTGTATTAGTTGATCAGTTTGATCAGGCAAGTTTTTTCCACCCTGTGTCAATCTGTGCTACCACTCTATAGAATTTTGCAGCTGAAAACTGGTGACTCTTTTCTAAGCAAGCTTGTCTCTGACTAGCTTTCAGCAAAACCAGTTGGACTTGTGTAGACAGAAGTGAGAAATTGTGGTTATATGGGCAAGGCTTGGGTTAGCAGTGATAGTGTAAGGGTACAGTTCCACACCAGCTTAACTAATTTAAAGTCTAGTGTAGGGCAAGTAAAGCACTTGTGCTAGCAGTTAAACACTTGCTACCACCTGCAGAATGGTAATGACTTGTGGGTACTCCTTCAACTTGTACCTTTCATGCTGAGCCCTACTTAGTAAAAACCTGTGATACCAAAACACATAAATGTGCAGAAAAAGAGGGAAGGCTGATTTGCAGAAGTTACTGCAGAAGTACTACTGTATCATGTAGCCTAACTTATTTTTAGATTCTTGAAGTGATTGCCTGTCTCCACAATTATTTGCTTAAAATAGCAGTTCCTAAGTCAATGCAGTGATCATACAACTCTTTAAGCATGACAACAGATTTGATAACAGATACCTTACCATCAGCTGACTCAACATGCTTGTCCCATCTGTTCTCTCAGGAAACAAACATCTGTTATAATCTAACCTGAAAAACTCAATTCAGGTGCCTCTACCTTTAAAGCACCATTTGTGGTCTGTCAGTAAGTGCCTGTTGATAAAAGATCTCATGTTTGACCTGAAGTGGCCCATGCAGTGAACTTGTTATATTGAGTGTGGTGAGTTATATTTCTGGAGTAATTGAACCATTTTATCTAAGTCATTTGCTCTTAATTTCACCTGTGAAATAAAACCTGCTGAACAAGGGCCATGTGTAGCTGTCTAAAGAATATTTTTTCATCTATGTTGCTCGAAACATTTTTGCTTTAAGTTTAGAGTAGATGGTTAATGAAGGAAATGGGATGGTTCCACGTTGCCTAAGTTAATAGTATATCAAGTGAAAACAATCTCACCTCTGTTCTTTTTGCAGGTAAAAAACTGGGTTAAGGAATTAAGGAAAATGTTGGGAAATGAAATCTGTTTATGTATAGTAGGTAAGTCTTTTTCAACATGACTGATTTGGAAACATCTCTTTTGGTTAACAGCATCTTCCAAATGCCGCTTTGACAGCTTGTACATGTAAAGGGGTAAAGCTTATGTTAGATATTTAAAATTAAACTGGAGCTGTAAGTTTCAGTAGATCACATTGAGGAAAATAAGAGTTTGATTGAAAAAATAAGCTGTTTAATGATATGCTATCAGAAGTGCATGGTTGTCGTGGTTTTAGTTTGCTTATTCAGGTTTGTGGCTAAATGCCAGCACACTTACCTAAATTTACTTGATTGCTTGTTGTGAGATAAGGATTAGGAGTAGGCAAAGCAGGCTCAAACTTTATAAAGTACAAAAAAGTTTTATTAATATATCTAAGACAAAGGGAAAAAAGAAAAAAAAAACTCAAGAAAAAAAAAACCAGAACAAACTCCCCAGACCACCCCTCCTTCTCCACATCTCCATTTCATTCTCTCTGACAACATACAAAAGACAACACTTTGACCTCCAGTCAGTTTACCACCTCAGAAACAGCTCTTGTTCTAGTTCATTCAGGGAGAGAAGTTTCTTTTGCTTACACCATGGATCTTCTGTAAGAAAAATACAGTTTTTATAGGTCTTCTGCCTCACCATTAACCGCCGCCCGGAGTAAAGTCTAGTTTAATGGTGGATCTCTCCCACACCAGTAGCCTTCCCACAGCCACTATGGTGGGTTATGAACAGTCTACAGGGTACCTGTTTTAAGGATGCCCAGTTCAATTGCAGCAACAAAGAAAATCCCTTCTTCTGTGCTCAGCAACACAGGTTCTCTTGACAACTCAGGTTCTCTAGCATTCTCCCCGGGACCAGGGCTCTGAGTCACAGCCTCTCCTCTCTCTTAGTTCTAGTTTCTCATCAGGCTGTACTTTTTCAACACTTACTTGTCTGTACTTAGGTATTTCAGTTCATTGGCTGCAATAAGAACCTCACATCCCCCTTTGGACTATATCTTCATATATTACAGAGAATTTATTAGCTCAGTCCCCAACCATGGTTCTCCAAAAGAGTTTTCAGCTTCACTCTTGAAGCAACTTCCCATGCACCCCTTTTTTAGTATCAGTTCTGCTTTCTTCACTGACTGTAAAGTCTCTGCGCTGCACTATGTAGATGTCCTCACTCGTTCCTCTCTCTGCGAGGAAGGATGGGTGTCTGTGAGTTTAGTCCAGGCATGGAGAGAGTTAATTTCTGTCTCTCTCTCTCCGGCAGTGTGAGGATCACGTGCTCTTTGCGGGGCTGTTTGAACAGGTCCGAGCTAGATGCCAGACGCTCTCAGAGTCTCTGCTTGTCTCTGCCAAGCTGGCTCGGCCTGCTGGGGCCATCTGGGCCTGGGGTGACAGGGCAGGGCCTGGCCCGAGCTGGATGGAGTCCGGCCTGGTCCTTGCCTGGCCCGGAGCAGGGGCCTGGCTCTCCCTCTCGTGTAGCTGGCACACCGGCTGAGCTGTATCTGCTGAAGATTCCAGCCGTTCCTCCCCCATGCCTGCCCGGCTGCAGCGGCACGGCTGCCGTAAAACCTCCCTTCCCCCCCCCCCATCCCTCCTTCGGAAGGAGGTAGGGGGGGGCCTTACCAGTGAGAGAAGCAAGAGCTGCTCCTCTCTACACAGCAGCAGCAGGTCCAAAGAGGAAGAGCGTCAGAAAGTCTCTGCTTATATATGGTTTTTGCCTTGAAGGCGGACCAACTTTTTAATTAGTTTACCTACCTATCAATTCTTAAAACTACCTGATTATTGGCTCTCTCTCGCAGGAAGGAAGTTGTATTCCTTCCTGCATTCCTGCAGCCCAGATCACTTCCTAAATTTTGACCCCTCTGGCCTAACCTAGGACAATGGTACACACACCTGCAGACTGTAGTTTGACAAAAAAGGTATATTATCCTTCTTTCAAGTACTCAAACTCATGACTTTTCTCAGTGATGTAGACCAGGTGCTTGTCTGTTTTGATAATTAAGTGCTTGTAGGTTGGAGTGAGTCTTAAAGCTTGGCTATTTCAATGCAAGTGGAATGCAACAAGTGCTGCGTTTAGATTTAAATCTGATCTAATTATTAAAACACTTTCATGACGTTAGATATGTGGACATTCTACAAAAATTACCTCTGCAGCACATGGAAGGTGCTAATAAATGACAAAAAAAAGCAAAAGGCTGAATTGGGTGCCTTATATGGAGGCATTTAGCTGTCCTGATCTCTCTACAGAAGCAGCACTTCATTGCCTGTAAATGCTTGTGTGAAAGGAGATTCTCAAATACTATTGTTCTTGAAATTGAGGCCTATGTAAGAGCTGCTCTTTACTGGGACAGCTTGAGAAAATGGAGTACCATGATTACACGTCTGCATTCTTTTTGGGTGATTTTAGAGTACGAAGACTTAAAAGATTAACTTGTTTCCAATAGGTAACAAAATAGACTTGGAAAAAGAGAGACATGTTTCAGTGCAAGAAGCAGAAATGTAAGTCACACCTATTACTGATAGAAACAGTCATTGCAGAATTATGCCGGAGTAATAAACTCGTGATGCTGTTAACACAGCAGCCAGCTAGGCACTGCTGGCTTATGCCTGCCAGTTGTTGAATGTTCTGTTAGTATCTGAGTCACAGGGTATCCTGGCTGACCAAACTGTGGCTTGAGAGTTCTATGTGATTAAAGTCAACATTTGCAGTTTAAATCCATTTCTAGACATGAAATTTTCTTAATTTCATCTAGTGTGTTGGATCAGTCCTGGCAATTTTAAACACATAACTCCATTTTTTGTATTAAATAAGCATGTGTAGATTAACTCTGAAGTCAGAATAAAACCTCTTGTGATCATCTTATTCCTTCATGTAAAGTGGCTTAGAAAGATTGAGTCCTTTACTACAATGAAGCTCCATATCTGCATTTCTACAGGTATGCTGAATCTGTTGGAGCAAAACATTATCATACATCAGCTAAACAGAACAAAGGAATTGAAGAATTGTTTCTTGACCTCTGCAAAAGTAAGTATTATGTAGTTTGTTGGTAAGGAGCTCATTCATAAAATGCTTCAGGCTTTAGAAATGCTTTTAAGGCCATACAGAAAAGCTTTAGTGTAAACTACTTAGAACTGACTTAATTTCAGTCTTCTTCAAGCCACTTGTGTAACAGTTCTGGAAGCCTGATGTATGGATGCTTGCAATATTGCAAATTCATGCTGTACTCCAAAAATGTATTGGCCATTTGTTGGAGCACCGACTGCTGTTCCACTTACCACGCATAAGCAATAACCCAAATCAAACCTCATGTTACTGGTCTCACCACTGCTTGCTTCAAAACCTCTGTTTCAACCTCTTTCAAAAATCTTCTCAAATGATGTCAATTACAAATCATAAACGCAAAGCTGTAATGATGCAGATTTTTACACAGAAATCTAGATGAATGGTAGAGATCATGGTATGTAGGATGAAAATGCAGCGCAAGCAAATCATCCTATTAGTTGTATTTCTGTGATAAAATAATTTAAAGAAAAGGTCTCCTGTGTTTCTGAAGAGATAGTTGGTTGGGGTTTTTGGGGGGGGATTTCTTGGGAGGGTGGAGTTTCTTGTTTGGTTGTTTTTGTTTTTTTTTTTTTTTTTAACAGTGTTAATGATATGGATGGATATATCTAGGTTTTTTGCTAACTCCAGGACAGCTGAGGATCTCTAAGGTCTCCCTGAGTTACCAGGAGCTGCTGTATGTTGGATGCTTTAGAAAAAAGATTTAATATGTTCTTGCAGCTATGCCATGTGATACCTGAGTAATTAGTTCTGCATAACAAATAGGAAAATCACTGTTGCTGAACTTTTGTCTCTGTGCATATAGTTCAGATAGATTAAGATAGCAGAGTCTTAATGTAAAAATGCAGTGGAATGTCATCTAATACACTTCTTTCTTTACAGGAATGATAGAAACTGCTCAAGTGGATGAAAGAGCAAGAGGCAATGGTTCCAGTCAGTCAGGAATAGCAAGGCGAGGTATACAGATCATTGATGATGAGCCACAAGTACAGAGCAGTGGAGGGTGCTGTTCTTCTGGATAATGATAAAACTGTGCATCACTGCCCTCTCAATATGAAGACTGCCATATTCCAAGTCACGCATTCTTTACCAATGGAGTAATAGAATTCACAGTATTTAAAAATAATCACATGTAACACTGAGGAGACCTTAAGTGCTAAACTAGTGGCATCTGTGACCAGAGAATTGGCATTTTCTACAGTGGTTAACAAAGCAATTACCAATGGCCTTTTTACATATTTTTCTTTAATGAGGAATAATATGCATGTAGAAAATACCTACTTAAAGGCTTCATTTATATTCTTTTAAATCAGATCATTATTTAATAACTTATATACATTGTTGTTGGAATGGTATATGTTTTTGCAGCTCTTTGTATTTTGTGGTAGATGGAATTGTATCACTTCTAAAATGCAAATTGATTTTTTTTAAATTAGCAGATATCTGAATTAATATTTTTGCAGGGCCTCAACAAGCCTGTAACTCAACTACTTTGATATATTCTGTTCATCTATATGCCAAGCTGATAAAATACATTGTAAATTACATATTAAATATTTTATCTGCTTTTACAGTTGCAGGTGCAGAAATATGTACATCAGTCTTGTCAGTGATTGTGAAGTGAATAAGTCAGTGAAAGATGCAAGCTTTTCATGTGTGCTGTTAAATTGCTCATTCTATTCCCCTACCTGAAAACAGCTTTGTTTTGGGTACATCCATAGCTACAGCAATTCTTTAGTCCATTTCTGGCAAGCAGCAGTATTTAGAGTATCCCCTTAGTAGAAGAGAATGCTTCTATAGACTGCTGTTTAACATTGATGTGTTTGACTCGCAGCTAAAACAGTTGGTGCATGCACATACCTTGCCCTCTGCAGTTACTTTGTCCTCTCAGAAGATCCCCAGAAAGTCAAAGCAACTTCAGCTCTCATCTGTCTGATAGCCAGTAAACCAGAAGCATGGGAAACTCTTTAGCTGTTTTAATACATTTGTTTCCAAAGACAGCATTATGAACTATTCATGAGCTTTTTTTTTTTCTGCAGGGCTTGAGTGAACAATTAATTGGCATTAACTAGAACTAATTTGGAGTGATTAAATTGAAGATATGGAACTTTCCAGATGTAGCTGTAACTTTGGGGATTCTAGGCAGAATTGAACTTATTCCCAACTTGCTCTTTCTCCTGTAAAGCATTTTGAAAAAGTCCACTTAAGTTTCAGGAGGAGGGTTTTCAGAAAAAGTGTAAACTACTATCACAAAAGAACACAAATGGTGGTAGCTGAAACTTCAAAATGCTTTGTGCTCTGACTTTTTTTTACTTGCCATGCTTGGAAAAACAGTAAAGGTGATATCTATGACAGTAGAATAGCCTTGGCCTTCCTTTTTCTGAAAGGTAGATTTAGTATTGCATATAAATGCACTGAATAGTGTGGGTATGTTCTGATACACAAAAAGTAGTAGTAATGAATTAGTCTGTGTAAGAGAAGTGTCCTGTCTTCAATCTGATTATTTTCTCTGAAGTAATAGATGGCTTTGATACAGACTGATCCTGGTGCATTTTCTCCCTTTTTGCCTTAATTGTGGTGTAGATACTTTTTCTTAGACTACCATTGCTGTGCTCTTCTGATGTGTTTGTATGCATGATGGAGAAAGGTGGTATGTTCATGCTAGTGAAGATAAAATTTCTTGGCCATGCAGAGCTTTGGTGTGAATCTAAAATCTGTGATTATATGTGTCTACATGTAGCAACACTGTTAACTTTCACATATCTAACTGCAGTGAGCTCTGACAAAGTTGAAAACCAGATCAGTTTGATCTAACACTGGTATCTGACAATCAGCCTTGTAAGTGATACTGATACAAAGAGTGAAATTGGCAAGTCTTGATGTTCAAGAATGGAATCTCTTCAGAATAGGAGTTTCAGGTTTTTTGATTCAAATTTAATTTTTTCCATCTCTGCAAATAAAACCCCAAACAGCCCAACTTCAACTAGACTTAATTGAAGCAGTGTGTGGAATGTATCTTTCTGCCTGCAGCTGGAGTTTTTAGTTTATTGTGTGGTAGGAGCATCCCATGTGACTTCTGGCAATTACAAAACTAACGAAGGCATGTTGATACTAGCTCTTAAGTCTCTTACTTCACTATTACTACTGAAAACTTAGGTGGGGATAAAGAAGTCTACAATTTTGTAATACTAAAAAGGTTCTGGTTGGTATTAGTGAAATATTTTTTTAAATAAATTCTCAAGTTACTTTTCTTACTTAGGCTACAACATAAAAAATACTCACTGGAAACCTTCCTGTCTAAGCTGTGGTTTGGTTGGACTTTATTTATGAAACTTAAAACCTGTGTTTTGCAGGGTATCATTATATAATCAGATGAAAGTATAGCTTTGTGAAGTCAGGGAAGCTGGTTGAAGACTAGACAAAGGTGAAAACATGAATTGTTTAGACTGATTAACATAAGACTTCAACTATTCATTGTTAGCAGACAAAATACAACCGTTCCAGGAAAAAGCATCTTTGTCAAAGATACTGAGAATGTTCTTTGCACTTGATATACAGAAAAGCACAAATAGCTTGGTTTTCTATATTTGAGCAGGATCTCACTCAAGTAACCTGGTGTTACTATTATGTGACTTGCTTCTCAAGAGTCTTGAATTTTGCATTTGATCTAGATTGCCTGGTTTGTATGTCTGAAGGAGAACTGTTTGCTTGTTGCTGACTCCTGTGACTGTAAACAAGTAGGCTATTTTTCATTCTTCTGAGAAGTGAAAGAGAACAAGGCTGTCTTCAGAAAGTACCTCTACTGTGGGGCAGATACAATCAGCCAGATACCCGCTACAGCATATGTAAGTCAACATGAACACACTTCCTCAGGGTACATCTTGACAAAGATTACTCATACATACTAAAATAAAGTGGTTTAACTTTCTACAGTGCCTTTCTAAAACAACTTTTAAGTGCTTGCTCAAAGTCTCAGTGCTGCTACTTTGTATACATGAGCTACCTATGAGATGTTATCACTTGCTGAAATAAAATCCAACAAGCCAAAGTCCAAGCGCTTTAATGCAGCAGTATGTCTCTCTGCTAGGAGCTATTTATGAGCACTGTGTAATGCACTTAGACTTTACTTCAGAAGCTATAAATGATGGGATAGACTGACTCAGACAAGGACACACAAGTTCAGGTGTGCAGTACTCGGAGATGGGTGTAACTAGCTGCAAAGGGTGGGAGAGATGGCTTCATCTGGTTAGCAGTGATCTTGCACATGATGCCAAAATGGGGGGCATCCAGTGTCCAGATGAAACTCTATGGGATGGCCTCTTGAAGCAGTCAAGTAATTGAGTGTTACCTTAATTATATTACATGGTTTTCTTCAGTGTTCACACATTGTGGACAGGTATTTTTGCATCCTACCACATTGAAAACTACTTACAGTTCTTAAAGAACTTAGTAATTAAATTTCTACTTCAGTTTCCAAACCAGATGAAAAAAGCTTTGCAGAAATGTGTGAAGTCATGGAAAGTGGTTAGATCTCAAATGGAGTTCTCCAAAAATGTTGGATGCTGTCAGAAAAAAGTTTAAATACAGGTCAGGAATCTCCATAAGCTGAAAGCAGTTAAGTGATATGAATAGTAGGGTATAAGAATAAGAGCTGCAGCCAGCCACGTCCCATTTTTCTGCTTTTAGTGGAATGAAAAGGAGAAGTAGGAGAAAAAAGGAATGTCGGAAAAACTAAGGGTGCTAGTGGTAGGGTGCTGAGTTAACCTTTTCTTTGAGTTGCTAGTGAGTCTCAGCAATGGCAATACCTTATTCAGGACTTCTACTATCACTTCTTGGGTTATTCTTCTGTGAAATACCATTTTTGCTTCATTAAAGAGAATGCAACTAACTTTGAGCAGACTTTCAGGCACAATACTAACATGCTTAAAGCTTTTTATTAGAATATGCTAATTTGTCAACTATTTACATTTCACTGACTTTGTTAATCTGAGTCTGCATCAAATCCTAGGATTTTTTTCTTGAGAAGTCAAGAAGTGTATCATGCTATGAGGATAACTTTTATTACAGTTGTGTCAAGGAGTTGCAGACGATGACCAAGATCCTTAGCATTACTTGCTGTGCAAGCTCAACAAGGTCCCCAAACTAGCTGTGCTGGGCACTTGCTCCTGCTGCTCTTTGGAGGGTTCTGCTCAGCACCAGGATTTTCTTTCTATATAGGCAAGCCTGTACATGTCAATGATGTAGCTGTCTAATAAATTTAGGGGTTTTTTTATTAAATAACAATGTATACTCTTTGCTCTTGCACTTTTTGGAGCTGTCATTGGCCCCGGTATTGAGCAGAATGAGATGGTGATGATTTTGAGAGTTGTGGAGAATCTGGAATGTTTCTTGAGATGACTTGAAAAGTGAGAGTCTATCAAAATGTCAGCATTATGACAAAGTATTATTCTGTTCAAGATAACAGAAAATAGTTTGGCTTGGAGAAATTTTTACTGTAATATGATTAAAATTGCTCTACTTCTAAAATGAAAACTTATTTCAAGATGATCTCGCTAGTCTTAATTTTTTTTTTTGAGACTTAAGTTTGCTTAACTTGGCCAAAGCCTTAAATTGATTGCCATGTTCTACAACCATAAACTAAAGTTTGATTGTTGGGAGGAACAGCATACTTGTTCATATTCCACTGGCCAGTTTAGAGCTTAGATTGTGTTTATTCAATACCAGGATGTTGAAAGATAGATTTAAACAACGATTTTTTCAGTCTATTTCCACTGCTTTGTGCACTCAGGCAAGTAACATGGACCTGATGCAGCTGCAGGGTCACTGTGAAAAGAGGGCTTCTCTTTCTCTTCCTGCTTCTTGGCTGCATTGATCCTTGTTGCTGAATTACTGTTACAGGAAACTGGGTGCTGTGCAGGAAAGGAAGTGCATGTTCTCTCCTTGCTTCTCTAGCTCTTCTAGGCAGTGATAGGCACTACAGCAGTAATACTCAGTTCCTCTCAGTGTGATAACATTTTTTCCTCAAGAGGAACTTTTCTTACATCTTGAAAAATAATTTTTTTCAGTGTATCTAGTCTCACTGATCCCTTCAAGAGCTTTTAATTCTTTATTGTAGGTTACCCAAAAGATGTTCAATTTGAAAGCATGACAAGGAAGGATGATGAGTAGCAGTTTTACAGCAGTCTTCCCTAACAATTGGCCATATCCCATCTCCAAAACAGTGAGGAGAGAATATTGAAAGTTTAATGGTGAGTCCTTGCTACCTCTGTATCTGACTCCTTATTCTTGGATATTGGAAGTGACTTATAAGAAATCTCAGTTGAGAGGATTCGGGAGAGCAAGGACTACTTCCTCATCTGATGCAAATAGTTGATATCCTGTGACAGATCCAAACTCATGTTTTTGAACTGTTGAAACTGTTAAATTGCAGGCCCTTCTTCAAGTTAACCACCACTCCATTCTGAAAAGTCAAACAAATTTGGGACTTGCAGTGGAAAAGAACAAGTAGTTTCTTTTTCAGAACAGGAAACTTAAAATTGCCTAATCAGGCTTGTTTTAGTAAAAGAGAAAAGCATGTGATACCTAAATCTTTAAGTGCTGTCAGTGCTATTTGATCATATAGGCATTATAATGATTGTCTTACTGGATTTTTCTCATCAGGTAAGCTCCCTGAGCTTATCAGTCTCCCTCAGATAGAAGGAAAACATTAGCAGGGCAAATCCAATGCTGAAAAGGATGCAGCATTTTTAATGTCAGGTAACTTAATGTTGCCAAATGTAGGAATATTCTATTTGACATTTGTGGATAAAAGAAATTTTGTAAAAACATTAAAAAAATCTGGCAGAGGCTTCATGAATGTTAACTTTCCCAGTGCATTTCTGCAGCTGGAGTTCTTAAATACATCTTGATGTATTTTATATACCAGTGCGTTTACAGAAAGATAGTCCTGTGATAAATTAATGCCAAATGGTCAATCAACTATAAAAACAAGGTTTTTTTTTTTTATCATGACTGCTGGTTTATCAATGCCTAATACTAAAAGTGAAAATGCATGGAAATGGATCGATAGAGGGGGAAAAAGGTGTACTGAAAATCAATACAGAAAGAAAACATTGTCACTTCTTACGTTTACAGAATGTTACAGAATTTGAAACGTGATGACAGCCTATAATAAAGTGGCCCTGAAAGTTACTGGAAATTGGGGGCAGTGACTGAGACCTCAGGTTTCTTATGTTGCACATATAATATTTCTGAACCCACCTGAGCATGATGTGCCAAAAGATGGCTTTCAGATGTCAAACCAGGCTCACTGAGGTTGCTGTAAATTATGCTAGCATATACCCCAGAGACTGCAGTGTGAGCATATCCCCAGTAAAATATAGCTTTGATTCTCAACATTGGTCTTCAGCATCTCAGAACAGAGGAAGGAGCAGTTGCTGTTAAATCACATTTAACAGTAGCCTCAGGGATGCTGCCTGTGTGCAGCAAAACAAAGTCAAACATGAAACCAAGGCTAAGGTGGGAATTTTCCACCAACTATGTGTCTGTAACCTGCTGCTGTCCTGTCTCCACCATGAGTGCTTGTTCATGCTTCCCTAGTGAAAACTGCTGCTCAGCTGATGCTGTGGATTTGAACTGGGTGGATATTGTGAGTAAAACCAGCAAGCAACAGGAAAAGCATGGCGAGAGCAATTTGCATGTTTCTGCTTTGGCTGTTCCTAGACCTTTCACTTGCAGTTCTAAAAAGTCAGCAACTTTTTAGAACTGCAAGTTCTAAAGTTCCTACTATCTTCTTGTCACAAAATCACTGAATGGGTCAAGTTGGAAGGGGACCACAGTGGGTCATCTGGTCCAGCCTTTCTGCTCAAGCAGGATCATCCTAGAGCACATTACATGGAATTGTCCAGTCAGTTCTTTAGTATCTCTAGTAAAGGAGACTCTTCAACCTCTCTTAAAAAAGGTGTATTTTCTAGTTAGTGAGATTTTCTTTTCCTCAAGAAACTAAAATCCAGAGCTTTTTAGAGTAAATGTAGTTCCTTCACAGATTCAGTCTTTTCAAAATCTGTCAGCATTTCACTAAAGGTGAAACAGGGGATTTAAGAGTTAAAAGGGAACTTAGAGTAGATGAGACAATATGGAATTCATTATTCTGTTCTCCAAGGACTAAGGAAAGGCTGAAGAGATAAAGGGCCCTTCGAAGGACATCTGGCACCTATTAAAATGTTGCTGAGCTTGTAGAATTAAAAGGGGCCATCACGGCAAAGAAAGAACACGCATGTGCAAAACTCGTGGGGTCAAAAATTCATAAGAGGTAGACCTCTCTTACTTCATCTTTTCAAGCCCCCAGACTCAAATTAAGACCACCAACTCAAGAAAAGGGACAGACTGCGCAACCGCAACTGATTTACATAGGAAGTGGAGAACAGGCGGGGACAGGTAATAAATATGTATAGGCGTTATGGAATATGCATGCTTTTTGTAGATAAATAGGTGATTAGAAGCTGTAAAAGGTACGCAGGATTTGGGAGGATGCTCTCCCCCTGCGTCCGGCGCTGAATAAAATACGTACCTACTTTACAACTCTAACAGGTTGTAGAGTTTTTATACCGCGCCTCAAAAGGGCTATATTTAGTGGTGAAGAGCAAGTATACTGCTTGCAGTTAACACCATATTATCAGAGTCCTAGGGTGAATATTTCAAATAGCAAGAGGCAGCAGAGTATATGATTCACCTCTGAACTCCATCTACTCTCCCACTGTTTTGTGACATAGAGTAATTGCAAAACAATGCTCAACTGTACGATGTGCCCATCCTGAAGTTGCATTGAGGCTTAAAATTACTCCAATCAATTGCCTCCAAGGAATCCTTTCAGTATGTGAATACTGCAGTGCTTAGCACCACGTACACCTATTCTTTTTCAGAGACTTAGGGGTTTCAGCCTGTATGGGAAATGGAGTGATCTCTGAAGTCGATTATGGTGACAAATTAAGATCAGGAAGTAAACATTGACTGCCCTCGCCCTAAAACAGTTGTTCTGTTAGTTTTCTGCTCTTTCCAGGAAATGTTTGTTGCTATTATGATATATATGTAGAAGGGACAGGGTTACAACTATTTGTCTTCCGCTCTGCATTCCTAGCTCTGGCAATACTCGTGTGCCAACGGCAAACAACAGATCAGTTTCTGTTTAGTCATCACTCTCGGATAGCTTCCAACTACCCTCTGTGGAGGCTGATGCAATCGTGAATTTCTCCTTGCATGACAAATGCAGAGCATTCACGTTAGTATCTGCTCTGCTTCTTTTATATTTAAAAACCCCACAATTTTATGCCCCACTGAGGGAACAAAGGTATTGTAAAGTGATGGTCACTTATACCCCCCCATAATGTTTTCTTATGTGACAACTCCTGTATGTTTTGGGTTGATTTATATTCTGGAATTGTATTGATACACAGATTAAAAAAAATCAAGTTCACAAACGTGAACTCAGAGCTGTACTTAAGGATACACAAAATGTGACAGTGCAAATACTTCAAGAAATCTCATCATCCAGCATACTGCCTTCATGTCTTGTTACATCTCTATGCCTTCACACTCTAAATATAAATAAGTGCTGCTGGGGTATGGCATTTTCTTCCTTTTAGTTTTGGTCTATGTATAGACCAAAACTAAAGTTTGTTTGTCCCCATTCTTGTCTAACCTTGTGGCAGAAGACAGCTAAGCATAGAACAGTACTCTGTCTCCATGCTCTACTTATGCAGGTTAGTGGGATTTTATGTTTTCTTTGAGAAACAGGTTAGAAAGGCTGTCATATCTTCATCTCAGTTTCTGCTTTGAGGTAGAAACAATTGGTAAGTAGAGAAGATCCTAACTGGTCCCAGAGGCTACATTTTTCTGGCAAATAAATTAGGCCAGAGTGCATAAGGAGCTCTGGCCTTAAGAGCAGATGGCACAGTGCAGCTTTAATCCAGGTGCTTTAGTCCTTTTCTGCCCTTTAAATCATATTTACATGCTGCCTGCTGGCACTGGCTGTGCTGTTCCCAACCCTGTCTCTAGGTCTGAGAAACCTTAAATAGTATTGTCACCGAAACTGCGGGAAAAACAAAATCTTTCCCACAACATTTTTAATGTCAGAGAATCAAGGCATTACTTTATTCTGGCCAGGATGTTGCTCTGACCAGGATGTACCACAGAAATAATCTCATCCACACATAGCCCGGGTGTGCAGAGAGGATCATTCCATGATACCTAGATTTTACCGGACTTTTCAGATATTTTATACCGTCAAAATTCTTAGAAAGGAATGGGTCAGTGTTCATTGGTCTGGAGTTGAGCAACCCCCGGAATTCAGTTTCTCATTGGATCTAAATTCCCTCGCTTCTGATGTTAATTAAATCTCTTTTCTTATTCCTCTCTTTCCAGCCCAGGTGTCTCCAGCCAGCCAGGGGTGTTGTTTGGAGTTGATGGTCTGTCAGTGACCGTTGATAGCTGTTATCTCCTGTGTATCTTCTGTGCTACTCCCAGTCTGTTGAGATGTTTAATTCATCAGGCCTCACCTAGAGATACAATGTCCTAGAAAAAAGCTTCAGTTTACTTCCCCCGAGGCAAAGGTGGACAAACTTGACTAAAGTTATATAAAAAATATTTTTAAACTGGTATGTTTTCCAACAATTCCCCCCCTTTGGAAGTGGTCTGAATTTTAAGACCACTTCCACTTAAATTACTGACTCAATAAATGTTAATTTAAAAATTCTGAGGAAGACAAAGAGAACATATTGAAACAAATGTTGAAGAAAAAGAAAAGAGGAAGAGAATATATAGAAAATTATCTATAAGAGGAATGTTAATTTCCTTGGCTTTATTGGGCTTTTCTTCCCCCAGTGGGATTTTAGGTTATTGCGTTTTTCTGGATTTCTATGGGAGAATGGAGCACTGCCTCTGCTGTGTCCATGGCTGGCCACACAGCAGGGCAGGGATGGAGGCTCTGGGGGTGGGGTGAGGAGCAGTTCACTGTCTCACCAGGGCAAGGCCTGACCCACCCCCTCTCCACGCACAGACACACACACACAGGCATCTCGTTTTAGCTGTCTCAGAGACATCAATTTTTTGTTTCTGGCAATTAACCTCATGGCTCAAGACGTTGACTAGAACTGCTGTTAGTTTTTCCTGTTTGTGATTTAATTAGGGTACCTTGCCTTCTATGGTGGGATTTCTAGCAAATAGAGTAGAAAGGAAGGAGGAAAGCAGAAATGAAATTCATATAAATGTTAACGGACTAGGACTACTGTAGTGTTAGTTTTCCTTGCTTATGATCTAATTAGGTTATCCCCACCCTTTTAGCAGGAATTCTAGCAGACAGAGCAGAAAGGATAGAGGAAAGCATACAGGAATTCATATAAACGGTAACTGCTATTTTAAATTTAAAGCATCTTTCAGCTGCAGTGCTTAAAGTTCAGCAAATTGGTTTGTGATTTCTTGAAGGCAGTGTTTTCTTTCTGTGGGATTTAACATTCTCAAATGTTAGACAAACAAATATACATGTTCAAAGCTATTATTTTCATCCTTCCCACTAACCAGGTTTCAGGGGGATTCCCAGAATTCATTACAATCTCTTCAGCACATCATTTTCAGGGTCCCAATTTTGGACTAAAACCTTTTCAACTTAACTAAATCTTTCAGTGACTATCCAATCTAAAATATTTCTTTTATTTACTTCTACAGCTGGAGAGAACTTTCTAGCTGTCACTTCTTTTGCACAACAACACATCTCTTACCATTACTGCCTGTACTTTTCTTGGTATTTTTATGTTTTTACCCTGAGGAGATAGGAAGGGGCACATAAATTAGTTTCCATAACCATATGAGCTTCCAAAACGAAATTCAGGGAGGAACCTTTCCCATCCACTGTAGAAACCAGTAAGAAAAAATATTAACTTATATAAACATACATGAATATAAGCATAGTAACAACAGTTAGAAATATGACAATCAGAACTTACTTGGTCTTAGCACCTTGACAGAATAGCCAGCCATCCCTTTGAAACTTTCTTATTTTTAAGATAAAAATAATTTTGTATGATTTACATATGGTTATATTCCAATTTTGCAAATTTAGATTTAAGTCTATAGGCAAATTATTAATGCAGTTTTTGTTCTATGTGCATGTGTTAAGAAGGGTATCACTTTTCTTTCTGGCTTACTTACCCTTTTGCATCTGAAGCCAAACTTGTTAACAATTATTGCAAGGTTCTGTTAGGATAGCTGACTGATCCAGGAACACTGTGGGTAACACTGTTTTGGAAATACAAAAAAAGTAAACTTTTTAGTGAGTTTAATTTTGCAATTTTTGTGCTTCATTGCAGCTTTTAACCGATTTTCTTTTTATTATATTGTCCAATAAGGTCTTTCCGTGTTCTTTGTCTGGGATAAATTTCATTCACGTAATAGGAGTCTCTGGCCACAGATCTTACAGTTGTCAGGGTAGTCAGTAGTTCCTGCTTCTGTGGCTTGAGTGGTTATTTGTTTCACGTCTGGATACACTTAGCTTCTTATCTGATGAGGATACACTTGAACATTCAAAGTTGTTAATGATAATAAAACAAACTTGCACAATGATAACACGTGTTGGAGTTGGGAGAAGGGTGAATTCCTGACCCTTCCACCCCCTTTGGAAATTTTTTTTTATAGACTGCTTGGCTCTTTTAGTAACTGTAGTGTTATAAATGCATATTATAGTGTTGGCTTTTTGCAAATAATGAATGCTATGTGTATGATGTTGGTCCTTGTGGAAGTGGCTTTTGTTATAGAAATATAATCACTTTAAAATGCTTTAATCACTTCTAAATGCTTTTTTTGTTCGAGCTTAGATATAGTGACTAATGTAGCTGTGTTAAAATGTACCTAGCTTAAAATAATTAAACCACCTGCTTAGTTGGATAAGCATGGGTGTAACAGGCTCCTGCCCCAGGACATCTCTATCGACAACAACCATCTGCTGAACACCTATGGACAAAAGACGATACTGGAGTCTCCAAAGAAACTACGCAGGCTCTAAAAAGGCGGACCCAAGGAGGAGCCATGCTAACAAGTACCTGGAAAATGTAAAATAGTTTGGAGAAAAGTTTGAATATGTATACTTGTCTATGAATATGTAACAGGCTGATGCAATAAGAAAAGTATATAAACAGAGTCTCTCACCATGTCAGATATGCTCTTGGCTCCGTGCCAAGGGTTCTCGGCGTCACCTGGACGTTGTAACCTTTTACCCTATACCTTGTCCCTTATTGTCTTTTTATTAAACCTTTAAATTTTAACAGGAGACTGCACCTCATTTTTAAAAACTGGGGCTCATCCAAGATCAACACCTCACCTCCAAGACCCTGGGAGATCCTGAGCCGGGGAAGGCGCGCCCCGCCCTAATACAGGCGGTCCCCACTCCGCTTCTTCTGAGGACCGGTGGTTGCAGGTCAACACCTGTGGACAAGAAGGGATAAATAAAGCAAAAGAAAAGGGTAAAAGGGTTCCCTGAAGGAAAAACTGCGGTAACAAGCCCCACAGACCTTTCCTGCACGTGGCCCGAGCCAGCAGACTGGTAAGTATGGCCGGGGGGGCAAATATGGGGGTTGAATGGTGAGTGTGTGAGATGTGAGCTGGTTACCCCAGACTTGCGAAGCGAGTGAGGAGTTTCTGAGAGCTGCAGTTCCAGCATTCTGCGAGGAATACGGTCAGCGAGGAAACAAAGCGAAAGGAAAAACGAGTGAAAGAACCCCCGGGGTAACTGGGACTGGGTTCCAGGGAGGACCCCTAGTGAAAAAGGGAGTCCAGAGTTTCCTAGCATAATCCATTAGGAAACGGGTGTCGTGGTTTTAGTTTGCTTATTCAGGTTTGTGGCTAAATGCCAGCACACTTACCTAAATTTACTTGATTGCTTGTTGTGAGATAAGGATTAGGAGTAGGCAAAGCAGGCTCAAACTTCATAAAGTACAAAGAAGTTTTATTAATATATCTAAGACAAAGGGAAAAAAAGAAAAAAAACTCAAGAAAAAAAAAACCAGAACAAACTCCCCAGACCACCCCTCCTTTCCCACATCTCCATTTCATTCTCTCTGACAACATACAAAAGACAACACTTTGACCTCCAGTCAGTTTATCACCTCAGAAACAGCTCTTGTTCTAGTTCATTCAGGGAGAGAAGTTTCTTTTGCTTACACCATGGATCTTCTGTAAGAAAAATACAGTTTTTATGGGTCTTCTGCCTCACCATTAACCGCCGCCCGGAGCAAAGTCCAGCTTAATGGTGGATCTCTCCCACACCAGTAGCCTTCCCACAGCCACTTTGGTGGGTTATGAACAGTCCACAGGGTACCTGTTTTAAGGATGCCCAGTTCAATTGCAGCAACAAAGAAAATCCCTTCTTCTGTGCTTAGCAACACAGGTTCTTCTGACAACTCAGGTTCTCTAGCATTCTCCCCGGGACCAGGGCTCTGGATCACAGCCTCTCCTCTCTCTTGGTTCTAGTTTCTCATCAGGCTGTACTTTTTCAACACTTACTTGTCTGTACTTAGGTATTTCAGTTCATTGGCTGCAATAAGAACTTCACATCTCCCTTTGGACTATATCTTCATATATTACAGAGAATTTATTAGCTCAGTCCCCAACCATGGTTCTCAAAAAGAGTTTTCAGCTTCATTTTTGAAGCAACTTCTCATGCACCTCCCTCTAGGTATCAGTTCTGCTTTCCTCACTGACTGTAAAGTCTCTGCGCTGCACTATGTAGATGTCCTCACTCGTTCCTCTCTCTGCGAGGAAGGATGGATGTCTGTGAGTTTAGTCCAGGCATGGAGAGAGTTAATCTCTGTCTCTCTATCTCCGGCAGTGTGAGGATCACGTGCTCTTTGCCGGGCTGCTTGAACAGGTCCGAGCTGAATGCCAGACGCTCTCAAGAGTCTCTGCTTGGCTCGGCCAAGCTGGCTCGGCCTGGTAGGGCCATCTGGGCCTGGGGTGACAGGGAAGGGCCTGGCCCGAGCTGGATGGAGTCCGGCCTGGTCCTTGCCTGGCCCGGAGCAGGGGCCTGGCTCTCCCTCTCGTGTAGCTGGCACACCGGCTGAGCTGTATCTGCTGAAGATTCCAGCCGTTCCTCCCCCATGCCTGCCCGGCTGCAGCGGCACGGCTGCCGTAAAAACCTCCCTTCCCCCCCCCCCATCCCTCCTTCGGAAGGAGGTAGGGGGGGGCCTTACCAGTGAGAGAAGCAGGAGCTGCTCCTCTCTACACAGCAGCAGCAGGTCCAAAAAAGAGGAAGAGCGTCAGAAAGTCTCTGCTTATATATGGGTTTTTCCTTGAAGGCGGACCAACTTTTTAATTGGTTTACCTACCTATCAATTCTTAAAACTACCTGATTATTGGCTCTCTCTCTCACAGGAAGGAAGTTGTATTTCTTCCTGCATTCCTGCAGCCCAGATCACTTCCTAGATTTTGACCCCTCTGGCCTAACCCAGGACAAGGGGACAGAAGGGAAGGTCCCCGAACATTGCCAGTTTGAGGGTAAGATCCAAGAAGGATAAGAAAATTCCTCGGGACGGGACGTGTGGGATTGACAGGGGATAAGGAATCCTAAGAGACGGGAAGTGTGGAGTAAAAAGGTTGAGGAGAATATTCTGAGGATACTACTCAAGAGCATCTGGGGTTGGCCAATCTGAAAAGCTACACCTGTGGGTGGGTATTTGTCTTGGGTTAGGCTAGAGGGGTCAAAATCTAGGAAGTGATTTGTGCTGCAGGAAGGAATACAATTTCCTTCCTGCGAGAGAGAGTTAATAATTAAGTAGTTTTAAAGATTGATATGTAAGTGAACTAATTAAAAAGTTGATTCGCTTTCGAGGAAAAAAACTATATATAAGCAGAGATTCTCTGAAGTTCTTCTTTTTTGGACTTGCTGCTGCTGTGTAGAGAGGAGCATCTCCTGCTTTTTTCGCTGGTAAAGTCTAAGCCTTCCCCCCCTCTTTTTTTTCAAAGAGGGGGGGAGGAGGGGGGGGGAGGGAAGTTTGGAGCGGCCGTGCCGCTGCAGCCGGGCAGGCATGGGGGAGGAAACGATTAGAATTTTCAGCAAATCCAGCTCAGCCGGTGTGTCAGCTGCACGAGAGAGAGTGCCAGGCCAGGCAAGGACCAGGCCAGAATCCATCCAGCTCGGGCCAGGCCCTGCCCTGTCACCCCGGGCCCAGATGGCCCTACCAGGCCGAGCCAGCTTGGCAGAGCCAGGCAGAGACTCTTGAGAGCGTCTGGCATCCAGCTCGGACCTGTTCAAACAGCCCCGCAAAGAGCACGTGATCCTCACACTGCCAGAGAGAGAGAGAGAGACAGAAATTAACTCTCTCCATGCCTAGACTAAACTCACAGACGCTCATTTTTCTTCGCAGAGAGAGGAACGAGTGAATACATTTATATAGTGCAGCGCAGAGACTTTACAGTCAGTGAAGAAAGTAGAACTGATACTTACAAAGAAGTGCATGGGAAGTTGCTTCAAGAGTGAAGCTGAAAACTCTTTTGGAGAACCATGGCTGGGGACTGAGCTAATAAATTCTCTGTAATATATGAAGATATAGTCCAAAAGAAGACGTGAAGTTCTTATTGCAGCCAATGAACTAAAATACCTAAGTACAGACAAGTAAGTGTTGAAAAAGTACAGCCTGATGAGAAACTAGAACCAAGAGAGAGGAGAGGCTGTGACCCAGAGCCCTGGTCCCGGGGAGAATGCTAGAGAACCTGAGTTGTCAGGAGAACCTGTGTTGCTAAGCACAGAAAAAGAGATTTTCTTTGTTACTGCAATTGAACTAAGCATCCTTAAAACAGATACCCTATAGACTGTTCATAACCCACCATAGTGGCTGTGGGAAGGCTACTGGTGTGGGAGGGATCCACCATTAAGCTGGACTTTGCTCCGGGCGGCGGCTAATGGTGAGGCAGAAGACCCATAAAAACTGTATTTTTCTTACAGAAAATCCATAGTATAAGCAAAAGAAACTTCTCTCCCTAAATGAACTAAAACAAGAGCTGTTTCTGAAGTAGTAAACTGACTAGAAGTCAAAGTGTTGTCTTTTGTATGTTGTCAGGGAGAATGAAATAGAGAGGTAGGGAAAGAGGGGTGGTCTGAGGAGTTTGTTCTAGTTTTTCTTAGGTTTTTTTTTTTTTCTTCCTTTTTCCATTTGTCTTAAGTATATTAATAAAACTTCTTTTTACTTTATAAAATTTGAACCTACTTTACCTACTCCTAATCCTCATCTCTCAACAAGCAATCAAATAAATTTAAGTAAGTGTACTAGCATTTAACCACAAACCTAAATAAGCAAACTAAAACCACTACAGTATTAGCCAGTAATTTGAAAGGTACCTTGTTTCTTGTGTTGTTCTGTTGTGAATGAGAATGAGTGAGACAGATTAATAAAAATGAGTGAGTATGAATGAATGAAAAAATACGTAATATAGATTGTTGGTTTAAAGTATTTATTGTCTAAGAGGAGGGGGGGAGTATATTAGAAAAGAAAAGAAAAAGAGTGAAGGGGAAGATTTTTCTGTGGTGTAAAGGATAGGTGGTTTTTTCAAGTTATCATAAGAGTGGGGAGCAAGGGGGGGAACCAGGGACAAAAAAAAAAAAAAAAAAAAATAAATCCTGGGAAAATGGGGCAAAAAAGCAGTAAATGGGGTTTAAAAAAAGGAACACAGAAGAAACCCCCAGAAATACCCCAAGAAAGCCCCCTGGGATTTATGTTAGCTAACTGGGATGCAAATCCTAACACAAAAGAGAAAGATAAAGTAAAAATGATTCAATATTGCATGATCGAATGGGCTAAAAAAGAAATAAGATCCGATCATGTGTATTGGCCCAGGTATGGATCTGTTGAGACTTGGATTTTCCAGTTCTTAAACAATTTTGTAAATTCCAAGAAACCATTAGATCCAGAGGAAAAAGATTATGCCTCCTGCTGGATAAAAGACACAAAACTTCTGGAGGTAAAAGTTTTTAAAGAAACAAAGACCCCAGAGGCAGAGCCAGCCAAAGAAAAAAGAGAAAAAAACTGGGATCCCCTAGAAATCCTGACAGCACCTCCCCGCCTTGGGCTGGGAGGATTAGAACCTTTTCCCTCACATGCCAGGGGCCCCAGCACCTCCCCCCCTCGGGCCGGGAGGATTAGAACCTATTCCCCACATGCCAGGGGCCCCAGCCCCTCCCGCTCTCGGGCAGGGGGCTCCAACTTCTTTCCCTCCCATCCTGGGACCCTGAGCTCCCTCCCCACCTATGCCAGGAGCTTCTGTCTCCATCCCTCCTACCGTCCCTACTGCCGCGTCCCTCATGGTCCCGCCGGGAGAATGTACCTCACTTCCGGCCCCTCCGCACACAGCCTCCCATGTCTCTATGGTTCCGGCCTCTGCAGAAGCCCCATATGAAAACACCAGAAGTAAAACTCAACGGCAGTTTAATAACTGCTCTCCTGACTCTGCCCCAAAACAAGAGAACAGCGTTATGAAGGACAAGGATCAGAAAAACTGGGAACAAGGGGTTAGATTATTTCCTTTGCGGGAAGTGCCGATGGGAGGAGTTCAAGGAGGGACAGGTTTTGAGAATGCTCCTTTAACATCCTCAGAAGTCAGAACCTTTAAAAAAGAAATTAAGGGATTATTAGAAGATCCTATCGGAACAGCTGAGCAATTAGACCAATTTTTGGGCCCCAATATTTTTACTTGGCAAGAAATGCAGTCCGTAATGAATATAATATTTTCCCAAGAGGAGAGACACATGATTAGAGCTGCTGGAATAAGAATTTGGGAGAGGGAAAATCAACAAGGACCAGCAGGAGACCAGAAAATGCCTATAGCACCCCCTAATTGGAACCATAATGAAGAAGCAGGACGGGGACATATGAATGATTATCGTAATCTGATAATCAGAGGAATAAAGGAAGCAGCACCCAGAGGGCAAAACGTCAGCAAAGCTTTTGAGGGAAGACAAGGGAAGGAAGAAAGTCCCACGGAATGGCTGGAAAGACTTAGAACATGAAGCAATACTCTGGAATAAACCCTGTAACTTTAGCAGGGCAAACCTTACTGAAAGTTAACTTTGTCACTCATGCCTGGCCAGACATTAAAAGAAAGCTGCAAAAGATTGAGGACTGGCATGATAAATCATTGAATGAATTATTAAAAGAGGCTCAAAAAATTTATGTATGGAGGGATGAAGAAAGAGCTAAAATAGATGCAAAAATCATGATAGCCACTATGAGAGGAAACAATTTCCACCAAAATTTGAAGCCTCCAGAGACCACCCCCAAATATTCAGGTTTTAGAGACAGGGGGAGGGGAATAAACCAAACCTCTACCCAGTTAAAACCTCAGGAGCAAACAAAAAATGTCTGCTTCTACTGCGGAGAAGAGGGACACTATAAAAGGGAGTGTCCGCGCCTAAAAAAGAACCTGAAAATATTCAAAGAGATACACCCCATTCAAAGAGAAGAAGAATAGGGGGGTCATGGGCTCTATCTTCTGGGGGATAAGTACCATCTAGAGCCTATGATAACCTTAAAAGTAGGCCCCCAAGAGGAGGTATTAGAATTTATAGTGGATACTGGGGCAGAGAGAACGTGTGGGATAAATATTCCAAGGGACTGTGAAGTAAGTAATAACACTGTGAAGGTAACAGGAGCAAAAGGTGAAGGGTTTAAAGTTCCTGTTATTAAAAATGTGGTAATTGAAGGGGAATCCAGAATAGGGATGGGAGATGTCTTATTAGTCCCGGGAGCAGGTTGCAATTTACTGGGGAGAGATTTACAAATACAGTTGGGAATAGGGGTTATACCTGAAGAAGGAAAGATGACGGCTAAAGTGTTAAAACTTGGACAAGAAGATGAGGAGAAAATAAATAAAAACGTTTGGGCTGGGGAAGGAAATAGGGGAGGATTGAATATTGACCCTATAAAGGTCACGATTGAGAAAGAAGAATGTCCCATCCGTATACGTCAGTACCCTATATCTTTAGAAGGAAGAGAAGGCTTAAAGCCGATAATAGAAGAATTGATAAAGGATGGAACATTGGAACCCTGTATGTCTCCTCATAATACCCCTATCCTACCAGTAAAAAAGCCTGATGGGAATTACAGATTAGTACAAGATTTGAGAGAAATGAACAAAAGAACTCGTACCCGTCACCCGGTGGTACCTAATCCCTACACTCTGTTAAGTAAAGTCCCACCTCAGCATCAGTGGTTTAGTGTAGTGGATCTTAAAGATGCTTTTTGGGCTTGTCCATTAGCAGAGGAAAGCCGGAATATATTTGCCTTTGAATGGGAAGATCCAAAAACTGGGAGGAAGCAACAATTAAGATGGACAAAATTACCGCAGGGTTACACTGAATCTCCAAATCTGTTTGGGCAGGCTTTAGAAGGAATATTACAAACTTTCCCCACTCCTCCCGGAATACAAATTATCCAATATGTGGACGATCTTTTATTGTCAGGAGAAGTTGAAATGGAAGTTAAAGAAGCTACTATAAAACTTTTGAACTTTCTTGGAGAAAAAGGATTGAGAGTCTCAAAAGGGAAATTACAGTTTGTGGAATCAGAGGTGAAATATCTTGGTCACTTGATAAGCAAAGGTAGCCGAAAGCTGAATCCTGAGAGGGTGGCAGGGATTTTATCTCTCCCCTCTCCTTCTTCAAAAAAGGAAGTTAGGAGACTGCTTGGACTATTGGGATATTGCAGATTATGGATTGAAGGATATACCCAGGCAGTAAAATTTTTATATGAAAAATTGACAGAAGGGGAGGATATAAAGTGGACCAGGGAAGATGATA
>JAVTVJ010011962.1:158077-206309 GCA_034509425.1 Eopsaltria australis
GAATGGGGGGGGGTTAAAAGGCCAATAGCTTATTTATCAAAATTGCTAGATCCAGTAAGTCATGGCTGGCCAGTATGTATTCAAGCTATAGCAGCTACTGCTATTCTGGTAGAAGAAAGCCGTAAACTCACTTTTGGAGGTAAACTAATAGTATATACACCCCATGCTGTACGGGCTGTGTTAAATCAAAAAGCTGAAAAATGGTTAACAGACTCTAGAATGTTAAAATATGAGGCAATTTTGATAGACAGTGATGATTTGACGCTGGAAGTTAATAAAAGTATAAATCCAGCTCAATTTTTATATGGAGAGCCGAAAAGTGACTTAACACACAACTGTTTAGAAATTATACAATACCAAACTGAAGTTCGAGAGGATCTAGCGGAACTAGCCCTCCCAGAAGGAGAAAAAATTTATGTTGATGGCTCATCTAGATGTTTACAAGGAAAAAGGATATCGGGATATGCATTGGTTGATGGGAAAAATATGCAAACCATCGAAAAAGGGAAATTACCTTCAAACTGGTCGGCTCAGTCTTGTGAATTATATGCTCTAAAAAGGGCATTGGAGTATTTAGCACAAAAGAAAGGGACCATATATACCGATTCAAGGTATGCCTTTGGGGTAGTGCACACCTTTGGGAAAATTTGGGAAGAAAGGGGATTACTAAATTCAAAAGGAAAGGGACTGATGCATGAGGGACTCATTTTAGAGGTTTTAGAGGCATTAAAATTACCTGAAGAGATAGCTGTAGTACATGTTAAAGGACACCAAAGGGGAATGACCCCAGAAATAAGAGGGAATAATTTGGCAGATCAAGAGGCTAGAGATGCAGCAGAAAATGGGATAAAAAGGGTTATGTTAATTCTGACCCCAGACCAAGAAAAATTGGAAATCCCAAAATTTAGTGAAGCAGAAGAAAAAGATTTAAGTAAAATAGGTGGAGAACAAGATCAGTCTGGGAAATGGAAACTTCCTGATGGGAGGCAGTTACTTAATAAACCTCTTACTCGAAAAATATTAGAAGATATGCATCCAAAAACTCATTGGGGTACTCAAGCCCTATGTGATCACTTTTTAAGAAATTATAGGTGTATTGGGATCTTTGGATTAGCAAAACAAGTAACGGAAAAATGTATAATTTGTCAAAAAGTAAATAGAAAGATAATGAGAAAAACAATGTTAGGAGGCCGCGAGTTAGCTTTGCGACCATTTCAAAGTATCCAAGTAGATTTTACTGAGCTTCCCCAAGTACAGAGATGGAAATTTTTATTGGTAATTATAGATAATTTAACTCATTGGGTAGAAGCTGTTCCCACTGTCAAAGCTACAGCTAATGTGGTATGTAAAACCCTTTTGGAACAAATCATTCCCAGGTATGGAATGGTTAATAGAATAGATTCAGACAGAGGGACACATTTTACCTCAAAAACCTTACAGCAAATAACTAAAGCCTTGGGAATAACATGGGAGTTACATACCCCATGGCACCCCCAGAGTTCAGGCCGAGTAGAAAGGATGAACCAGACTTTAAAAAGAACTCTAACAAAACTAATGGTTGAAACACAAATGTCATGGGTTAAATGCTTGCCTTTGGCTTTATTAAGGGTCCAAACACAACCCAGGGCAGACCTGGGAGTGTCACCCTATGAAATGATGTTTGGGTTACCCTTTTTGACCACCCAACATGAAACTGCTACCTATGAAGTGGGGGAAATGAGTGTTAGAAAATATGTCACCACAATTGCAAAGACACTCAAGGATTTGCGATCAAAAGGGCTAATCCCCCAAACCACACCCTTAGAGTTTAAAATCGATAATATCCATCCCGGGGAGTGGGTATTGGTGAAAACTTGGAAAGAGCAATCTTTAACTCCACAGTGGAAAGGTCCTTTTCAGGCACTACTGACAACTGAGACCGCAATCCGAACCAGGGAAAGAGGGTGGATCCACGCTAGCAGAATCAAGGGACCTGTGGAGGAACCTAAGGAGCGGACTATAACCTCAAAACCGGGTGATACCAAGTAAACTCTCAAGCGGCGGCAAGGGAGTAATGAACTGGGAGAACCCACATGATCTAAGGAATGTACAAAGAATCACGCCTAACTGGGAAATAAGGCCAAGTTTATATCAGTGGTTTCAAGTTCCGCCTGGACAAGCTCTGAGAAACCTTCGATATCCACCTTGGGGAGGAATACTTCCACTTCAAACAGGAGGATCTGGACTGTTTCAGCCAGAAGGCCCTCATATTTTGGCCTTAGCCTGTGACTTACATAAAGAAGGGGAGGAATTGCAACCTCCATCAGTACCATCCCATATACCCTGTCTGATTCACCCCAATACTGGACATGTTAGCTGGGTTAAATGCAAATGCTTAAGTTGTGGGAAAAATTGGTATTGCAGCTCACGAAAACGAAACCCTCATTGTAGAAAGTGTCGAGTGTCAAATCTATCCCCTCTCCAGATAGAACTAGGAGAAACTGAGATAATAACTTTGCTTTGTGGATGAGAATTACTAGTGCCTGTTGAACGGTGGGAAACTACGATTGAGGAATGTAAAAAGTGGTTTGCTTGGAAATTGGCAAAAAGGAAGTGACCAAGAAATAGAGGGCAAGACCGGGTTGGCCGCTGTACTCGCCACCGAGAAGATCATATATACACCTGCTGTGGGTAGCAACCCCACAGGCATGGGAGGTGGGGGTATAAGCCATGCCGGACCTCTGTTGTTCCTTTTTCTGTCACTCCTTCTTTTCCCTTCTGGGATGCCAGCAAACACATGCCGCCCATGCTACTGCAGGCTTTACATGGAAAGACACCGAGGTTCCTTTTTTATTTCTCACACCCATATCAACAGCCGCTGTTATGACCCATCAAAAGTACGTACCTGTGAACACAATGGGAAAAAATACTGGGTTACAGAAAACTTAGGAGACAATGGTAATAGATTAGGGAGTGAATGTCCAAAAGGGGGAAAATGGGTTTGTTTCACATCTACCCTTAAGGGAACGGCCCAGGATTTGGTCAAAGAACAACTAGTACCCCAAAAAGCAAAACCAACAAATCCACCCGTATCAAAACCACTCCAAGATTGGTACACGGGACTCAGGCAACAATTAGAAAAGGAAATAGATCTCTCAAAACTTGGGAAAAACCTGTTTGTGGAACTGGGAGAAAGAATAAGTAAACTTAATATAACCAACTGCTGGGTTTGTGGAGGGGCTTTGATGGCAGAGGAATGGCCATGGAAAGGCAGTAGCTTGGGTCTGGCTGAACTCCTCAAGTGGAACCGGACAAACTTAAAAGGGGAAAGCAGACCAGGGGGGTGGATTTTAAGCTCAACAGTAACAAGAGAAGAATGTCTCTGGCGCACTGGGAA
The DNA here is from genome assembly GCA_034509425.1 of Eopsaltria australis. NCBI lineage: Eukaryota > Metazoa > Chordata > Aves > Passeriformes > Petroicidae > Eopsaltria > Eopsaltria australis. The sequence continues at coordinate 161,454 of JAVTVJ010011962.1, forward strand.
AAATTTTGTTAATGAAGTCGGGCACACTCCGTGTAAAAGATATAAAATTAGTAATGGAACCTTTACGCAGTGGATCCCAGAGGCACCAACTCTGTATTTGACCCATAGAAAAACAAAAGAAAAAGATTGTGAATATATAAGTGATATCAAGCTTTTCCAATATAATGATACAGGCAAGAATCCTTATTTTGGGATCCCAGAAATATCCAAATTTTGGGAAAATATAGATCAACAAAAAATTTATTATTGGAAAGCACCAGATGGATTATTCTGGATATGTGGAAAAAGAGCATATCCAAAACTCCCCTCTGGGTGGAAAGGAAGTTGTACTCTGGGTATCATACAGCCAGGATTTTTCCTACTACCAAAGCCAGATGGAAATCAGTTAGGAGTACCAGAGTATGATGACCTAAAAAGGGAAAAGAGAAATTGGATTGGAGGATATCAAAAGTGGGGAGATGAGGACTGGTCCCCAGAACGTATACTGGAAGTATATGGGCCAGCCACTTGGGCACAAGATGGGAGTTGGGGATATCGAACCCCCATTTATATGCTAAATCATATTATAAGACTTCAAGCAGTTGTAGAAATAATCTCCAGCAGAACTTCCAAGACAACGACATTACTGGCGACTGAACAAAGTCAAATAAGAGGTGCAGTGTATCAAAACCGGTTGGCCTTAGACTATTTGTTAGCCGAAGAAGGGGGTGTTTGTGGAAAATTTAATACATCAGATTGTTGTTTGAACATAGATGACAATGGACAGGCTGTCCTAGATTTAGCCAATGAAATCAGAAAAATATCCCATGTACCAATCCAGAAATGGGAACCAATACTAAAACCTGGCTGGTGGGATAATATGTTGGGAATAGAATGGTGGAAGGAGTTAGGCTTCTTCCTTTTATGTGCTACAGCTGGGTTAATATTTCTTCCTTGCATGATCCCCTGTTTTATTCGGCTAATCACCAGTGTAGTCCAAGGTATGCAAGTGGTAACTATGCCTATGGACCCAAAATTGGCTACAACTGGGACAGCACAAAAGATAATGATATTGAAGAAACAAAATTATATAGAAGACCCCTTTGAAGAAGCAAAATTAATCTATGAAAGAAATGAGCAAAGAAAAGAAGAATTATTGCCCAAGCCAAATGAATTATAAAAAGGAAAAGGGGGGATTGTTATAAATGCATATTATAGTGTTGGCTTTTCGCAAATAATGAATGCTATGTGTATGATGTTGGTCCTTGTGGAAGTGGCTTTTGTTATAGAAATATAATCATTTTTAAATGCTTTAATGCCTTTTTGTTTTAGCTTTGTCGTGGTTTTAGTTTGCTTATTCAGGTTTGTGGCTAAATGCCAGCACACTTACTTGTCTGTACTTAGGTATTTCAGTTCATTGGCTGCAATAAGAACCTCACATCTCCCTTTGGACTATATCTTCATATATTACAGAGAATTTATTAGCTCAGTCCCCAACCATGGTTCTCCAAAAGAGTTTTCAGCTTCACTCTTGAAGCAACTTCCCATGCACCCCCTTTTTAGTATCAGTTCTGCTCTCTTCACTGACTGTAAAGTCTCTGCGCTGCACTATGTAGATGTCCTCACTCGTTCCTCTCTCTGCGAGGAAGGATGGGTGTCTGTGAGTTTAGTCCAGGCATGAACAGAGTTAATTTCTGTCTCTCTCTCTCCGGCAGTGTGAGGATCACGTGCTCTTTGCCGGGCTGCTTGAACAGGTCCGAGCTGAATGCCAGACGCTCTCAAGAGTCTCTGCTTGGCTCGGCCAAGCTGGCTCGGCCTGCTGGGGCCATCTAGGCCTGGGGTGACAGGGCAGGGCCTGGCTCGAGCTGGATGGAGTCCGGCCTGGTCCTTGCCTGGCCCGGAGCAGGGGCCTGGCTCTCCCTCTCGTGTAGCTGGCACACCGGCTGAGCTGTATCTGCTGAAGATTCCAGCCGTTCCTCCCCCATGCCTGCCCGGCTGCAGCGGCAGGGCTGCCGTAAAACCTCCCTTCCCCCCCCCCCATCCCTCCTTCGGAAGGAGGTGGGGGGGGCCTTACCAGTGAGAGAAGCAGGAGCTGCTCCTCTCTACACAGCAGCAGCAGGTCCAAAGAGGAAGAGCATCAGAAAGTCTCTGCTTATATATGGTTTTTTCCTTGAAGGCGGACCAACTTTTTAATTGGTTTACCTACTTATCAATTCTTAAAACTACCTGATTATTGGCTCTCTCTCTCGCAGGAAGGAAGTTGTATTTCTTCCTGCATTCCTGCAGCCCAGATCACTTCCTAAATTTTGACCCCTCTGGCCTAACCCAGGACAAGCTTAAATGTAGTGGCTAATGTAGCTGTGTTAAAATGTACCTAGCTTAAAATAATTAAACCGCCTGATTAGTTGGATAAGCATGGGTGTAACAGGCTCCTGCCCCAGGATATCTCTATCAACAAAGAACGATCTGACAGGATATCCCTATCGACAAAGAACCATCTGACAGGACATCCCTATCGACAATAACCATCTGCTGGACACCAATGGACAAAAGAAGACATTGGAGTCTCCAAAGAAACTACGCACGCTGTAAAAAGGCAGATCCAAGGAGGAGCCATGCTAACAAGTACCTGAAAAATGTAAAATAGTTTGGAGAAAAGTTTGAATATGTATACTTGTCTATGAATATATAACAGGCTGATGCAATAAGAAAAATATATAAACAGAGTCTCTCACCATGTAACATGTGCTCTTGGCTCCGTGCCAAGGGTTCCCAGCGTCACCTGGACGTTGTAACCTTTTACCCTATACCTTGTCCCTTTATTGTCCTTTTATTAAACCTTTAAATTTTAACAGGAGACTGGACCTCGTTTTTAACAGCCAGTAAACTAAAAGGTTAGATGTGTAAGCTTAACTAGCCAGATGAGGAAACATGGCTTAAAAAGAGCAATAAAATTCACTTAACTCGTCCTTTCTGTTTTAGTTTTACTTCAATTTCTCTACCTTTTACACAAGCAAGAAATTTCAGCAGTGTCCTCTTTAAACACAGAAATATCACTTGGAAGAAATCTCTAAAGGTCACTTAGTACATCTCCTTCTTGAAGGATTATTAACATCATTACCTTTCAAATACTGGAAGTCTTCTTTCCTGTTCTCTATTACAGTTTTTTTTTCTCTTTTCTATCCAAAAAGATCCCCCCTCTATTTCTACCAATTATCTGTTTTCAAATTCAGTCTCTGTTCAAACAAAGCAACCTTAAAACTGATTTAAATTTTAGCTTCTAGCTATGTGGACCTGATCTATCACAAAAACTAGTCAGAAATATGAACCAGTTATCAACCACTGGGACAACTGCTCCAGAAAAAAAAAATCTATTTGTATCATAGTTATACTCGTAGAAGTGCACTTCTACCAAAAATGTCAGTAAGCATCATAAAGCATACGTTCTCAGTCGAGAAGGTACGCCATCTAATAACTGGTTTTATTATTTTCTGTCCATTAATCTCTCTGAAGGCCAAATGTTTCCTTTCATGGGAAAAGAAAATGTGTTCCCAATGCCACAGTTGTCATGCAACTGAAAAATCCTACACTGCTCTTTGCAACAGCTTCAGCTCCCTGTGCCATGCTCCACCAAAACAGGTGATAAAACCAAAGAACAAGCTCAGAACTTCAGAGGGTGTTTGTAAAACAGAGGACTTGTCACAAAGCACCTTATTCCCCTCATACTGTTATTCAAGAGAAAATCTTCTCCAAGTTTGAAATTGAAAGGCCGGAAGGCCAAGCTGCTGGGATTTTTCTTTTCCAGGAACAAGCATGATCTATTTATTTTTTCTAACTGTTAACTGGAGTCTAAAAGACATGATAATGCAACTAATTTAAAGAAAGAGATAACACTGATCATACAAAATGATATATAGATGTTTTTCCACAGTTAATCCCTCTGGAAAACATTTTGGAAGTTACCATCTTGAATTCTTCAAAATACTGAGCCACTCTATTCAGCAGTACTTTGTAAGATAACCCCATAACTGCATTTGAACAAACTGAGTTTGGAAATGCAATTCTATAGTGGTAGCACCTGAAAATTAGCTACACTGGCTGGCTATATTTCACACAATGTTCTTAGCAAGCTGAAAATTCAAAAATGCCATTAGCTATTTTTAGAGCACCTTACAGTAAAACATAGCTTGTTACAGATTTTTGTTTTCTGATACTGCAACACTGGCAAGCTATTCAAAGTCAATTCAAAGACAAAATGTAATGTTAAATTACATGTACCAGTAATTAGAACTAAGGAAAGTATCAAATTGAAAGACCAATAGTTAGATTTGAATAAAACCCCACCCATCAGTAGATAACTGCTACTACACTGTGTGGCTCAATCTCACACACCACGTGGCCTACAAAGGTTTTTGCTCAGTGCCTCTGCAGCCCGACACTCAGGGAAACGCCTGGTCAGTCAGCACACTGACCTCTTAAGCATTCAAGAAAACAGATTTCAAAACTAAGCAATGGCATCGCACACTGCCTCCTGCCTAAGCAGAAGGTTACTGCAGAACATGAAAAAATGCAGCAAATGGAGGATGATTTGAAGCATCAGTAAAATACCACTTGTGTAAGGTCTGCATGCAACATCTGTGTAGTGAGATCCTGGTAAATATGGAGACAGGAGAAGGAACTAGATATGGGCACAGTAAGATAATGAGACTGGTGCCCCTTCATTAGCAGTTGAAGGACCCATAATTCCTCCAAACCCAACCCAAATCTGCCTCTGCATTACCTGTCAACACCCTCAGCACAGGAAAGCAACCCAGTCTCCTTTAAACCTTGATAACCTTTTGCCTTTAGTGAACTAGGAAGGCCTCATTACCCACTGTGTGAAAGAATTCAAGAGTTTTAAAGAATATCATCTGTTCAGTTAGTCCATTATGCTTTTTGTATTACAAGACAGGAAAACACACTACTGCCTCACCTTGGTTTTGTACTATTCATTATTTTACATATTCATCATGGACTCCTTTACAAAGGTGAGAAGTAGGTAGAGTCAAGCTCAATCTTTCATTTTCTTTTCATATGATTAGAGCCATCACTCTTCCCCTAAGTCTACACAAAATCAATCAGCCAGCCCATCGTGAAAAAAAGACAAGTTACTAAGTGCACACCACAGGTCACTAGATAAGTTGACACCTCCCCAGGATTTTAATAAAATCCCAAAAGTATCCCTCACACCAGTATTACAGCCCTTTCACCCATCCAGCTAATAATAATTCTGTGTTCGGCACAGTCTATCCACTGGTCCCTGAAACAAAACCTCAGGGAAGAAAAGCTGTGTGTGTTGCTGAGATGCTTGAGGCCAAAACAACTGTCCAGCAATGACAGGCCTCACTACAGATTTAAACAGCAATTCTTCTGTTTTCTTATGTACCTATTTGCAAACATCTACTGAACTGCCCACAGAAATGCGTATTTCGCAGGCTTAGATGTTATTACCTACATGAAAGCCAGATTCTGCTGGTTCCACAACAAAAACACAAATGAAAAAAGAAGTGTTTATCACACACCAACACAACCAAAGCAAATGAAGACGTAATGTGAAAGGAGCTGAACAACTTTGAAAATTACTTGATTTCAAATAAATTTTAATTATATCTTGTACATTGGAATTACTGAAGGATTTTCAGACATTTTACTAGCTTAAAGCTAGTTCTGTGCAGAACAGATTTATCTATCTGTGATATCCTTAAGTTCCAAGAATACTTCAAATCATAAGCATTACTTAAGGCAACTTAAGACTGTAAAAGCATTCAGTTGGCAACTTTTTTCTCCAAGAAAATGATGGAGACAGTAGGAAAAAACTTTGTATGATTTAAGTATTACTCTTTAATAATCCTAAAGTTTCAAGTTTGAAATAAGATGTACCTGAGAAGTTTATGCTCATTAGTCTTTCCTGCTTGTCAAGAAGTCCATGCTGGCAGCCTGCAAGCACGATTCACAGCATATTTATTTGTCCACTTCTATTGAATGAAAACTACACCCACTGCCTGTCTGTTTCAGAATCCCACCAAAAGCTAAAACTTAATGCAAGTTTCCAAATGCTAGTGAGCCACCCTGACCTGTCTCTTTTTTTCCGTGGATGCTAGAGGTCAAAAGCAAATTCACCATTCATTCTGATCAGTCACTGAAAGCACTGTACCACACAGAGACAACAGCTATTCCAACTTGTATACTGGCTGAGGGTCTGTAAAAACAGAACCACAGTAGAAAATTCAGGAAAGCTGCACAAAGCAATTGTTGTCTACCCACCTACTATAAAAAACAGATGGAAACAGCAGGATGTAGGCTCAGTTTACATGTCATGGCATATGCTAGTTAAGGTTCTAGAAAACTCTTCAAGTATTTATAGTCCATGTCCAGCAAAAAAATAGGTTTCTGAAGTCCCACCATTGCCCCAGTAATATTTTCTGAGAAATAAATTGTATCATTCTTAATATCATAAGGACACAGCATGGACAATACATATCTCCATATTTTTATTGTTCTGCATACAGTGAGCAGCCAACAGGCAACGTTTGTAGCTTTTCTACTGCCAAAGACATGTATGAGCAGAAGGCCTTTGGGATGCCACACCACCAACAATATATGCCAGAATACAAGCAAAGCCTTGTGATTTAATGCTTGCCATTTGATAGCAATTTACAGCCCTGTGCTACCAGCTAGTGAAAGATGACAACACTGCACCCTAAGACAATGAAGTATAGACGACAAATAAAAGCAGAGCTAAGATCTGGGGCTACCACAGAACAGGATGGTCCTGCCATCCTCACCCATGTATTTTCCACCCTGCCTGTGCTGAGCACCTAAGTATTAGCTGTCACCATGTGCACTGATTGTTCGTCTCTTCTAACTCCCATTCCTAGGTCTGTCACATATCAACAACCTGCCAAACACAGAACACTTGAGAGAAAGGAGAAGCACTGCAACTCTCCCAGCTAGTTTGTCCCATGTTTCAGACACTCCATACTCTCACCCTGTGTTCTTGGAGAGTGTGTTCCACTCACTTCCCTTTTTTGCCAGAGTACAGCTCAAGACCAGCACTGCTCTCCCAAGATGCCATCCAGCTTCTCATAACAGACACAGCTTGAAGTACCTACATAGTCAATCAGCCACTGCTCTGGAGTCAGTAAGTAACCATGGAACTGTGTAAATACTGATATTAACAACTTTTTTCAATGGCAGTTATTTCAATTTTTGCCTCATGTTAGAGAATCAGGTAAAGGACCTCAGCAAGGATTCAACAGCTGAAGCAGCAAGCAGGCATGTTCATAAGGAAGTGACTGAGTAAAAAAAGTCTGAATGCTCTGCAGACTTCAAATTAAAGAAAAATGGCTCTGTCCACAAACATCAACAACAGATACAGCAGCTGTGCAGCACCTTATTTTCAGATTCTGACAGAAAGGAAGCAGAACAAAAGATGCAACACTGTAAGGAAACAGTTACAGGCCAATAAAATTAGTTCAATTTAGACAATGGTTGGCCTAAGTGACCTTACACCCACAAAAGAAAGCATCTTTGTTTAGAACTACGCATTAAGCAAAAAGAAATATAACTTGATATAAAAGTCTATACTATACTGCTTGAATTTCCATCTTCCTCTTTGGAATAGCTGATGTTTGCCCAAAGCTTACTCACACATCCACTGCTAAAGCATCACTGGGCACGTTGAAGTACCTACTGCATCAAGAGTCTGTTTCCAATGACTAGGTGCCAGTACATTTGAGTGCTCCACAAAGCATCAAGCTAACACTACTTGAGCAACGTGATCTTCTGCTCCACAGAAGATATGCTACAATTTCTGGCATTTGAATTTTAATAAAATAAAAATCATAGAATTGTTTGGGTTGGAAGGGACCTTAAAGATCATCTATCTGCAAGCCCCCTGCCATGGGCAGGGAACAGTCCACTAGACCAGGTTACTCACAGCCCTACCGAGCCTGGTCTTGAACACCTCCAGGGATAGGGAGTAGACAACCTCTCTGGGCAAGCTGTTTCAGTGTCTCACCACACTAAAAGAACTTCTTCCTGATATCCAATCTAAACCTACACTTCCCCTTCAGCTAAAGGCTATTCTCCCCCATCCTATCACTACATACCTATGGGAAAAATCCCTCTCCAGCTCTCTCATAAACCCCCTTTAGGTACTGGAAGGCACTCTAGGGTGTCTCTGCAGCCTTCTCTTCCCCAGACTGAAAAACCCCAACTCTCTCAGCCTTCCTTCATAGGAGAGGTGTTCCAGCTCTCTAACCATCTTCATAGCCCTCTTTTTTCCATTAGGTCTATGTCCTACTTATGGTGGGGACTCCAGAGATGGACATAGTACTCCACGTGGTATCCTATGAGGGCACAGGAGAATGGGAAAATCATCACACAGTTGACTTTCTGGGCTGCAGGTGGTCATTTTAATCATACTGAGCTTTTCACCCACAAACACCCTCAAGTTTTTCTCCCCTGAGCTCATCACAATCCATTCTCCACCCAGCCTGTGCTTGTGCTTGAGATTGCCCTAAGGACCTCGGTGGCATTGTTGAACTTTGTATACCTTTTCTTGTGGCGGCCGTTGAGGCGACCACTGAGGCCCAGGAAGATCCAGAAGGTCCCAAGGCATCTAAGGGGCCATGGTGGAGGGTTTCTCGGGTTTGAAAAATCCCCCCTTCCCTTTGGAGGATAATAGTTTCTTCCATGTGATTGATGTGTTCTTGCTATGTTAATTGTACCCCCAGGATTGGACTGTTTGTTCTCCACCCCTTATGCATATGTATCTGTATCTAGAAGGTTCTGTGCTACTCGGTACTCCCTTGGTTGTGGTTCTCTCCTCCCCTTCCCTCTCCTTATTGGACTGTGTAAGCTTGTCCCACCTTCCCCCCCCCCCCCTCGCCCCTGGACCCTCAGCTGATTGGTTGTTTGTTGCTGTATAAAAGTCTGTGCTCTCCTTTGTTCTGGGTTTTCTGTCCCTGGACCCATTTGAGCGAGGAACTGTTAATAAACTCCTCGGATACCCATACAGAAGATCCCTCTCTTATTCTTTACCCCTGGACCTGCTAGGACTTGTCTCTGCGCCCACCAGCAGGGTAGCAGAGTCCACAGCAGGAGCTTAAGCAGCCCCACCAGAGCGGCTCCATGAGGGACGCTTCTGGGACACGCTGCCGGTCTCTGTCCACCGGGACAGTCCCCGCACAGGCTATAACTTTTTTCCCAAGAAAGTAAAATTTCATATGCTGCTAGTCTTAAAAACACCAAATTTCTAAGTAGGGTTGGGGAGGAGAGGGGCAGAATCCCACAAATATTGTTCATGTTGTGACAAATATGAGAAGGCTCTCAACACCAGGAACTACATATCATAAGAAAAGTTTCCTACTTGGCAACAGTACATTTTTCAAGCTTTGCCTCACATGCTCTGAAGATTTCTTGAACCACGAGGTATTTCTGCTACTTATGCAACAATAGTGGGATATCAGTGAAAATACAAGTCTATTCAGGGTACTGAGAACAAGAGCTTGAGGACTCACTGGTCCTATTGTGAGCACTTCTGCAAAGAGAAATCCTTAATGAATAGAAAATAGAAAGATAATACAGAAATTTCAGAATTATCACTGAACTGCTTTACATTCAAGCATAATGAAGCCTTAAGTAAATTCAAGAGAGATTTGTCTTCTGTTCACAAAGAAAACCCACGAAGTACCATATAATCAAAAATAATTATGATTGTGTTCACAGTAAATTACAAAGTCTGAAAAAGTTATAACAAATATTTTAAATCAAATGCTTAATAAAATGGCCAACAATGTCTAGTACAGGAGCCTCTATGCACTCCAGTTTAACTAGCAGAAGGTGGAGCAAGACACTGCCTAGCTCACAGAATAGATATACATCTAAAATAAATCACTGTATCTGTGCCAACTACCTCAAGGATGCAAAACTAATTTTAACATACCATATTTAAAATCTCTTGGCTAGTTCCTAGCTACAAGAAAAAAAGAACAAAAAACTTCCACTGCAAACACAAATCCCCTCCCCAAACAATACAAAACTAACACCACTACTATTAATTAATAGCTACAGTGCTTCTTGAACACTTCTAGTTGCTGAATTGGCCAGACATCTGAGCTTAGAGATAAAGCTCAGATGTTTGGCCAGTTAACACTCTGAAACTTTAACTCCGAGAGCAAGAGCACAGGCTAGTGAAAAATAACTTATCTGCAGCCCATGTGTCAATTGGTAACTTGAGAAAGATCTAACAGCCCTTGTGCTGAAGGTACTCTGAACTTCAAGAACATTGAAAAAGTATTGTTACTGTCTTTAGATCAGCTGCAATAATCACCTATATACTGACAGACTGAAATTGAAGTTTGTACTTCTCCCCATACACAACTTTTTCACTTGTTTTCTAACATAGTTTTCTGTTATAAGGGTGAATCCAGAGTTGGTTCTCTGAATACAGTAAACAAACTGCCATTTGCCAAGCAACAGAGAGAAAATGTACCTGTTTTCATAAAGTAAAATATACGTATAACATACAAATATACCTGTTTGCATAAAATGAACAGTTCTGAAAACAAAAGACCTTATTACCAAGTTACTTCCAGAAAAAACTGGCAACTCTAAGGGCAAAAAAATGAAGCTCACACTGTTCTAGATCAGATGGTCATTAATAAAGAATGAATCACAACTCCAGAATTCAACTGCATTAACTTTTCTTGAACCGAGTTAACCATCCATATAGAGAAAAACACTGATAAGAACCTCGTGAGAGGTTCCAGCAAGAAAAAAATATAACAGGGCGAAAGTCCGAGTAAAGTAGTACATGAGATAACCAAATTTATAATTCATATCCCATTAATGTATGGGGCAGAAACCAGAGACTACATGAAATAGCTGGATTCTGAATCTACTGATATTAAAAATATCTGGGAAATAAAATCAAAAAGAAAACAAACAGACCAAAACAAACAAAAAAGCCCCAAACCCCCAAAAACCTGCAATAGAGAAGAGAAAGGCAAACAGGCTAAAAATATAATAGAAACCTAGAAACCACAATCTTATATGGTTTGCTAAAACGAGATTTTGTGAAAGCTGAAACAATGCAGGTTATCCCAGCTGCTTAATATACTGCCACATGCTTTCAACGGGAACCACTTTGTGTAATATTTTGCAGAAAAGAGCACATACATGGAAATACACTACTTTCATGGGATAAGATCTGCCACATGAGACTAAAGCACCCCACAAACTAATGCCTACCACTCTTTCAGAAAGCTACCACCTGAAACACCCCATCACAACACTGCACAGCCAGAAGGAACACTGCAGCTAGTTTAGGACACCCACAGCTTGTAAAGACACCGAAGTGCAAAAGGCCTGAAGTGAGAATGCTGGGTCTGTACCAACCTACACTGCATTTATTCCACCTGGAGTGAAATTTCATTAGTTTGTGAGCCCTTCCAAAATCCTGATGCCACTCAAAGGAACAATTTGTGGTCCAATGTGCTCCCAACAGAAAACTAACCCAGATAAAGTAAGCACAGTTGTATATTATTTCAGCTTGCCAGATCTAGTCACTGACAGATCAAATGAGTACAGTATCCAAGAAAGCAATAGTGCAACACACGGGTGGGGAAATACAGAGCAGGACGGAAGTGAAACTGTTTCACAGAGAGCAGTGAAATGTCAAACCGGCCCAGTCACCTTCATGGAGTTTGAGAAAACACAACTGTAATTTTTTCTCTGTATTAAAAGACGTAGCAAAGAATGTTACTGAATCAGAAGTTGCATTAACAAGTTGTATTAGTACTGTGGATGTGGCATAACTGAAACAATTTTGCAATGTCTTAGAGATTTAATCTCAAGCAAACAGGCTTCTTTGAAAGGGACAATGAATACATATCAAATTTACAAACAACTAACCCACAATCATTTTAGCATCTCATATAAACCATCCTAGTACAGCTGCTTTCACGAGAAACATCCTGAAGAAGATCCTGATAAAAGCCTAAGTGGAAAACAAACAACCTGAAAAATTAAAATATTAAATATTAAAATATTTATCTAAAAAATTAAAATATTTCCTTCATCCAACAAACTTCTGTATTGATATTAAAATGGATAAAACCAGAAGAGGAATTTCTCTGTATACATAAAAACTGGATGTGCGTAGCTAGAAACGGCTGGGAGGACAGTATGGCTATCTTTATATTTACACACCTAACAGCAGTAAAGAACATAAAAATAAAATTGCAAAAACTCGAGCTGCACAAACTGCCTGCTCCAACAATTCTGATTGGATCGGATATGGTAAGGTGGCACAAAGTGAGATCTGTACGTAACTTTCGTGCTATAGCTAAGTGCACTCCTCAGCACCCTCGGAGAAGCGCAGATGTGGCTAATTACGTGTGTTCTCTTATGCCGAGATCAGCATGAGATGGAAAAATCATCTTCTGCCCCGTGCTGGAAAAGTGAAACCGCAGACTATCACACACTCACCGTGGCTACTACATACAATCGGACACGACACGGAGATTTTAAATCCTAAAAAAAGGATCCACGTGCTCAAGAACATCGCATTGCAAAGCAACGCTTTCAGAAGACAGAACCATGAAATAAAAATGTTTCTACTATAAAACAATACGGATATAGCTCGTATCAGTTGGCAGGGGCGGAGGGAAGCCTGTACCTCCCCCTCCTGCGAGCTCAGTTCCTGTCAAGCAATAATGCTTCGTTCCGGAACACTTAGCAAGGATCCGCGGCATAAAAAAAATTTTAAATTACCAAATTATCGGACTGACAAGGCTTTGTACCCACGCCCGGGGCAGTTCCCGCACACTGCCAGCGCGCAGGCCTCAGGACAGGCCACTACCGCCCATGAGCACCTCCGGGACACGCGGCCACGTCGACGGGACCAGCCGCGTTCCTCTCGCTCAGGCCGAGAGCCAGCGCGGCCGCGGGGCTGCCCGCCCCGGGCGGAGAGCGGCCTCCTGCTGCCTCGGGGCTGGGGCTGGTGCCGGAGCCGAACTGCCGCTGCGGCGGTGCCTGGCCGGCAGGTGCGGGAAGGACGCGAGTCCCGCCCGCCTCAGAGGGCGCGCGGCCGCCGTCAGCGCCCGGCCCGCCCAAAGCCGTGACGGCCCGTCCCCGGAGGTGCAGCCCCGTGAGGCGATCCCCGCACAGCGGGGGAAAAGGCGCCCGCCCTGCCATTCAGCTGCCCGACCGCCCCTCCCCGCGACTCCCGCCAGACGAGGCGACCAAGCGCCGGGCACAGTGCGTCCCGCGGGGGGAGAGGCCGCCGCCGCCGCCGTGACGACGACGACGACGACGACGACGACGACGACGACGACGACGACGACGACGACGACGACGACGACGACGACGACGACGACGACGACGACGACGACGACGCTCCCGTTACCTTGCCTCTCGGCGGCGCCGCCATATTGCCCACGAGTGTTTATGGTGACGTCGCACTCCTCACGTGCTTCCCCACCGCGCCACAACAACGGTGTCACAGCCGCGGGCCGTGCAAGCGCTCTGCGCGGGGGCGGGGGCGGGGGCGGGGACGGGGACGGGGGCGGGGACGGGGACGGGGACGGGGACGGGGACGGGGAAGGGGCCGGGACGGGGCCGCGGCCGCGGCCGCGGGCGGCGGAGGGGACTGGGGCGGGCCGAGCCGGAGCCGGGGCGGGGACGGGCCGCGCCGCGCCCCGTGGTGGGGAGCAAGGGCTGGGTGCGGTGTTCTGTTGGAAAAGCAGCGCTCATTTTAAATCCCTGGCACGTCCGCAACCCTCCGGGGTGTCCAGCCGCTGGCCCCGCAGCGGTGACCGCTCCACGACAGCGTGCGAGTACGGCGGCGAGGAGGAAAGGGGATTGTTCTTTTTTTTTTTTTTTCTTCCCCCTCTCACCGTTAGAGTTTTTCTGAGCTCCCTGAGATTGCAGTTATAATTTGAGTGTCATAAACGAATCAGCCAATGTTATGATTAAAGAGAATTTATTAAAAAATTGTAGTATATGTTGCAAAATAATTCGTGCTAAAATTTAAGATTACAGCATTTTACTGAAGTTGAGAGAAAGCACAAATACCAGAAGCAGGTGACCGTCAAAATTGTGCATTTCAAGGGATTTCTGTCTGAATAAGCCCTGGCAAGATACATTCAATGTGCATTCCACAGATAAGCATTTAGTGGGATTTCCTCGTCTGGCAAAGCTCCAGGATATGTGTATATACGAATATATGACTCCAGGATGTGTATACCAAGTGTGCATATGCAATAAATAATAGATGTCGCCATAAAACTCATTCCAACAGCAAAAATCGACTACTGATTTCAGGAACTGTCGTCAGACATGGTGGAAAGACAGGAAAAAACTACATTGTTGTATTGAAAAGATAAAATTAACAAAGAAGAAAAAAAGTATAAAAAGACACCTCATGGAAACCACAGGGGGGAACTGGTGAGATTCGAACCGACAGTGTTTCAGACTCAGATCACCCCAACGCTGATCGCCTGGCTCGGCGTCGTTTTTTTTTTTTTTGTTTTTTTTTTGTTTTTTTTGCTTCGTGGCTCTTTTTCAGATTTTATACTTTGATTTTTAATAAATTCTCTTTAATCATAAAATTGGCTGATTCGTTTATAACAAACTTGGTGACCCCGACGTGGTCCAAATCTCGGTTCTGCGGTTTCCTCCTCCGATCAGGAGGCACCCTGCTGATTCAGCGGCCTGACAGCAGATGAGAACCAACGGAACCAGTTGGATTCCGAACAGCAGATTAAGATAAAAACCACAAGCAAAGGGGGAAAGAGGAATGAGCTCGGAGCTCCCAAAGACACTTAGAGGGGACGGCCCTCGGAACCACAGCGCATTTTTCATTCGTAAAATTCTACGTGCACGGAGATCCACGCAGGAAAAGGGTCCGTAAGTACTGCGGGTTGAATGAGGGTGGCTGAGTGTGTGTATGAGACGTGATGATATCACGAAGCGAGAGTGGACCCCAAAAACTGCAGTTCCGGTGTCCCGCGAGGGTCCCGGTCGGTCACAGGGGAAGCGCATCTGACGGGAAACTCATTACACACGACAAATCCAAAACTCGGGAAAAGTTTGGACTTCAGCCACAGGAAGGCTAGAGGGAAGGGGACGTTCTCAGGAACTTGAGAAACTGGTAAGCCCTCTTTGCCTAGGACCAGGAAGGTCCAGGGGAGATAAAGTAGAGAGGAGTAAAAAGGGAGCTTTTACTGGATCAAAACCACGCGGACGGACCTCCGCTGGTCACTGGAACGGTAATCCAAAAATTAACTGAACACGGTGTGTACCAGCCACCGTTAAGAATAAGCGTATAAATGTGTAACTGAGGATTGGGTCTCCTCCAAACAGAGCTTTCTGGCTCTATACAAAACTTCATGTAAACAAAGGAATTAAATCTCCAAATTCATTTACCACAGTTTTTATAATTCCCTCAGAGAAAGATGTGTTCAAATTTTTAAGTTTACAGAAGAAACCACTATTTTTACAACTCTTTGAACCATCAAAGATATTTTGACAATTTTTCTACAGTTTAAAACCATTTGTTTTCTTAGTGAATAAAATCTTTAAAAGAAAATCAATCTTTCTATGTACTATTTGCATTTCCTAGTTTTTCTTTTCTCCTTGTGTTCACTCTCTTTATCATACACAGTATATCAGAGCCCAGAGCTGGTCCCTGTCTTGTTGTAGTGTTCAAACACAACTCTTGCACTATTCAGAAAACTGAACAATATCACAGTGGTTTCACCTACTACCTCCCCCCATTCTCTCAATAGGAGCAAGTCTTTCACATACTGTAAGGACTTCATTCCTAGGGATGGAGTAAATTAACTTTTTCTTCCTCTTGTTTCTACTCAAAGGCAAAATACTATTTATAATGTTCTGTAAGAGGGTATTTCTAGAAAGCATCCTTTAGCACCAGTATGAGGAGGGAACCTGATTTAAGATGATACAAGAATCTAGGACCGTGGAGTGCCTAGGTTTAATAGTTTCATTTACTATTGTCAGGACTTGCACTATAACTGGCAGGATTAGAGTGTTACCGGGGAACACACACACATGGTTTTAAAAGACTCACTTTTAACTTCTATATTCCCTGGGACTGCCCACACCTTTGGGTTCAGTCTAGTATTCACAACAGTGTTAGTTTTCCTATTACCCCCCCACTGTCGGTGGCGAGAGAAGCAAGACGTAGATCCAATGTGAATCATAAATCAAGCTCGTTTATTGTCAGACAGTGCACATACTTATACTACTTTACGTGCTCAAAATATTATTTACTTACAGAAGTTTCACACGGGATCTTGCTCTAATTAGAGCACTACATTATTATCAGAAGGCTACAATAACAGTTTCTTCTGCCAAGTTAATCTTTGGACACCTGCAGCTTGTTTTCAGCTTTCATGTCTCCCTTTCCCACAGCTGTCTTGAGAATAACCTTGAGCAGAGGCCTAACTCTTGTCTATGGGGCCTGGATTGCTCACTTTATGTTTGTGCAGCCAGAGATGGCCATTTCCCAACACCCTACAACACCAACTCGTGTTTTTAACTCCAGTTGTTAAATTTCTTCCTAGCAAACCACAATCAGAAATAGGAATTATCAGAAACTCATGTTTTTCAACCCCACCTCGCACATTTAGCAAACTCTCACGGGCATCCCCGTGTTACTGTTATCTGCCAGTGAAACTTAAATTCACACACACACACACGCACACCCCCCTTTCTCACATATGCAAAGAACATTTGAACAATTGTTCTTCCTTTGGCATAAATAGAGAAGTTTCCGTGTTTACTAGAAAACACACTTTTCATTCGAGCTCCTGGTATAACAGCAGATCCCGACACCTTGAACAATTAATTTCTAATGTTGTCCCACAGCCTTGGCTTGGTCCCGAGGTTTTTTGTTATTTACATAAATATTTAGGGCTAGACAGGTCCACTCCTCATAAGTTCCAAACATGGGCTAAATTAAGTGGCTCCTGTAGGAGCATTTAAAAGAGATTTCAAACTTTGGTGTTAGTTACAAATTTTTAAATGTTTTCTCTGCTCTCACTAAAGAGATAAGAGTCGTTAGAAGTTGTTAACATGCAGGAATGTGGGGAAGCTGTTTTGAGGATGTTTAGCTTAGGGTTTTTCTCTGCTGTAAAGAAGTGTTAGGGTTTGTTGTTTTTTTTCTCTGCGAGAGGAAGGGTTTGAATTGCTGCTTTCCCCACCCTCCCCCCATCCCCCACTATCTAAAAAAAACTATGGGTATTTGAAAAACCTGTAGTTGTTACCCATTTCACTACTGAACAATCTCAGTACATTTGGAGTTCTTTTCAGCAAGGTAAGAATCATCTCTGCAGAGTTTGAGATACTCACTTCTGCAGGTTTGTGTTTTATTTGCAAACAGTTGATTTTTGCAGCAGCAGCAGCAACAGAGGTATTTTTAGCCGACTGCATTGCTCCTCCTGGCCTGTGTGTACTTATCAATATAGTAGCATACTCACAGTCCAGAATCTAAAACTTTCCATACCATCCCATGATATTTCTTTTTTCCTTGTGAAACAAAATCGCCTCAGATGTTTATACTTCTGGAGATTTGGTGATGGTAGCGAATTGAAGAGGAATGTGAACCTATATCTCCTTTGACCACTTTGGGGTCCCTCGGAGAGTTCAGTTTTAATTAGGGATTTCAATTTAAGTTCTGGAATTCCTCTCTTTAAGAGGTAGAGGTTTGGTGTTTTGGTTAAGATGTAATTCAACATTTGAATCATCAATTTCATCAGCGTTTTTTCTCTGTTGAGGGGCACTCTTCCCAGTATTCCAGCATTACTTCCCGCGGCCTATCCCGGGGAATTTCTGGTAGATTACTCTCTTTTTCTCCTACGGGTTTACCTGGGCCCCCCCTGGGTTTTGCTTTTTTTTCCCCCCATTTTATAAGGTATTACACTCTGACTCTTTAATTGCATTTTTCCTTCAGGGACCAGGTCTCTTGCCGGAGACCGGAAATGCACTTAGTAGAGACACACACACTCACTTCTCAGCTTTGTGTTACGTATCACTCAGTTACACATTTATACGCTTATTCTTAACGGTGGCTGGTACACACCGTGTTCAGTTAATTTTTGGATTACCGTTCCAGTGACCAGCGGAGGTCCGTCCGCGTGGTTTTGATCCAGTAAAAGCTCCCTTTTTACTCCTCTCTACTTTATCTCCCCTGGACCTTCCTGGTCCTAGGCAAAGAGGGCTTACCAGTTTCTCAAGTTCCTGAGAACGTCCCCTTCCCTCTAGCCTTCCTGTGGCTGAAGTCCAAACTTTTCCCGAGTTTTGGATTTGTCGTGTGTAATGAGTTTCCCGTCAGATGCGCTTCCCCTGTGACCGACCGGGACCCTCGCGGGACACCGGAACTGCAGTTTTTGGGGTCCACTCTCGCTTCGTGATATCATCACGTCTCATACACACACTCAGCCACCCTCATTCAACCCGCAGTACTTACGGACCCTTTTCCTGCGTGGATCTCCGTGCACGTAGAATTTTACGAATGAAAAATGCGCTGTGGTTCCGAGGGCCGTCCCCTCTAAGTGTCTTTGGGAGCTCCGAGCTCATTCCTCTTTCCCCCTTTGCTTGTGGTTTTTATCTTAATCTGCTGTTCGGAATCCAACTGGTTCCGTTGGTTCTCATCTGCTGTCAGGCCGCTGAATCAGCAGGGTGCCTCCTGATCGGAGGAGGAAACCGCAGAACCGAGATTTGGACCACGTCGGGGTCACCAAGTTTGTTATAAACGAATCAGCCAATTTTATGATTAAAGAGAATTTATTAAAAATCAAAGTATAAAATCTGAAAAAGAGCCACGAAGCAAAAAAAAACAAAAAAAAACAAAAACAAAAAAACAACGCCGAGCCAGGCGATCAGCGTTGGGG
This sequence comes from Eopsaltria australis, assembly GCA_034509425.1. NCBI lineage: Eukaryota > Metazoa > Chordata > Aves > Passeriformes > Petroicidae > Eopsaltria > Eopsaltria australis. The sequence continues at coordinate 180,395 of JAVTVJ010011962.1, forward strand.
TGATCTGAGTCTGAAACACTGTCGGTTCGAATCTCACCAGTTCCCCCCTGTGGTTTCCATGAGGTGTCTTTTTATACTTTTTTTCTTCTTTGTTAATTTTATCTTTTCAATACAACAATGTAGTTTTTTCCTGTCTTTCCACCATGTCTGACGACAGTTCCTGAAATCAGTAGTCGATTTTTGCTGTTGGAATGAGTTTTATGGCGACATCTATTATTTATTGCATATGCACACTTGGTATACACATCCTGGAGTCATATATTCGTATATACACATATCCTGGAGCTTTGCCAGACGAGGAAATCCCACTAAATGCTTATCTGTGGAATGCACATTGAATGTACCTTGCCAGGGCTTATTCAGACAGAAATCCCTTGAAATGCACAATTTTGACGGTCACCTGCTTCTGGTATTTGTGCTTTCTCTCAACTTCAGTAAAATGCTGTAATCTTAAATTTTAGCACAAACTATTTTGCAACATATGCTACATTGAGCAATGCTATATAGTTGATATAAAATACGCGTCATACTCTCTCAAATTATTTTCTTTCTCATTCTGCTGTTGTCCAGTCATAGAATCATAGAATAGTTTGGGTTGGAAGGCACCTTAAAGGTCATCTAATTCCAACCACCCTGCCGTGGACAGGGACACTTCTCACTGGACCAGGTTATTCAAAGCCCCATCCAACCTTGCCTTCAGCACTGCCAGGGATAGACATCCAGAACTCATCTTTGCAACCTGTTCCAGCACCTCACCACCCATACAGGAAGGAATTTCTCTCTAATATCTGTTCTAAACCTACCCTCTGCCTGTTTGAGGCCATTCCCCCTTGTCTTATCATTCCATGCCCTTGTAAAAAGCCCCTCTCCAGCTCTCTTGCAGGCCCCCTTTAGGTACTGGAAGGTGCTATAAGATCTCAATGGTAATATCACAGTACCCACAGGCACTACTAAGCTGCCCCCATACTCATATACCAGATCTTTAATGTTAGTGAAAAATACACCACTTTCGAGATTATGGTTTTCAACACGTAATGTATTCAACACATCACGGGACAAAGGTAAATCTTAATTACAATCTCATCCATGTTAGCAAATATTCAGCTTTCATATGTGTACAGATTTATAAAGTCTGAAAGAATTCTCCTGCAGACATCAACGGATTTTGACTGGTCTTCATCTGGAAAAGTGTATAATGTGGGGTATTACTTTAAAAAAATTGGCTTTCACCTAATATCTGCAACATGAGGTTCGTCTTTAAGACATTGGTTATATTCCAACAATAGCATAAATTATTTTGAGCAAATAGTATATCCCCAAACACTGTTTATTTGAAACAGACAAATGAGATGCTTGCAGGGAAGTGATTTGCTACTCCAAAGGAGCAAAGATAATTTGTTGGGTTTTGGGATGGGTGTTGGTTGGTTGGGGGTTTTTATTTCTGTCATAAAGTGGCATTATAATTCCCTTCTGACTTCTCAAATTAAAAATCCATTTAGTTAGATTAATACCCATACCATACTTACCATGGAAAACCAGATTTGCAGTTTTCAAGACAAATACTGATCTGCTTCAAAGTTGGGAAAGCCTGTTGTGACTGTCTGTATATAAACATGCATAAAGATGAGAAATTCAAATGAAAACACAGATCACAAGTTCTTGTAGTAATATCTAGGTCTGGAAAGCTGTATCAGTGTAGCAAAAATGGACATCCTAAAATTTGTGGTCCTTTCTTTTAAATTTAACAATAGTACAACTTAGTGTAACAGTGAATACAAGGGAAAAGGCTACACATTAAAAATGTATCACCATAAATTAATTGCTTTGAGGGGTGCAATTGTTTTAGCCATCTTCCACATCTGCATAGGTTTCATCTCATTTGGTCTTCCACGTGTTCATTTTAATCCTTTCCTTTTCCTACCCTTTTCCTTTGTTTCTTATTCCTCGCATTACAATCATATATTAGTTACACACCCATCTGTAATCCCGTTCCTGCTGCACTTCCTTTTCATCTCTAACCTCCCTGAAATCTGCAATCAACACTGGGGATTTCCTTTGATTAGTTCCATTGAATCCCCTCCTTCTGGCCCTTCAATGAAACTGCTTTGTCAAGGTTTCTTTCCTAGGAGAAGCTCAAACTTGAGATTCACATCTCAGCTTTGTTAGCCCAGCCACAATCTACAATGGACTCCTTGATGTCTGCTCTCTTTACTAGCATGATTGCCAACTTCTAGTTCTCCTGTCTCTTGGACTTGATCATTAGCATATTGAATCAAAGCCTGTTTCTTTGTAAAAAATTGTTTCAATAAATACATATTTATCTTATGACTCATTGCCATATTTCTAATACAGTGTCTTAGGTTACAATGGTATGTATTCTATCACCATCTTCATGGGATGTTGGGCCGGGCGGAGCAGTGTTCCTGATGGCCGCAGAACGATTTGCTAATGAGCCGGTCGTTGGGGCCGGATGGAGCACTTTACTCACCCCCAACATTGCAGCTAGTGGCTCATCATCCCATTGTGAGATGCCCCGCCCAGGATGAGGAACCAATGTATCCCGATCTGCATATAAACTGAGATTTGAAGCACCACAGGCAGCTTTTTCCCACGGGATTCCCAGAGGAAGACCAGATCCTTCTACACCACCACTGGACCTTCAGAGGAGAACTACACCTCTCTCGGGATCACTGCTTCAACAGAATCACATCTATCACTCCCAGAGGACTGCAACCACCTTCTAAGTGGACTACTACCAACACCCTGACCGACAGGGTGTCAGGTTGTATTCTGACTCTCAGTGTTTTTTGTATTATTACATTTTTCCTATTAAATTGTAGTTCTGACTTTGAGCCTCTCACTGATTTGCTTTCAAACTACCACATACAGCCATTAATTCTGATCCAAATTAAAATCTCTTTTTATCATTGCAGGCAGCTAACAGACAAGATGGTTTTACTTTCCTCCAGATTCTCTTGGCACTCATCTCTCTCTTCGGTATCAATATCCATCTGTCTCCAAGGCCCATAGCTTGGTTGATGCCTTAGTCATAGAGAACTCTCTGGACTCCGTCTTTCATGTTTTACCCAGCTCCCTTGCTGACATTTTCTAGTACAACAGCACCAAATCATAGCTTTCCCCATCTATCCACACAGCTAAATATTTTTTCTTGTAACATCATGTTTGCTGACAGTGTCCGATACCATTTTGATATGTCTGGACTTCTGTGGAATGTTTTTATCATTCATCCAGCCCTTATTATTTTAACCCTCTCATCTAATTCCTCCTGTTCATCTACCCTCTCTCACCCTTCTATAGGGCCCAAGGTAAAATGCCATTTCTCATTTTGAGAACAATTACAGCCCACTCTCACTCACTGCCAAAGGTCCTGCTTCCATCAAGTCAACTATCAGTGATAGACTTTGCCTATTATTTGTAAAATTTTCACTCAAGTTGTGTGAAAGGCTTTTTTCTCAAGCTGCCCTTCATGGAGCTAAATTAAAAAAAAAAAAAGATAAATCCCATTTTTATTACTGTTGGACATCAGTTAATTCTTACGTTTCCGAAGTTAATAAATTTTGCTCGAACACATCACTGGAATACGCAGTCCCAGAATATGTGTGGAAAGTCTTCAACTTGTCATCTATTTGAAGCATTAAAACTCAATACATTTCTTTATCTGGCCTTAGGAGCACCCCAGTCCTTGGGAATCATCCATTACTCCCAAACGCAGATATCAATCCCAGTGAATTACACCTCTGAGTTTCAAATGAATCCCCATTAAATGACAATTCTCACACAACAACCAGGCTTGTTTGGTATGCTCCCCAGGTATGTCTTTCATAGTACAAAAGATTTTTGTCATGCTTAAATGGAATTTCTTATATTTCAGTTTGGATCCATTTTGTCATGTTCTTTCATTGAATGCCACTAAAGAAACCAGCTCTGCCTTTTTTACTCCCTCTCATAATGTAATTTTTGGCCATTGAAAAGATCCTCTGAGCCTTCTAGAGACTGAACAGCCTCACATCTGTCAATGTCTCTTTTTATGACAGATGGTCCAGTCTCCTAATTGCCTTTGATTGCCCTTCACAGGTCTCACTCCAGGATGTCAGTGTCTCCATTTTACCAGGGAATCCAGCACTAGACCCAGCATTCCAGGAGTCTCTCACCAGGGCTGAGGAAGCATCATCACCCCTCAGCCTGCTGGCAGTGCTGATTTATCAAAATATGAGTATGGATCTAATATCGATACCCAACTCAAGACGGACAAAGACTCTCTAACAGGGTTGTTAGAAAGCGTATGTTTATTTCAACGCCGGGCAGCTGCGTGGGATAGCTTCCTAATTCGCAGAGCAAAAGTACAAAGCAATGCAAAGTCTATTTATCTGCAAAAGTTCTGAATATTCAAAATACAAGTGCACATTTATCATATTGATACCTCCCATTTCCCCACTTTGTATGGTAATTAGCTGAATAGCCATTAAGCATGCGTGGCTTGTTCTTTAAATTGAGTCGGTGGTTGCATAATTTGAGGAGAGGGCGAGAATGATGAAGTTAAACTCGTCTTCCTCATTTTGACCTTTCTGCCTTTCTTGTTTTTGACAACACAAATTACCTTCGGGGGAACCTCCAGTTCCTTTCTTCATTCCTCTTCAATAGAAAAATTAGTACTTGTCTACATTTCTTTAGATCTATTAATCAGTGTTTTCTGTTTCTCATTATAAGCACAGCTGAGTAAATACAAAATGACAAGCAATCAGTTACCTACACTTTAAACTTACTTCAAATCTAATTCTTTAGTTAATCATTAATTCTTTAATTAATTCCAGCTGGGTTTGCTTATTAGCTCTATTTTAACTAATTTCAGCAATGCTAACCTTTACCTAAAATCCTAATCTTTTGAAACTCTATGTTTCAGTGCTCTTCCTGATGCAGCCCAGGATGGCTTTCTTTTCTGGCTCATCACTGGCTTGTTGTGCACTGTTGTTGACACTCAGATACCTTTGTTCAAAGCTGCTTCCCAGCTGATTCTACATTATTGGTGCATTACATTATTGCACTTTACAAACCTGAATAATAGATACCAGCAAGTTCCACAGGTTGACATGGTGCTTAGCAGGTTCTTCTCCCTTCTCCATAGGCCCCTTAAGAAATCAATGGGATAGTCTGTAGCTCTATGCTAAAGTCCAAACTTTCACACACTTCACAGATGGGAATCTAAGGAGGAGGGTATCTTTAGCCTGAGGGCTCACTCTTCGTTGGATTTTAATTAACCATCTGCTCTAATAAGGAATCTTCTGTCACATAGAAGGTAGTCACAGCACACCAGCCAGCACTGAGTGTGCAGCCAGAGTGTTCCTGGCTTTCCCGTGGCTTCTGTTGCTGTCACAGCTGCAAACATAGCTATTACTGCTGTGCCAAAAGCTGCAGCAGCTGCTATTGTTGTTCACACAGCTATTTCAGCAGAGTTCCAAGATACTTTCCTGTGTTAAGAAGTGTCAGCTGCCCACATGCTCAACCACATGAAAACCTGGCCCTCACAAGAAAAGTGCAGATTCTGTCAAGTCCTTCCATCACAGGCTTAATTTGTACAAACAATCCCATAGCAGAGGAACAAAGAAAAAAAGTGCCAAAAATATATTTCCCTTTGATCTTTGTTCCTCCTCATAGGAAATGGATATATTCCAAGCCTTGCTTTCTCAGATGTTGCATTCCCTGCTTCTTATCCCGCTCTGATCCCGGCGGCAGAGCGCTAGCGTGACCCTGAGAAGCCATTCGCCTTCTGATTGAGAAGGCTTCCCCGGGGAGCCGGCGATGGGCTCTGCTAGTCTGCATCGAGCTGAGGTGTTGTTGCCCTCAGAGCACGGCAGGATAGCAAAGAACTACCCAAAGAAGGAGGACTCTTAGTATGAGGGTTCGGCAGGTTTATTACCCCCAAGGGAGCTCAGGGACTAAGAGCCCCGAATAGATCATGACATGGGTATATAAGGGAGGGATAACATCCAATAATCTGAGGGTGCAGGGGCAATACAAGGGAGGGTCCAGGGTGCGTAGTCAAATGAGGTTTTGGGAGGGGAAGGAGGAAGAGAGAACAACGAATGAACAACTAGGTAACAGGGAATGTTCCAGAACTGGGATACATAACAGACAAATCAAGGAACCAATAGCAGGAACTTGGGGTTCATGGCTTGGTGGTCTAAACCATTGTCTCTGGCAGCTCCGGGGGGAAATTCTCTGTCTGTGGAACATGCCACCAGAAGTCCTTGTCCTCTGCAAGTCTATGGAGGGACTCTAATCCTTCCTGGTTCAGAACCACTGCTACACTCAGATGCAACCTACAATTTTTCTAGGCTACTCCAGTTTGTCACAGACCACAACCAGGTAGTAAATGGGGTGCTGTCCTGGACTCTGGGTGCAGCAAGACACCCAGGAGATAACTGCAGAATAGGCTTTTCAAGTTCCTTGTGTTTTAAGAGGTGCCAGTCCTCAGCATGAATTGTATTGTAGACAATAAAGGAAATATCCAAGGATTTAGCTGTGAAATGCTCTTATTTTCTCCATGCAAGAAGAAAAGATTTTTAAAAAATCCTCCCATCCTACTCCACAATTAAGAGAGCAGGAGGGAGATCAGGCCCTTGCTACATCCATACAAGTCAACCAAGAAAGCCCCTGGGGTACAGTTAGCCTTTGCATTTTATTATTAGTTTGCTCTTTTACGTAATTATGGACCATACTGTTGGAAAACATACCAGTTTAAAAATATTTTTACATAACTTCAGTCAGGTTTGTCCACCTTTTCCTCGGGGGGAAGTAAACTGAATTTTTTTTCTAGGACACTGTATCTCTAGGTGAGGCCTGATGAACTTAACATCGCAACAGACTGGGAGTAGTGCAGAAGATACATAACAGATAACAGCTATCAACGGTCACTGACAGACCATCAACTCCAACCAACACCCCTGGCTGGCTGGAGACACCTGGGCTGGAAAGAAAGGAATAAGTGATTTATTAAAATATGAGTATTGATCTAATATCGATACCCAACTCAAGACGGACAAAGACTGTCTAACAGGGTTGTTAGAAAGCATATGTTTATTTCAGCGCCGGGCAGCTGCGTGGGATAGCTCCCTAATAAGCAGAGCAAAAGCACAGAGCAACACAAAGTCTATTTATCTGCAAAAGTTCTGAATATTCAAAATACAAGTACACATTCATCACATTGATACCTTCCAATCGCCGCTTTGTATGGTAATTAGCTGAATAGCCATTAAGCATGCGTGGCTTGTTCTTTAAATTGAGTCGGTGGTCGCATAATGTGAGGGGAGGCTAGGAGTGATAAAGTAAAACTCATCATCCTCATTTTGACCTTTCTGCCTTTCTTGTTTTTGACGATACAAATTACTTTTGGGGGACCTTCAGTTCCTCCCTTCATTTCTCTTTAAAGTGTTTTCAAATAGAAAAATTAGTACTTGTCTACATTTCTTTAGATCTATTAATCAGTGTTTTCTGTTTCTCATTATAAGCACAGCTGAGCAAATACAAAATGACAAGCAGTTACCTACACTTTAAAACTTATTTCAAACCTAATTCTTTAGCTAATCATTAATTCTTTAATTAACCTCAGCTGGGTTTGCTTCTTAAATCTACTTTAACTGATTTCAACAATACTAACCTTTGCCTAAAATCCTAATTTTAAAACTCTATGTTTCATAAGAAAAGATTTAATTAACATTGGAAGCGAGGGAATTTAGATCCAATGAAAAACCAGATACTGGGGGTTGCTCAACTCCAGACCAATGAACACTGACCCATTCCTTTCTATGAATTTTGACTGTATAAAATATCTGAAATGTCTTGTAAAATCTATGTACCATGGAATGATCCTCTCCGCACACCCGAGCTCTGTGTGGATGAGATGATTTCTGTGGTACATCCTGGCCAGAATAAAGTAATGCCTTGATTCTCTGACATTAAAAATGTTGTGGGAGAATGTGGTAGTTTGAAAGCAAATCAGTGAGAGGCTCAAAGTTAGAACTACAATTTATTAGGAAAAATGTAGTAATACAAAAAAAAAAAACAAAAAACAAAACAAAAAAAAACCACTGACAAAGTCAGAATACAACCTGACACCCTGTCGGTCAGGGTGTTGGTAGTAGTCCACTTAGAAGGTGGTTGCAGTCCTCTGGGAGTGATAGATGCGGTTCTGTTGAAGCAATGATCCTGAGAAAGGTGTAGTTCTCCTCTGAAGGTCCAGTGGTGGTGTAGAAGGATCTGGTCTTCCTCTGGGAATCCAGTGGAAAAGCTGACTTGTGGTGCTTCAAATCTCAGTTTATATGCAGATCGGGATACATTGGTTCCTCATCCTGGGCGGGGCATCTCACAATGGGATGATGAGCCCCTATCTGCAATGTTTGGGGTGAGTGAAGTGCCCATCTGGCCCCAACGACTGGCCCATTAGCAAACCATTCTGCGGCCATCAGGAACACTGCCACGCCTGGCCCTAACGACCGGCCCATTAGCAAACCGTTCTGCGGCCATCAGGAACACTGCCACGCCCGGCCCCCAGCATCCCACGAAGATGGTGATAGAATACATACCATTGTAACCTAAGACAGAGAGTTTTTGTTTTTCCCGCAGTTTTGGTGCAAATTTGGTGACCCAGGATGGGACAAGCGCTTCGACACTCTATGGATTCCGGGATCGTGGAGGCCTCCAAGTGCACACGGAAAATATTACTTGGGGAGACTTCGCGTTCCCGGAGTCCGGTGAGTTCAAAGCAAAATCCCTGTTGTTTGTTTTTTTGTAAAGGCATTACTTTTAGGGTAATACAAGTTTTTTAGTATAATTGGATAATGAAAATAAATCACTGATGATGGAGTAATTCACTATCCTCTATTTAATACATGTGAAAAGTAACTAAGTAACTGCCAAAGTAGGATTAAATGTTACTGTCTTAATAATTGTGATTTTGGGTTCCAGCGCCTGGTTAAAACGCAATTGCATGGTGATTGAGTGTGGACAACAGTTGGTTTTAGTAGCAAAAGGCAGGTTAAAGTCCTGCAGAGTGTTTTGTCTTATAAAAAGCACGTTCAAGTCCTGCAAGGGTACCAAAAAGCAGGTTTGAGTCCTGCAGAGTAGAATACTGAGTTTGAGTCTCAGCGTTAAGGAGTTTGAGTCTCCTATTTAGATTAAAATGCAATTGCAAGGTATTGAGGAGTTAATCTCCTACCTGAATTAGTGTGTTTGTTTTTTGTTTGGTTCTTTTGATTGTCTTTTTAGCAGAATCTGCTCAAGTGCTTTTGAATTTTTTGAAAATGCGTGTGCATGTGGCTGTGTGGGTGTGTTAGTCTGTGTTCTGCCGGCATATAAAAACCATATGGGGAAACCTGAAACACAGAGTTTTAAAAATTAGAATTATAGACAAAAAGTTAGTAAAAATTAGTTAGACTCAATAAATAGACCCAGCTAGGCTTAATTTAAAGAAAATAGAGTTAGTAAGTAGACCCAGCTGAAGTTAATTAAAACAATCAATGATTAACTAGAGAACTAAGTTGAAACAAGTTTGGAATGTAACTGAAAAATTATCTGTCATTTAGATGCTTATTCAGCTGTGCTTGCAATAGGGAAATAGAAAACATTGCTTCATAGATCTAAAAGAATGTATACAGTTACTAATTTTCTTATTGAAGAGAAATATGAGAGAGGACCAAAAGTTCCCTTAGAAGCAATTTGTACTGCCAAAAACCAAAGGGCGAAAAAGTTCAAACAGAGGAAGAGGAGTTTTACTTCATCATTTGAGCCCTCCCCTCAAATTATTCGACCACCGACCCAAATTAAAAGACAAACTACGCATGCTTAATTAGTATTCAACTAATTACCATATGAAGCGGGGAAATGGGAGGTACCAATATGATGAATGTATCCCTGTATTTTGAATATTCAAGATTTTTGTAAATATATAGCTCTTGTATTGCTTTGTGCTTTTGCTCTACGTATTAGGGAGCTATCCCACGTAGTTGCCTGGCGCTGAAATAAACATACACTTTCTAACAGCCTTGTTAGAGAGTCTTTGTCTGTCTTGAGTTGGGCATCGATGCTAGATCGATACTCATATTTTGGTAATTCAGCACGTGAGATAAAAGTAATTTGTTGAGTGTTCAAACACATTTCGAATGACTGTGGAATTATTGAGTGTGTTCTGCGTGTGCCAATAAGTATCTCTTTAGGACTTGTGTGTGTGTGTGTATGTAACTGGCATTTGTGAACCTAAAGCCCTCTTTATGCCAAGGTTCAGTGATTACCTAATTCGATATTGGTTTAAAGTTATCTTTGCATACTCAAGAAAGAGGTATACCCAGAAATCCACCTTTGGGCTGTATTTTGCAAAATTGGAAAAAATGTAAAAGTGACATTTTAACCTGTAAACTGTCAATAGAATTTTGCAACCACTGGTGGCCGAGTTATCTATTGGATAACAAGGAAACCTGGCCTTGTAATGGGTGTTTGGATTCTAATACCATCCTACAGTTAATGCTGTATTGTCCAAAAAAAGAAAAGTGGAATGAAATACCTTACATTGATTTATTCTGTGAATTGAAGAATGTGGTAGTTTGAAAGCAAATCAGTGAGAGACTCAAAGTCAGAACTACAATTTAATAGAAAAATTAAAATAAATGCAATAGTACAAAAAACACTGACAGAGTCAGAATACAACCTGACACCCTGTCGGTCAGGGTGTTGGTCGTAGTCCAATTAGATGGTGGCTGCAGTCCTCTGGGAGTGATAGATGTGGTTCTGTTGAAGCAATGATCCTGTGGAAAGGTGTAGCACTCCTCTGAAGGTCCAGTGGTGGTGTAGAAGGGTCTTCCTCTGGGAATCCAGTGGAAAAGCTCACTTGTGGTGTTTCAAACTCCAGATTATATCCAGATAGGGATGCTTGGTTCCTCACCCTGGGCGGAGCATCTCACAATGGAATGAGGTAGTTTTATCAGTGGGACTCAATAGCCCATTAACAGAAGATACCTCCTGGAGTTAAGTAAGGAAGAGTGCCCTACCTGGTTTTAACAGCATAAGAAGATGGTGATAGAATACATACTATTGTAACCTAAGACAAAGAATAATCTAGATTTATGGAAAAAAATGGTTTGTTACTGTTATAAATGAAGCAATCAATATTATGATTAAAGAGAATTTATTAAAAATCAAAGTATAAAATCTGAAAAAGAGCCACAAAGCAAAAGCAACGCTGAGCCAGGCGATCAGCATTGGGGTGATCTGAGTCCGAATCACTATCGGTTCGAATCTCACTAGTTCACCGCTGCGGTTTCTATGAGGTGTCTTTTTATACTTTTTTTCTTCTTTGTTAATTTTATCTTTTCAATGCAACAATGTAGTTTTTTCCTGTCTTTCCACCATGTCTGACGACAGTTCCTGAAATCAGTAGTCGATTTTTGCTGTTGGAATGAGTTTTATGGCGACATCTATTATTTATTGCATATGCACACTTGGTATACACATCCTGGAGTCATATATTCGTATATACACATATCCTGGAGCTTTGCCAGACGAGGAAATCCCACTAAATGCTTATCTGTGGAATGCACATTGAATGTATCTTGCCAGGGCTTATTCAGACAGAAATCCCTTGAAATGCACAATTTTGACGGTCACCTGCTTCTGGTATTTGTGCTTTCTCTCAACTTCAGTAAAATGCTGTAATCTTAAATTTTAGCACGAATTATTTTGCAACATATACTACAATCCCTCCCCCTTTATATTAAAATATTAATTCGTGCTTTTATGGTAAGTTTGATTAGGTTTGTTTATTATACAATTTTAATTTCATCCTTCTACATTTATAAGACCTAACAATTACATTTCTATATCATTATGTAAATTAATAACCTTTCATATTTAAAGTTCTACAATGGTTTTATTAAACAAGATACTGATTAAAAACTTCAGACATTCTCTATGTCTGTTAAAATTCATCTTTGTACTCGTCCCATGATTGTTCTTTATACATTTCGTAATTTCTTTGTGGGTTGTATAGATTATTTTTTCCTTTGTTTATTTGGGCTTCAAAACTTCAGTAGTTTTACTTTTTCTATCTTCTTTTCTTAATTTCATTATCTTAGATACTTTGGGTGCTTGGCCAAGTTTTCCCATAGTTAATTCAGGGTCCATAGGCATTGCTGCTGTTGGTATACTTTGGACAACAGAATGGATGAGTTGGACGAAGCATGGTACTAAAATAGGTAACAACAGTAATCCAGCTGAGGAACATAATATTAAAAATCCCATCTTTTTCCACCAAGCTCCTCCCCCAAATAATAGGTCCCATCATGAGTCTTGGAGGATGGAATTCTATTTTTGGACTGGCATATGTGCCACTTTCTTGATTTTTGCAGTAAGATTTTTGATAGTTTCCCTATAGTCATCTATTTTTACACAGCATTCAGATTCATTGAATTTCCCACAGACCCCTCCTTTTTCAGCTAACAAGTAGTCCAAACCTATTCGGTTCTGGTATACAAATGTTCGCATTTGGGAATGCTGTTTCGTTAATAATTCGAGAGCATCAGAGGCATGATTTGATACGACTTTTACTACAGCCTGGAGTCTTATTAGTCGATTTAGTAGGTAAATTGGGGTCCTATATTCCCAGCTTCCATCTTGAGCTCAAGTTGCTGGGCCATAGTATGCTATTATTCTTTCTGCTGGCCATTCATCTTTTCCCCATTTTTGATTCCCTCCTGCTTTCGGAAAATCTAGGTTCAATTCTCTCTTTTCTCTGTCTAGGGTTTCATATAGGGGTGCTCCTAGTAGATTACTCTCGGACCTTGGTAGCATAAAGAAGGAGGGTCTAATTATGCCTAATGTACAGGATCCTCTCCACCTGCGGGGTAGTTCACTGTAAGCTTTCTCCCCACAAATCCTATATATTCCATTAGGTGCTTTCCATGGTTCATTTACAGCTTCTGGTTTTTCCCAGTAATCTTTTAAGTCTTTTAAGGTTTGGTAAGGGTTAGTTCCAGGGCTTCTATGCCAACATAACCCAGTTTGGTCATTCCATTCGCAGTCTGTTTCCCTGATCCAACTCCAATACCTGGCAGGGCTTTCTGGTTGCCAAACTTTTGAGTTATTATTTGAGTGTGCTGCTAGAGTGGACATACAGGGAGTATATCCCACTGTTTCAGTATATCTTTTTCCTTCTCTGCTGATACAGACTGTTCCAATTATTCGATCATCTAAAACCCACCCCTCGGGTCGTTTTAATGTTTTAGAAATTTGAGCGTGATTCCATTGTAGAAGTTGTTCTGGAGCTAGACTCTCACCTTTCCATGGCCATTTTTCAGCTGATTTAAGCCCTCCACAGATCCAACAATTGGGTAATCCTAATTCTGTGGCAATTTCTTGCATTAGGTTTACAAAAAGATTCTTATTTGAGGGGGGTAAACCCCAATTGTTATATTGTTGTTCTAACTGATTATATTGTTCACTTAATGTCTTCAATTTTTCTTGCTCTATTCTTCTCTTTTTTGCTTCTGACTCCTGTTTCTTTCATTCTTGAGCTATTTGTTTCATCCTAGTCTCTGGATTTACCCCTTTCTCGTCTCTTGTAAAACAAAAAATTTTGTCATATCATAAGCAAATTCATTCATCATTATTGTTGAGATAACTAGCTATTAAGTCCTTCTCCTTAGTAGAAAATCATAGGTTATATTTTGTATTTTCTCCAACCCAGTATGTTTTCCCACCCGCAGTGCACATTTTTAATTGGCTGCGATCATAGCATATTGTACTGACTTGGGAATATGTCCAAAACATTGATTCCATATTCTTCCCGATCCATACGGAACGATAATATTTGTCACAGGTGGGTATCACAGGCTTAACTGTTTGTTTGTATAATGTATGAGTTACTACTTTTTATGTTGTTTTTATGGACTGTGTCTTTAACCCCCCATTTTTAAGAATCGCTTTCGGGTCATAGTAGATTATTTCTCCGTCTGACACATTTTGTGTTGAGTGCCATTATGTATGCAGTTTCCCTTCTTGTTGCCAATTTTGCAGTCATAGTGGGTTTGGTATGTTATGGTCTTTATAGCCACCTGTTCTGTTAGGGTGGTCTCAAAGTACTGTTCATATTTTTGGACTGGGCTCTGTTACCCAATACTGAGGTGATCCTCAGGTAGCAGACTGGCCGTCTTGTCCGTTATTAGATTCAGGACCATCAGGATTCCTGTTGGAGAATAACCATCTCCAGCTGCATGGACATAAAGTATAAGTGAGCAATCCAGGCCCCTTAGATGAGAGCTAGGCCTCTGCTCAAGGTTATTCTCAAGACAGCTGTGGAAAAGGGAGACATGAAAGCCAAAAACAAGCTGCAGGTGTCTAAAGATTAACTTGGCAGAAGAAACTGTTATTGTAGCCTTCTGATACTAACTTAGTGCTCTAATTAGAGAAAAGTCCTGTGTGAAACTTCTGTATGAGAACAAACCCTGTGTGAAAACTTATCACGTAGTTTTATTTTAGGCACACAGAGAAGTATAAGTATGCTCACTGTCTGACAATAAACGAGCTTAATTTATCACTCACACTGAGTCGGCGTCTTGCTCCTCTCGCCCCCTGACAGATTCCCCACAGGCGTACTCCTCTGCCTCTGCCTATGCCCACAGGGTTGCCATCCGTGGTGAGGGAGTCCGTCTTCTCGGCAGCAGGGGTATTCTTCAGGAGAACCATAAGTGGACCGAGCCACATACCTCCTCTTAAAAGTGCCCCACCTTGATAGTTTGACTGCATCGGCACTACAGGGTACCTTGTTTGATTGTTGGCACTCGATTACTAGGGCCTGTGCCTTTGAATCTAATTTACCCCTCACTCCCTTTTTGAACAAGTGATACCACTTTGGAAATCTAATTCTAATATGTCCGTGTTAGTAGCGACTACTAAGGTATGGGTGGTTAAAGTGTATTCCTTCTCCAAGTATCTTGTACGAAGTTCTTTTGGTTTGTATCCCCTCTTACAATGTGTAACGTAAATTTTTTTGACAATAACTACACTTAAAGTGAACAAATGGATAACATTTGCACCCTGGTACTAAACAACTTATCTCCTTCAGTCATTTAGTATGCCAGTGCAGTTTTATCTTCAAGCTTTCTGGAGAAGAATTCACTTTCCATTCAGGTGACCCTTCCTGATGTCCAATCTTCTTTACTCGAGAAGCGTGCGTCCAGCCTTTTTCAGCCGTTCGTATTGTTGTGTCTGTGGTTAGAAGCACAAGGAAAGGATCTTCCCAGTGAGGTGTTAGAGAGACTTCTTTCTAGGTTTTCTGTTGATGAAGTCTCTTTAAAACCTTCCTGGTATAATCTTTAGATAATAATTCTTTTTCATGAGGTCATTTCCATTTACCACCTTCTCACTTTCTTCTTATTTTTTCATATCCTTCAATTTCTTTTTAGGAGGGACGTGAGGGATGTTCCTGGGTCTTATCCCCTCTGATTTCTGGAATATTTATCACCAATAATGTTGTTTTCTTAGCTTCTTTATCTGTTAAATTATTTCCCTGAGTTCGAAATTGTATCCCTACCTGGTGTTCTTAAACATGTAATACCGAAATTGCTTCCGGTCTTCTAATAACCTCTAGGATTTGTCTTATTAATTTTTCATGAACCAACTCTCATCCGCGAGTGCTGATTAAACCTCTTTCTTCCCAAATTTTTCTAAAGGTGTGGGCTATTCCAAAAGCATATTTAGAATCAGTAAAAATTGTCCCTCTCTTCCATTTTAGCCTTTTAAGTGTCTGTAAAATTGCATACAATTCACAAGCCTGCACTGACCAACTAGCACTTAGGGGTCCCGACTCTATTACTTCTCCTGACTTCCCATCTGCTATTGTGTACCTTGATTTTCTTTTCTTTTTTATAACCTTTGTTGATCCATCCACAAACCCTTTTTCTCCATTCTTTAATTCTTCTTCTTCTAAGTCTTGTCTAATTTTTGTCTGTAATTCCACTATCTCTATAAAATTTGTCTTGTTCTGTCCATTTTATTTTTTTCGGTAATCAGTTTCTCATATAGAAACTTCACCTTTTCACTATACCTCTCAATTCACTGTTTATAATCCCTAACAGCTGTAACTAGCATTTTTGCTTTAATCTTCTGTTTTTCTTAATCCCTCTCATCCTAAATGCATGTATTACCCATATGTATATTTAGAATCAGTAAAAACATTAATTAGTTCGTCTCGATATAATTTACAGGCACCCCCAGCTCGGCTGTCCGAGCTGACCATGTGGGTTGCAACCCCCCCTCTATCACTGTTGAAGACTCATCAATAAACACACCTTCTCCCCCAGGCCAGGGAGTGTTTCGCAAACGCTCTCTGGTATGTGCTTGGAGATTTACCACTCCAATGTAGCCATGGGTTTCTTCCCAGCCCCCCTCTCCAGGGTCGTTCAGACAGGAGGCTGGGTTAGACCCTTCTCTACTCCTCAGCCACAAATTCTCCTGTTCCACCAAACAAGATTCATACTGCAATAACTGAGTGCTAGCCATCCACCTAGAGGCTCCGTCAGTCAACAAAGCCCCAATTTGATGTGAAACCTTAACAATCAAACACCCTCTTATTGTTAATTTCAGGCCTCGGTTATCATTAGGGCTGTGGCTGCACAATTCTGCAGACAATGAGGCCAGCCCTTGGCCACAGGGTCTAACAGCATAGAAAATTAAGCAGCAGGTCGCCGTGTTCCCTCGTGTTCCTGCACTAAAACTCTTCCAGTGTTGCTCTGTTCCACATCTACACACAACCTAAATCTCTTTTCTGAATCTGGAAGAGCCAGGACTGGAGCATTAAATCATTTGTTCTTCAATTTTCCAAAGCTTTGATCTCCCTCTGGTGTCTATACCACAACATTAGAACTGTTGTGGGCCAAACAGTCAGTTCACGGTCTGGTCAAAACAGAAAAATCCCCAGTCCATGTTCTGTAGTATGTTGCCTTCTGCTATGAAGGCAGGCGACCTGGTTCAAGAACGACAGCACGGCAGCCCGGCCTCACCCGAGCTACTCGGTCCACGACTCACAAACACCAATGTGGTGGATGGTCAAATGGCCTTTATTATCTTATCTCATGAGGTTAAATAGTCTAGGGGGCTTCACTACGTCAGAAAGGGGACGGTGGGATAGCTAGGGTTAGTAAGGAGTGGAAAACTACTGGGTTCAGGAGGGGTTGCATACTTCGGGTGATCTCTTATCATGCAGGAATGAAGGGAGGGAGATTCCATGCTGCTCTCTGCTTTCCGTCACATCGCGAGATCTTCCGTCCGCCTGTCCCTATCTACCACAGTAGTACCCCACCAATTTTAAAAAACTGTTGTAGCTCTTTCTTTGTCTGGGGTATTGGTACTTGTAAAATTCTTGTATTCTTAAATTCTTAGTCCTGTATAGGGATAGTACCATCCTTGCAAGGCGGCAGCAGAGTTGACTTCAGGATTGAACCCTGCCAACTCTGGCTTTTCACAATAAAACACAAAGAGTAGAGAGGATTGGGTTGATGCCTTTTTCCTGGTCTTAGGAAATAAATCTCAGACACGGTTAGAGGGTTGGGGGTCGTTTACCTCGGTATTTTAATAGGATCCCATTTGATGGCTTCTGCCGTCCACGTAGAACGCGTCGCAAAAGCCCCGTCCCCCTCAATCGAGTATACAATTAAAGACTCTACACATTAGCATATCTAACAAGAGGGCCTAATAAGGGGCTTGGGTGGGCTAACTTCTAGTTTACAGAATCTGTCCTGCTAGGAGACCTTGAGTGCTTACGAAAATAGAGTGTTTGGACTTCTAACTCTAAATAGTTTCAGGGGTGTTTAGTCTACCGGCCTACTAAGCACCATGAAACCGGGCTAAACTATTACCTAAAGCATCACAAGTATGCATGCTAATACTTGTGAATATAGGGAACTATGTAAGAAGTATTTAGAAGAAAAGCAAAAAAATCCTTCAGGCATCAGGGTCTCCTCCAAACAGAGCTTTCCGGCTCTATACAAAACTTCATGTAAACAAAGGAATTAAATCTCCAAATTCATTTACCACAATTTTTATAATTCCCTCAGAGAAAGATGTGTTCAAATTTTTAAGTTTACAGAAGAAACCACTATTTTTACAACTCTTTGAACCATCAAAGATATTTTGACAATTTTTCTACAGTTTAAAACCATTTGTTTTCTTAGTGAATAAAATCTTTAAAAGAAAATCAATCTTTCTATGTACTATTTGCATTTCCTAGTTTTTCTTTTCTCCTTGTGTTCACTCTCTTTATCATACACAGTATATCAGAGCCCAGAGCTGGTCCCTGTCTTGTTGTAGTGTTCAAACACAACTCTTGCACTATTCAGAAAACTGAACAATATCACAGTGGTTTCACCTACTACCTCCCCCCATTCTCTCAATAGGAGCAAGCCTTTCACATACTGTAAGGACTTCATTCCTAGGGATGGAGTAAATTAACTTTTTCTTCCTCTTGTTTCTACTCAAAGGCAAAATACTATTTATAATGTTCTGTAAGAGCGCATTTCCAGAAAGCATCCTTTAGCACCAGTGTGAGGAGGGAACCTGATTTATGTCGGTGGCGAGATGAGCAAGACGCCGACTCAATGTGAGTGATAAATCAAGCTCGTTTATTGTCAGAAAGTCCATACTCTTTATAGTGCTGTCCTTGCTCAAAACATTATTCCCCACAGAAGTTTCCCACAGGAGCTCTCTCTATTCTAATTAAAACACAAAGCTGATATCAGAAGGCAACAACAGTAACAGTTTCTTCTTCCAAGTTAATCTTTAGTCACCTGCAGCTTGTTTTCAGCTTTCATGTCTCCCTTTCCCACAGTTGTCTTGAGAATAACCTTGAGCAGAGGCCTAGCTTTCGTCTAAGGGGCCTGGATTGCTCACCCACTTTATGTCTGTGCAGCTGGAGATGGATATTCTCCAACATATCCCCCTACTTTTCTTTGAGCAATCCAGGCCTGGTTTACACTTTTTTCTACTGTATTCATCAAACACTTAACTACACATGGCAATAATACACTTATGATTATAATAATTACTAAAACTATCAATTTCATTTTTACAAACTTCACTAACCAGTCTTTAAAACTTAAGCTTGTTAACCAGTCTCTTAAAGGTGATTCTACTATCTGTATCTTTTTCATGTTTTAACACACATAGTGTAACCTTACAATTCCCCCTTTCTGTTTTAATCAGTATGAGTTTGTTTATGGCATTACCAGCCATTTGTCATAGGTAGCGCAGTAAGAAACACACATAACTAGACATAAGAATACTTCTAACACCTATGTGCTAAACATTCTAAGGTGATCTTGTGATTTTTCATTACCCAATAGTTCAGCAAATTAGTCTCAATTACTCTGTCTCTGAAGGCTGTTAATCAGGGTAATACCTTACTGAATTCTGGAATACTATACTAACATCCAGGGTCTGTAACAGCTGCCTTGTTTCAGTGAAGACATGGAAAGCCCTTCCGGATAGGGTCTCCAAGTCTACCCCAAAAGGGATCCAGCTGATATAAATTCCAATTATTAAGTCAAACCCCACTTAAGTACGATTTGGATGCAGAAACACCTGGGTCTGTTGGTAGATGTCTGACCAGGGAGAATCGAGGCTTGGCCAGAGCCAGGACTCCAACTGGAGGGATTTCCCTAACACAGATCTTATGAGAAAACTGTTAGAAACAGCAACTAGGAAGGTCACTTAAATCTGAGCGAATAATAGAGACAATTACATAAGCATAACACAGGTTGTGCAGACTGTAAAATAACAGACGTTGTCAACTACTTTTGACTAAAAAGACCATGGTACCATGAACATGATAATTAAAAGATTGCATATGCATGAGTTTACATACGTAATCTTAACAGAACTTAATCCTTGCTATAACACACATAGCTATGCATAGTTGTAGTTAACTTTTATAGAACCTAGTTGTAATACTTAACTGTAACAGAACTTAATAAACCTAATAGCATTTAAACTTTAACAACATATTTATAACTATTAATACATCAGGGGTGATCGCTTGGGAGATGTTTGAAAACAGTGTTGCAAGCTGCAAGCACACAGATCCATCTTTTCTTTGCTCTATCTTCTCCAGGATCACTGTACTTCCAAGTTCAGCTGTAGGTATAAAACTCAAACACTCATTGAAACAAAGTAAAACAGGAAAAACAGTAAGAACATATTACAATTCCAGTTATTAATTTCTATCTAGCAAGATAATTCCCATCATTAATTAAGAAACAATACAAAGGTTACTCGTGTTTATCTAATTTGGTTTACAATTTGGGTAAATCTAGTTTAACACTCGTTTAGATCTAGTTTATTAATCAGTTTACATTTTGCCTAAACTTCCTTGTTCTGCTCGGGCCCGGCCCCGCTTTGGCCCCAGCCTGTTAGGTGTACAACTCTGCTGCGTCCTTTCTGGATCAGTTCTGCCACATTTTCAATTTTTTGTTTTTGTTGAATTGTTGTTGTGGGCTGGATGCTTGTGAATAGTCATTCCAGCGTTCTCACTTTCTCTGTCCTCCCCATCTCCCCCTTTTTCTTTTTGCACTGAGCAAGTGCAAGTCTTGTAGCAACCTAGATTTCCCAGATTTCTTCTTGTTAACACAAATTTCACCAGTAAAGTCAGCATCAATTACACGAGACAATATGATCAGTCTTTGATACTTGCAGAAAAGCAACCGATTAAAAGTGCACCCACGGGTTGACGCTGGAGCACTAGCGGTCAAGGGCGCTGGCGCAGGCGTAGAGAGTGCTGGGGCTGGTACTGTTGTCAGGGCGCGGCGGGCGGCCGCGCTCTCCTTCCCGTTTTCCGGTGCCAGCAGGTGAGCTAGGGAAAACTGTTGCTACGTAGTCGATGCTGGGAAAAGAGGTTCCCCACTGCCCGCCCGGTGCACATAGAAGCCGTGGCTGTTGCGGCGCCGTGTCACCACAGCTGCCGGCTCTAGGGATGGGCAGCCGTGCGGTCTCCGCAGCTTCCCACCCCCGGCGCACTGAGATGCCGTCGGAGCCGAAATCCGAAACCGCTGCGGCGGGGGGGGGAGGGGGGTGGTGGCCGCCATTGGAGGCTCGTGGGCCAGGCTCTCTAACCTTTTAAACATGTAGCAATTTCTCCAGTACATCACTTTTTTGTTTCTTCTTCCCTGACGGATTGTAGAAGCGAGTCCGATTGCAAAAGATCGCGTCTCACAGTGCCTTCTTAATTGTGTCTCAGACGGGTATTTGAAAGGCTACCCTCGCTCTCAGGACTAGTCTACAGTCTTAAGTCCATTTTAGGAGATTCCGAATAATGGAATTATCACAGTTCAATTCTCTCACAGAGATGATAAGTTGGAAGAGGTTTAGGACTGTCAGCTGTCCTTCATCTATCTCCATCCCTTCCGTCCTCTTCCCCAGACCTGAAGCACCGGGGCTCTCTGCCTAGGCGCGGCCCACCCGCCTCTGCGCTAAGGGCCTGCGTCTGGGCCTGGACTATCATTTCACCTATTTTGTCTCCCATGGCGGTGACTATTTCTGCTATAAATGCCTGCATTCCCACCGGCACTCGGCTCATCCTTTCTAACATGACCTCAATGGAGGCGTCTGCGGGGAGCGTAACTAGAATGTTTTTTGTTTGCTGAGTGCTGTTTTTGAGAACACACTGGTGTAACAGTGCCCCCTGCATCCACGGCGCCACCCCAGAAGCTGTGATGGCAGCGGATACCCTGTCGACAAAGGCAACAAATGCCTCGTCTTTGCTCTGCTTGATGGACATATAAGAAGGTGTAGGAGGAGCAGTACGCACCCTGTTTATAGCTTCCCTTGCTGTTCGCGTGGCTTCTAGCATAATTTCTGGCCCTAGCTGCATCTGCGCAACTATATTGGACCACTGTCCATGGCCCATCAGCTGCTCAGGAATGACTCCCCGCAGGGGGTCATTCTCAGCTCTAGGTTGATTGGCTGATTCGTTACACAGCTGCTGCCAGTGAGCCTGCCACAGCAGTTGCTGCGACTGGGTCATAATCATTCTAATAATACCCTTGATGTCCTCTGGGCACAGTATAGCACTTCCCCAAATATAATTTAACATCATTTTGGTGGACTCCCCGTGGAGACCTGACTCACTAGCTGTGGTACGTAACTGTGTGAGTAACTTCCAATCAGTTGCCGTGTGGGTAGCTTGCTGCCCTCCCTCCTGCAGGGGCTCAAACAGCACTGGAAATGCCGCTTCTGCTCGGCTTAAAGTTCTAACGTCCTGAGCTAGTTTCACATCCCTCTCTTCTAAAGCTTTCTGTTCTACTTTTGCCCAGCTTATCCTGCGCCTCCCTCCCCGCACGTTCCTGCTTTGCATATTCTGGCAAAAAGGGACAAACCCTCCACCCAGCGAGGGGGGGATACAGGCGGCTGGTCCAGGCGATAAGGGACATAGCCTCCTTCCACCGGGGCGGGGGGAAAAGCCAGCTGTTCTTCCTCCTGGGGCCTGGATGGGGCACAGGGGAGGGGCGTATACCCCTCCTCTGGCTCCGGCGGCACGGGCGCTGGGGGGGCCGGCAGCCCTGTGCAAGCAGCGGCTGCCTCCAAGGCAACCCCATGCTCGGGCAGCGACCCGTGCACCCCCAGCACCACACACTTCCCTACTGCCGGCAGGCTGGGCGTCTTGTTACCAATTCCGAGCATTCCCGGGATAGGGCGCTCACCTCCTGGGGCCCCCCCGCTTCCCTCCGTGGTCCCTTCAAGTTTCGCGGTGGCAACGGCTGCAACTTTTTTCTCTGCCTGGTATTGCTGCAAACAGGTTGCTACCTCCCTCCAGGGCTTCCCTAGCTTAGCGCATACCTTGTTGCTGTCTAAAATCCCTTCAAACAACTGATCACCATACTTCCGCCATTCAGGCAGGTCAAAAATCCTCTTAGGGTCCCCGAAACAACCCTTTGCCATCACTAATGTAGCTAATCCTGCTACCTGCTTTAGGGTCTCTTTGCTGACTTCCCGCTTTTCTAAAAAGCGTGTTAATAAATCTAAGGCTACCTCTCGATCCATCTTTGTCCAGCTGGTTTACCACTACTAGCTGATCGCAACGGCCTCCGCGTCCCTCCGCGCTGGCCAGGCCACGTCGTTCCACGCTGGCCCCTCCGCGTCTTCCCACGCTGCGTCTACCCGCTGATTCCGCGATCGCCATGCAGCTTGTCAGAGTGTAGCCTTTTCGGGTGGCGGGCCTTTCTCCAGAGGCCCGAGCTGTCGGATCAACCTTTCGCCGTGCAAAAGGTATAGATCTTAGCTCCCTGGTCGCTGCTCCCGGTGCTTTCCCGATCTCGCCGGTCCCGTACATCACGTCGGGGTCACCATTTGTCAGTGGCGAGAGAAGCAAGACGCCGACTCAATGTGAGTGATAAATCAAGCTCATTTATTATCAGAAAGTCCACACTCTTTATAGTGCTGTCCGTGCTCAAAACATTATTCCCCACAGAAGTTTCCCACAGGAGCTCTCTCTATTCTAATTAAAACACAAAGCTGATATCAGAAGGCAACAACAGTAACAGTTTCTTCTTCCAAGTTAATCTTTAGACACCTGCAGCTTGTTTTCAGCTTTCATGTCTCCCTTTCCCACAGTTGTCTTGAGAATAACCTTGAGCAGAGGCCTAGCTTTCGTCTAAGGGGCCTGGATTGCTCACCCACTTTATGTCTGTGCAGCTGGAGAAGGATATTCTCCAACAATGATATAAGAATTTCGGACTGTGGAGTGCCTGGGTTTAATAGTTTCATTTACTATTGTCAGGTCTTGCACTATAACTGGCAGGATCAGAGTGTTATAGGGGAACACACACACATGGTTTTAAAAGACCCACTTTTAACTTCTATATTCCCTGGGACTGCCCACACCTTTGGGTTCAGTCTAGTATTCACAACAGTGTTAGTTTTCCTATTACCCCCCCACAACACCAACTCGTGTTTTCAACTCCAGTTGTTAAATTTCTTCCTAGCAAACCACAATCAGAAAGAGGAATTATCAGAAACTCATGTTTTTCAACCCCATCTCGCATATTCAGCAAACTTTCACAGGCATCCCCATGTTACTGTTGTTTGTCAGTAAAACTTAACACACACACACACACACACACACACACACATCTTTCTAACTTATGCAAAGAACATTTGAGCAATTGTTCTTCCTTTGGCATAAATAGAGAAGTTTCCGTGTTTACTAGAAAACACACTTTTCAGTGGAGCTCCTGGTATAACAGCAGATCCCGACACCTTGAACAATTAATTTCTAATGTTTCGTTCCTGGTAGTTGCCCCCTTCCCTTTGGTCCTGGGGCTCCCAGCACTACAAGCTCTGCATAGCCCCAGGTGCTGGTGCAGCTCAGCAGGTGAACACAGTCGACAGTGCCCCAGGGACAGGCTGGGGCGGGGGCGTCCCGAACCTTCAATGGGCCCAGGGAGCCACTGCAGCCCCTGCCCGCGGGGGTTCGTGGCATCAGGCACTGCCTGGCACTCAGCCCCGGCTGTCCCACAGCCTTGGCTTGGTCCCGAGGTTTTTTGTTATTTACATAAATATTTAGGGCTAGACAGGTCCACTCCTCATAAGTTCCAAACATGGGCTAAATTAAGTGGCTCCTGTAGGAGCATTTAAAAGAGATTTCAAACTTTGGTGTTAGTTACAAATTTTTAAATGTTTTCTCTGCTCTCACTAAAGAGATAAGAGTCGTTAGAAGTTGTTAACATGCAGGAATGTGGGGAAGCTGTTTTGAGGATGTTTAGCTTAGGGTTTTTCTCTGCTGTAAAGAAGTGTTAGGGTTTGTTGTTTTTTTTCTCTGCGAGAGGAAGGGTTTGAATTGCTGCTTTCCCCACCCTCCCCCCATCCCCCACTATCTAAAAAAAACTATGGGTATTTGAAAAACCTGTAGTTGTTACCCATTTCACTACTGAACAATCTCAGTACATTTGGAGTTCTTTTCAGCAAGGTAAGAATCATCTCTGCAGAGTTTGAGATACTCACTTCTGCAGGTTTGTGTTTTATTTGCAAACAGTTGATTTTTGCAGCAGCAGCAGCAACAGAGGTATTTTTAGCCGACTGCATTGCTCCTCCTGGCCTGTGTGTACTTATCAATATAGTAGCATACTCACAGTCCAGAATCTAAAACTTTCCATACCATCCCATGATATTTCTTTTTTCCTTGTGAAACAAAATCGCCTCAGATGTTTATACTTCTGGAGATTTGGTGATGGTAGCGAATTGAAGAGGAATGTGAACCTATATCTCCTTTGACCACTTTGGGGTCCCTCGGAGAGTTCAGTTTTAATTAGGGATTTCAATTTAAGTTCTGGAATTCCTCTCTTTAAGAGGTAGAGGTTTGGTGTTTTGGTTAAGATGTAATTCAACATTTGAATCATCAATTTCATCAGCGTTTTTTCTCTGTTGAGGGGCACTCTTCCCAGTATTCCAGCATTACTTCCCGCGGCCTATCCCGGGGAATTTCTGGTAGATTACTCTCTTTTTCTCCTACGGGTTTACCTGGGCCCCCCCTGGGTTTTGCTTTTTTTTCCCCCCATTTTATAAGGTATTACACTCTGACTCTTTAATTGCATTTTTCCTTCAGGGACCAGGTCTCTTGCCGGAGACCGGAAATGCACTTAGTAGAGACACACACACTCACTTCTCAGCTTTGTGTTACGTATCACTCAGTTACACATTTATACGCTTATTCTTAACGGTGGCTGGTACACACCGTGTTCAGTTAATTTTTGGATTACCGTTCCAGTGACCAGCGGAGGTCCGTCCGCGTGGTTTTGATCCAGTAAAAGCTCCCTTTTTACTCCTCTCTACTTTATCTCCCCTGGACCTTCCTGGTCCTAGGCAAAGA
>JAVTVJ010011963.1:0-57951 GCA_034509425.1 Eopsaltria australis
TCAGCACTCCGAGGGTGCCTTCCCGAGGGCGAACGGCATCCTAGGATAGGGCTAGGACTCCGCTGCCGGTACCAGGGTGGGACTGAAGCAGGGAACGCAACAAGTGGCGCACCGAACAGGGACTCCGACCTCTCGGGGTTCCCTGCAAGCGACCTGGATACGCAGCAGTGGTCCGGACTGCGCCTTCGGGATGTCGCTCCCCTAGCGAGAACTTCCGCGTTTTAGCGGGGGGCTGGCAGGGGCCGTCAGCAACCGTTCTGGAGCGTCTGAAGTGTGTACGCTAGCTGAGCGGACTGACGAGACCAGAGACCCTTGCTCTTTTGGATGTTTCTCCCTCCGGAGCCGGTGACGGCAACTGAAGCCGGGATCGAGGAACCAAGACCCGCACGGAGCAGTGAGGTTTGGCGGCTGCGGGGCGCGGTGGGAAAGGACCAGGATCCGCGCGCGGCGGCGAAGCTCCGTGCCCGTGATAGCGGCGGGAAAGCCACCAAGAACCGAGCACAGACGGTGAGGTCTAATCCGCGATAAGCAGCGGGAATCAGGCTCGAGGGAAGAGTTTTGTACCGTATAAAAAGAGCAAGGAGGCTTTTATTCGGAGACAATGGGTATTAAGCTGTCCCGAATAGAGCAGGAGTTTTATGTCCAAGTTAAAGAGACCCTAAAGTTAAAAAATGGGAAAGCTAATAAGAAGGCTTGGAAACGTTTTGTTAAATGGATCTTTGCCTATGTCCCTCTTGCTTCTGCTTCTTCTGTTAAAACTCTGAGTTTTTGGGAGTTAGTAGAAAAACGTTTAGAGGCAGTGGAGAGAGGGGGTGATGTTTCTGTCCGAAATTTTTTCCCGTTGTTGATTGTAATTTGTTATACTTTGCGTAATTGTCCTGAAAGTTCGAAATCCCCGACTCACCCACCCCACGTTCCTAATTTCCCTTTTCCCAATCCCTCTTCCCCGCTGCAGGAAAGCGCGCCCCTCAGTTCTCCCCGCTATGAGACTGATTCCCTCATAGCGAGCTTCACCCCAAACCCTTTCTCCGAGCCCTCAGTCAAACTCGCGCCGGCTGCGCTCCCCCATTGTTCCGAGTTTAAAGATGGCGGCGGCCTCGTGGCGCCGTGCCTACACCCGTGCGCCCATTGCGCAGTCTCACGCCGAAAGCCCGCGAATCCTCCCAACCCCTCCCACGGCTCCTTCCCCTTCGTGTCGATTGGCCCCGCGTCGGGTTCCCCCCCCGCGGCCGATGATGTCTTCGCGTCGGGTCCCTCCCCTCGCGCCGGAGGTCCCTGCCCCAGCCCGAGGGAGATCCCCGCCCCACCCCGCGCCTGGACTGCTCATATCAACTGCAGTCCCACCCCTAACCACCGCCCACTTCCAGATCCCCACGCTCCCTCGTTCACACCCCGGGATTGGGGGCCGAAAAGTGGAGAGGCTGAAGCCTGCGATACAGCCGGTCAGCCAAGCCTTACAGTGGCATCAGGTGTGCACAGCCCTCAGGGTAACAACCCACGATGGGAATCACAGTCACCTGCAGCCTTGCGAGAGGCTTGCAAGGTAGAGAGAGAGCTTGGGAGAAATTCTCCTCACTTAAAAGGTGTGCTGGTCCCATCTGACATAAAAACAATCCTGACAGGCATTTTAGTTAAGGTTCAATATCGGGTGTGGGAAAAGATATGGAAGCAGCAGCTTCAAAGCCTGCTGAACAGTTCTAATCACCCTCCACCTAAGTCTTCCACAGGCTCCTGGACACCACATGCCCCATCCCATTCGGGAAACGGATCGGCACCGTGCTCCTCAAAGAAATTAAAAGCTGAATCCACTGTGTCCTGCTCTCCATCACCACCCATGCCACTGGAGACCCCATCAGAGGTGATCCCAGATGACCAGTCACTTGAACCACGATGGCTGAAGTTAGTAGGCATCACAACTCTCCACCCAACACATCCACCAGAGCAGATCCAGTCGCCTCCACCAACAGATGCTGCTCCACAGAGATCAGCGTGGAAGAGAAGGAAAAAGAAAACTCCAAACTTCGACAGTCATCAAGAAAAATCACTGAGACCCTTCTTCTTGATATCTTCCCCTTAGACTCTCCTGAAACCTACCCCATGTACCTCCCATACCCCAATCATTCCCAGTCCTGTAGAGAGACAATGATTAAACAATGTTTGTTTGTTTATTTGCAGATTTTCAAGACTTTGCTTTGGATTTTAGTTATTATCTTCATTGTACTAACAAATCACTTTCTTTAAGTAAAAAGACAGGGGGAGATGTTGCGGTGGTTCGGAACCAGAGGACTTCCGGACAGGTTCCACGGACAGAGGGTTTCCCCCTGGAGCTCCCAGGGGCAGCAGTTGGACCACCAATCCACGGACCCAAGCTCCTGCTATTGGTTACTGGGCTTGTCTGTTATGTATTCCTGCTCTGGGAAATTCCCTGTCACTCCATAGTTCATTCGTTGTTCTCTCTGTTCCCCTCCCCTCCCTAAACCCCATTTGATCATGTACCCCAGCCCCTCCCCTGTATTGTCCCCTGCCCTCATCCTATTGGGTGTTGTTCATCCCTTAAATACCGATGTAATAAGCTGCTCTGGGCTCTTGGTCCATGTGCTCCCTTTGGAGGCAATAAACCTACCGAAATCACATACCAAGAGACCTCCTTCTCTGGTAGTTCTTTGCTGTTTCACCACGCTCCGGGGACAACACCTCCCCAGACCGAACGCGGGCCAGCTGTGCTCATAGTCAGCACTCCGAGGATGCCTTCCCGAGGGCGAACGGCATCCTAGGATAGGGCTAGGACTCCGCTGCCGGTACCAGGGTGGGACTGAAGCAGGGAACGCAACACAAAGAAAAGAAGAATTATTGCTCAAGCCAAATGAATTATAAAAAGGAAAAGGGGGGATTGTTATAAATGCATATTATAGTGTTGGCTTTTCGCAAATAATGAATGCTATGTGTATGATGTTGGTCATTGTAGAAGTTGCTTTTGTTATAGAAATATAATCATTTTTAATGCTTTAATGCCTTTTTGTTTTAGCTTAAATGTAGTGGCTAAATGTGTTAAAATGTACCTAGCTTAAAATAACTAAACCGCAAACTTCATTGGATAAGCATGGGTGTAACAGGCTCCTGTCCCAGGATATCTCTATCGACAGGGAACCATCTGACAAGATATCCCTATTGACAAATAACCGTCTGACTAGACATCCCTATCGACAATAACCATCTGCTGGACACCAACAGACAAAGGAAGAATTGGGAAACCCCGAAGAAACTGCGCATGCTCTAAAAAGGCGGACCCAAGGAGGAGCCATGCTAACAAGTACCTGGAAAATGTAAAAGAGTTTGGAGAAAAGTTTGAATATGTATACTTGTCTATGAATATGTAACAGGCTGATGCAATAAGAAATGTATATAAACAGAGTATTTTCACCATGTCAGATGTGCTCTTGGCTCCGTGCCAAGAGTTCCCAACGTCACCTGGACGTTGTAACCTTTTGCCCTATACCTTGTCCCTTTATTGTCCTTTTATTAAACCTTTAAATTTTAACAGGAGACTAGACCTCGTTTTTAACACTAGGTTTGGGTACTTGATTGATAATGGACTTAATTTTTTTTAAAAATTGATTTTTCACTGGTGTTTCAAATGTATACAATCAGAGGAAAGGAGCATGTCAAAGTATTTTGTTTAGTATTATTTTTGGCAGTTTTTCATAAACTTTAACTCAAAATTTAATACTGAAGGTAAACTAAATCTGAAGTGCTATTGAAGAGTCTTGAACACATGTAGAAAAGGTCACTTCACATTGCCTGTATTTCTGGCTTTAAATTGCTCCATGAATATCTTCTATGTTTTCACTGCTAAAATTTAAGAAATTAATTTATTAATTATGTGGCAGTATGGTCTTCACAGCCTCCTATTAAAATAAAAAAGAAGAAAACATCCTAAATTACTCTGGCTACCATTTACACGAGGTTTTACTGCATTCACAGTTGGAACAATCGTGGTTTATTTGGAAAACTTTTTGTGTGGATGTATTGAAGCAGCTAATCTGAAGTTAACCATGTAGAAACTGATTGTTTAATTGAATAAAAGCTGCAAGATTTTGATTAGGATTGCTCACTGCAAAAGTATGAAATGTCCAAAACATTACTGTCACTGGACTGGCTAAATTAAAGCAACCAGGTTTCCTTACTACCTAAACTGAAGTCAATATCCCAGTCTTTTATACGAGTTTTGTCTGCTATAAACACATTTAGAAAGACAAACACGGATTGGATTAAACTGAGTCTAAGAACCACATTTTTCTTATTTCTAAACTATATACAAATTATTTCAGACCAAATATTGCCTTCTGTCCCATAGCTTCCATAAAGGCGTAAAGCTGTCATTGACTGTTAGAGCCAAGCTAATATGATGTACAGTTTGTGAGAAACGTCCCCAGCCACACAGGAAAGACAGTTTTGATTATTTAACACCATAAATTTCATCCTATCACTGTAGTTTAGAAGTATCTGTGGATATGATGTGTCCCAAACCTAGTGATTTATTAATTTGTTGATGAAACCTATCTTATGCGCTGCCTTTGACTTTGTGATAAATAGGGAGAGTTAGGCTCTACCATCAGGAAAAATTAAGATATGAAAGATGTTATCATATTGTCGGGGCTTGAATTTTCTCACTTTTGTTTTTTTTTTTTTCTTAAGGAATTTCTCCCCCATAGGTTGCTAAGGGACGGGAATGGCTGGGTACTTAAGAGAACAAAAGTGCGTGGCCATGGGTTTTCTCCTTCACAGGGCGGGGAAGTTTCTCTCAGGGGGCAGAGACCATGCGAGACTTTGGGCTGGAAAAAACGGGGGCTGGGCAACCTCTCACTCTCGCTCGAGACTCTTGGAGCCAAACGGCTGGAGCTGCTGTTTGCTGAAGGGAACCCACGGCCACTGAGAAGCCAGCACGGAGCTGCTTTTCTTTCTGCTGTGAGTTTTCTCCCTGCCCTGCCAGGGAGCTGAGCTGCCACCGGCCCGTCTCTCCCCGCTCCCCCGCTCCTCCGGCACCACTCCGAATTTTTTTGCTATGCTATGACTGTGCTCCCCCTGCTCACCAAGACCTCCTGCTGTCCCATCTCACTGTTTCCGAGGGTCCTGCTGGGGCACCGACATCAGCTGTCCCAAAGGGTTTGTGAAACAAAGCGTCTCCTCCATCCTTCTCTGTGCCGGGGCCCGACCTCCATTACCGTGTGCTACCTGAGCTCGAGCCGGAGCGCCCCCTGCGGCCACAGGGGAACCATCGCACCTGCCCTGCCCACCAGGAGCCACCGGCGTCCCCTGCCAACTGTGACTGGAACTGCACCAAAAGGGAAAGGTGCCTGAGGCCAAGCAGTCTGTCACTGGGTTTCTGGTTCTGTTGGTTAATGCCATAGTTGTTGTTATTTGTTAGCTTTGTTTTAGATACTAGCAAAGAACTGTTATTCCTATTCGCATATCTTTGCCTGAGAGCCTCTTGATTTCAAATTTATAATAATTCGGAGGGAGAGGGGTTACAGTTTTCCGTTCCAAGGCAGGCTCCTGCCTTCCTTAGCAGACACCTGTCTTTCAAACCAAGACACATATAAATTTTTATATATATGAGGGAGGAAAGAAATATGATATATGCTTCTTTAAGAAATGTAGATAAATGAAATAGCCATAGTTTCCAGGTATTTTGCAAACATGCTTGCCTGCTGCCATAACACAGTGGAGCATCCAAAATAAGCATCACTCTGGTTTTGGCTGCATCCAGAGGAGAGGTCAAGCATGTACTTGGCTATGTGCCTCAACTAAGCAGCACTCTTGGTTCTTGGGCTTCTGCAGCTCCAGGAACAGGAAGGACTGACTTCACCTCAAGCTACAATTTTCTTGGAAAACAATGTGGATAAATTCCAGAATAAAAGAGATACAAGAATACCTGCCAATTGTTCAGTGTGCTTCTCCCTCCATACGATTTATCATTTGCTCTCCTTACAGTTTAAACAACCAGCAGATTTCTGCTAAGTCCCTGGCTTGGCTAGAAACTGGAAAACATCAGCCCACCATCTGGGTCCAATACAAATGAGGCAGAAAGCAGAATTTTCAAAAATGCCAGAGTCCCAGCCTTCCAAGTCCTCAGTCACTTTTCTCTTCTCCAGTCTCACTTTGGTGAAGTCAATTTTTTCCCATTAAAACACTTATTTTCCACCACTGATTGATGATGTTGCACTACTGAATGTTTTTCCCACAGCCATGTAGCCTGGGTGAACCTCAAGCAAAAGTGATGACAAGTCTGAACCTGTGGGACCCCAGAGAGGTCTCTGATCTACAACAGCTGGTGGAGAATTTCCTCACTGCTTCTGTGATGCGTGGAAGAGGCTAGTTTGTTCAAAACAAGCATTCCCAAAAGCTCTCACTGAACTACATGCAAAGTTCAGCTGGAAATCTGTCACAGCTTCTTCCAGTGCATTGCCTCACAGATGCTGGCTGGCACAGCTTTCCTTGCTTCCGGAGCTGTCCCACAGTGTGCCATGCCCTCCTGTGGGAAATCACAAGTTTCTGCTGGGCTTGGGCCAAAACCCCAACTGCCACAGGGTTTGGAAGCCTGATATTAGAAGAGCTGTGTAGCAAGGTGTCTGGGAGACTTACAAAACCAAGCTGGCTTCCCCTCCCATTTTGAGGAAGCTGTAGAAGGCTGAATATCTTTGGGGTTAAGCTGGCGGGTTGCAAGGCTCCTCACTCACTTGTTGTTCCTCATGGCATCAGGACTCCCAGCTCCAGACAACACCAGTAGGCTGCCCTAACTGGCCTTGGAATTCCACACAGCAAGGTCAAAAATTTGATCTTACCTTTTAAAGATTTAATTTAAATATTAAATTAATTAAAAACCCCCCAAAAAAACCAAAAACAAAAAGCCTTCAAGACATGTTTTATTTTTCCTGAAAAGTTAGGAAATATTCAGAATTTTAGAATTTTGTGATGAACAGGATCTTCTGAATACTGACTAACATTGGATCAAATAAAAAACTGTACAGCACCATTCATTCCATCAGCAACACGTAGAGGAGGAAGGGGAACACCATCCCTCCCAGACACCAGGGCTAAGCCAACAGATATCCTGGCCATACAATCCATAGCTTTGAACCTAAAATTACAACTAAAAGAAAAAGGACAAAGAGAGAGAGAACTATCCTCTTGGGTAAAAAAAATATTTTCATTTGATTAGAAGGGTGAATGTCTGAAGCTTGAGAGAAGCTCATTGCCTTTCAGTAAGAAAACCCTAACAACGTCCAAAATTGAATTTTTAAACACAATTTTAAATGTAATGGATTTCACAATGCAAATTGATGGATCTTTCTGTTGCTCTCTAAATGAACTTCTCTAACACAGGCTTGGGGTTTTTTTCACTAGAGGTTGAATCTCTGGCAAATGTTTTGTTTTGCTCTTCCCAAGGCCATATGTTTGCAGCAAGATGAGAATTAACTTGCAAGGTTGCAGCCCACAAACTTTGCACAGAGTGATCTTTAAATAGGATTCTGATGAATTCACAGAGGATTGGAATGAAACACCACAAAACATTTATCTTGAAAAGCTGTAGTTTCTTAAATCAGTTTCCCCAGAGTACATTTACAGTAGCTGTCACCAAAGATAGCTTATTGCTGATGAGCCTCAAATGAACACTTCAAGTTCATGAAACAGAAGGTGCATGAGCAATCACATTAGTGCTATCTAACCAAGCTAAATAGCATAAGACAACTTTAATTTGCATGCTGACAAGAGCTAAATTGCAGGGTTCACCTGTAGCAAAAATAAATCACATGGTGATCATTGCTTTTGCTTCTCTTATGCTAGCATCTGCCTAGTACACCATAAAAATTCTGGTCACTTAAAGAAAAGTATATTCCAAAGCTAAATGTCATTACTTCAAATTACTGTGAATTATAACACAGAAAGCAATATTTGATAGCCGCTAGCAAAACAGTAGCCTTTCCACAGTCCTCTGCATGAAACAGTAATAGTATTCATAAAATATAATACATTTTTTGCAATGCCACAGGCATTCTCATACTTGGAAAAAAAATCCCTGATAACAGATGGAATGTTTTTTGACATTAATATATGCTTTTTTTTTTACACATGGCAGTGAATGAGAAATGTGTTAGCTTAATAAATAGTGGTGCTCATGGGTACTGGGCAGTTTCAGTTGGCTTCTTTTCTGTCAAATATTCTGTCTTTATGATATTAACACAAATTAGAAACAGCTGGTGGTTTCACGCTGTACCTTTTTGTGCTCTTATATTACATGTCAGGATGTTTAGCTGTATAATATAGCACTACTGGCACAGAAGTAGCATTACCTATATACATAATTTTTATGCAGCTACTCCAAGGATCTCTAAAAAAACCCCAATGACCATGGCACTGCAAGCTCCAGCAGTAGCACCCCTCCCTTTGCAGAAAGGAATAGAGAGAAGTCTAAGAAATACAACTGTCTTCATGCTGAATTGCCACAGGATGTGTATCACAGCAGGTTTATTTAATCTACTGGGATGTCCTTGTCTTTTTTTCTTATTTTCCCCCCAAAAAATTGGATCTTGTTGTTCAATCTTGAAATTTCAGCTTTACCTAGAGTAGCTATATCTCCAACCTCACTACAGTTATCAAATATCAGAGAAATTATCTGTAAACCTCCAAAACTTGCTACTGGTTTCTGTATAACGTTTTCCCTTTCACACTTTTTGACTTGTTCTTAGTTTAATCACAATGCCATCTCTTTTGTATTCGTTGGCTGATCCTTATGAATAACCTGAACCCCATTTCTCATTTCTGCTAGTCCTGTAGTCACAGCCATTTCAGGCAACAGTGGACTCCAGAATGCCTAGGAGGAAAATCAGATTATATATAAGAACATTTTCAATGTCATTTTCCTAATTTGCATAAAATCATTGCTGTTATTTGAACACATTAAAGGTTAGTTTTACCATGGTTTAATCAAAATAATTCCATGAATTTGAAGCAATTGTACTGTTACATTATTTCATGTTGCATAATCAAAGAGCTTTCTACTCAAATCACCCATTTGATTTTACTATGATTAGCCCCATGGCAAAACAGAAGCTGAAGTGCAACCTCCCACTTCCCTCCCCCTTCCAGAGGAAAATTAAAGAGAATCAGAAGTCCTTAACAAAGATTCTGGTGTGGAAAGCAGAGAGAGACTGCATAACACGATTTCACATTTCAGCTGACAGTCAATTCATTTATGAAGTGGTATTGGGTGTTCCTTGTTATGCATTCCAGTATTTAGGTGCAATGGAGACAGAAAACCTACCATGACATAAGAAGAAACCACATAGTGATGAAGAGATGGATTTGGCAAACCTTACATAGACGTAATCAAGATTATAAGCACCGAGTGTTTCAGCTAGAACTGCAGCATTCATTATAACATTGTTAGTTCATGACTTTACTTCTTACACTCAATTTCAATTTACCCTAAATCTACACGTATATACCCCCAGCCCACACTTCATGTCTTTCAAATGCCTTGTCTGTGTAGTTTCCTCTAGAAATCTGAATACAAATGGAAGCTAACAGAGGTAGGAAAGATATAGTCTGTCTCAGGAAGGATTTTGAGCACTGCTTAAGATGCCTGATAAAGAAGTATGTTCAATTATTTCTGTGTCAGACTCACAGTATGTCAGCAGATACTAGGTTAATGAAGATTCATGCAGCAAAATCAAAGATATGCATCAAGAATTTCCTATGACCAGATATTAGAAGTTATAGCTTTATATCTTTTCACCTTCAGCAGCAGTGAAACGAAGAGTAGGCAATTACCAATCCTCATCTGTCTCCTATAACCATAGCTGAGGCCTCACACACACTGCATTAAGCTCCTTTTTAAAATTAATGAAGACTAATTAAAGAAAATAAGCCTCCACAACAAAAAAAAGAAAGAAGTTGCTTTTGTAAAGACAGCTCTGGTAACTACCACAAAATGCCACTCCACTGTAGAAAGCCAGTAACTAACTGTAATATGAACTGATAAATGTTGTCTCTTTCCAAACAGATAAGTGAATCAAATGCTAGTTTTAACTCTTATTTTCCATAAGGCTATTATTCATAAAAATATTATGAAACTGTTGGACAATCTGAGCTAAGTGAAATCACATCATGGAGGAGTATAAAAAATTAATAAAGATTTAAAGAAACCATTACAGATCAGTTTATCTGACTATGCCACCTCTGGATATTATAAGGTTTGAATTCTGAAATTTGGAGTGAATAGAGAGGAATAAAAAGAGAACAATTTTTTTTTTCTGTGGGTATACTGAAGAAGTCGTTTTCAGAAAAATACCAGTTATGGTATAAACCAAATCTCAGAAATATTCATCTAGCTGCTAGAACTTTCCCCTACAAAGAAATGTGTCAATTAATAAGTAGTTTCTCTTCGGGAACACTGAGCCACGGACTGCATATTAATATATATTAATTTATACCCATATGAATATATATATATATATATATAAATATATAATCAAACAAATACCAATATATTAACATACATGTATATAATATGAAAATGGAGCACCTCTCCTATGAAGAAAGGCTGAGAAAGTTGGGGCTGTTCAGCCTGGAGAAGAGAAGGTTGCATGGAGACCTCATAGCAACCTCCCAGTATCTGAAGGGGGCCTGCAGGGAAGCCAGGGAGGGACCCTTAATCAGGAACTGTAGTGACAGGACAAGGGTACAAATTGAAAGACAGGATATTTAGGTTAGATGTACAGAAGAAATTTTTTACTGTGAGGGTCATGAAGCACAGGAATGGATTGCTCAGGGAGGTTGTGGATGCCCCATCCCTGGCAGTGTTCAAAGCCAAGCTGGATAAGACCTTGAGCAGCCTGGTCTAGGGGGAGGTGTCCCTGCCCAAGGAAGGGAGATCGGAACCAGAGGATCTTTTAGGTCCCTTCCCACCCAAACCATGCTACAATTCTATAATTAGGGCATTCCCCCTTGTTCTATACCTCCATGCCCTTGTGAAAATTTC
Source organism: Eopsaltria australis (assembly GCA_034509425.1). Lineage (NCBI taxonomy): Eukaryota > Metazoa > Chordata > Aves > Passeriformes > Petroicidae > Eopsaltria > Eopsaltria australis. The sequence goes on from JAVTVJ010011963.1 coordinate 11,042, forward strand.
CACTCCAGCTGTCTTTACCCTTTCTAAAAATACCTGTGGTGTTTCCCTTACTCCTAGTCACTGGAGATTTTGCTTGAGAGTCACAACTTTTCAAATATGATAGGGAATGGCTGGATAACTACATCAGACAATTCCCTCAGGCCCCTAAGATGCATCTGTTTGGGTCCCATGGGCTTGTATATGTTGAAGCTCCTCAGGAGGTTTCAAATCAAGTGACAGTCATGCCCACAGCATGGGAGAAAAAACACCTCATTTTTTTCAGGGCTATGTGAAGACATTTGCTGATCATGTGTTGGAGGCAGCTGGAAATTGAATATTTGCAATCAATTTTCAACAAAATCTACATTTTTAAAAAACAAATAAATTTGTTATCTGCTGCATAATGGCACTTAACGGGGGGAATTAGACAACTACTTGCTACAAACCGGTTTGAATTGAGTCCACCTGTCCAACAGTTTGAATTGCAGCTAAGCTGAGAAAGCCAAAGCAAAGTTTAACTTCGATAGAAGTTAGTGTGAAAAATGAAGCCAACTCTGTATAATTAGTTAAAATAAGAAGGAGGTTTATTAACAAAAATAATTAGGAAAAAAATAAAAGCTGGGTCCACAATGATTAGAGACTCTTATAACCGATATGGCTAAAAACCCACCACAAGAATCTGTGGTGCTGGGCTCTACTTGAGTTAGTCCCAAGTAGAAAAGAAACAAAATTCAAGCCTAAAATCCCAGCACCAGGCTCTGCCTAGGCTAGTCCCAAGCCTGAGAGCTGCAGGGGGCAGCACTCCAGCAAGCACCAGACAGTCCAGTGTAGGCAGGGAAAGGAAGCACTCTCCAAGCTGTGCACAAGGTTTTATATCCCCTTTGCTCCTCCCATCACTGCCCTTGATCCGCCCTCAATCCGCCTCCTAGGTTGGGGCTGATTGGTAAAGTCCAAGATTGATGTAAAGTCTCTTGACCAATGGCTCGTTGGTTTCTAGGGGGCAGTCCTCAGGGTGATGTCATCAGCACTTTAGGTGGGAAAGTGCCTCATTGAAATGCATGGTTGCCATGGAGCTCAGTGACAGGCTAACTGCCAGTTTCTAAAAATAGTCTCTTAGCCATGGGTGGGGGTTCTCCCTCTGGAGTGCCTGAAGATCCTAGTTAAAATTCTTAGAGAAGTTTTTAGTAAAATGTAGACTTTAAAACTCTGTTTAACACTTAGAAATATTATTAAAGACTTGAACATGTATTGTAAACTTCCATTAACTTTAAGAACCACTTAATAACTTCATTAATTATAATATTAACTTAACTTCTTATCCTTCTTTATGAATGTGAAAGCCAACCCTTTAGATTTCATTTGACAATTTCCTTTAGTGAGATTTGGATTGTGCACTCATGTGACATCCATTTAATTTTCCAACTTGATACTGCATTAAGGCATTATCCATATCCTGTAAATGCCTGTGATGATAAATATGGGACAATGAATGATACTTCAAGCACTAATATAAAAAAAAAATACCCACACTGATACTGTACTTGTTTAAGAACAAAAGAAATTGAGATAATCTGTTGTTTTGATTTGTCAAGAAAAAGTAAAAAGAAAGTATTTTCACCAGCTTCTGATAGCCAAAGAAAACATTATCCTGTGCATTTTTATTGGATTATCTTTTTGCCTTTTAAAAATCATTCAATGACCTTTGTGTAAAATAGTGTTCAAACAAATGTACACCATTAATCCTATTGAAAGAGTAGTGAGTAATCCCATATCTGAGATACTGAAAGTTCCTGCCTGTACTTTCTGCCTAACTACTCCTTTTGTCTCTCCTAAATAATATGCCACAGAATTTCCATCCTGTTTATATCCAAAATCGCAAAAGTGCATAGCATATTGTCGTGGGTTGACCCCAGCTAGGTGCCAGGTGCCCACTCAGTCACTCTATCACTCCCTCTCCCACTGGGAGAGGGGAGAGGATAATATTGAAAAAAACTATCAGGGTAAGAAAAGGCAGTTTTATTACAGTGGGGAGAAAAATAGAACAAGCAAGCTTAGAGTTGTGTGCGCAAGAGCAGAGGGAAAAACAATCAATCTCTACTTCCCATCAGCAGCGATATCCGGACACTTCCTGGGAAGCAGGGCTTCAGCACACGTGACGGTTGTTCAAGAAGGCAAACATGGACCAGCCCTGAGTGCCTCCTCCTCCTCCTCTCTTCCTTCCCTTATATATCTGAGCTGATGTCATATGGTATGGAATATCCCTTTGGCTGACTGGGATCAGCTGGCCTGCTGGTGTCCCCTCCCAGGATCTTGCCCACCCCCATCCCCTTCAGTGGGGGAAGGAATGTCAGAGGGACAGCACAGCTTGGCAGTAGCCAAAACACTGGTCTCTTATCAACGCCAGCTACCAAAGCAAAGCACAACACTGTAAGGGCTGTGATAAGGGCTGTGAGCTTTACCCCAGTCAGACCCAATACACATATTCATCCCTGAATTGACTGTGTGTGCAAAATACTTCAATGTGTATTAAAGAGCAATGCAACCCACTGCATTTTTATTTTCATAAAGAAGTAAATCAGATTATGAAGTTGTATAGTCTAAAAGATAGCTTTTAAATAAGAAAGGAAATTTAATAAAGGAATATTTAAATAAAAGGTTTAATACTGCTATGTCTAATAATATTTCAATCAATATTACTGCTACTATTGTAGTTATAATGCTATTATTGTATTTTCTCAGTTTAGTATCCTGATTTGAGAAAAATTAGTATGATTTCTCTTTACATGGCCTAGATGTTATTCCTAAAATGCTGTGAAGTGATTCTCTGGGTTGGTAGAATGTGAAAACTTAGGGATTATGGTGATTTCACAAGTATTATTCAGTGCTGAAATTTTAATTGAAGAAAAGTCTATGTGAGTTTTGTACAGGACATAAAATATATGGTAGCAAAATGTGCTTTGAAGTGCACATATAAGTCACTTGCAAGGAAAGCAGGCTCATTACAAAACCACCTCTCTTCCTGCAGCTCATCAGTTGTGCTCTGTGGGCCACCAGTCATCTTCAGGACATGCTGTGGGATGCTCTCTGGAGAGCACAGTGGTTCCTGTGGTGTTCTTTCACTTTGTTTCCATTCTTTTAATTGCATAGAAAGAAGTAAAAAATCTGTCAGTACTTTCCCAGTACAGTCTAGCTTCACTGTAACAAACCCCAGGGAGTCAGGAAGAATTGTTCATTCCAACATGACTGGTTTGGCAATTTGCTGCACAGAAATAGTGAGGAAACATCCTAAGTCAACTACCCAGTAATAAGTTGCACTTTTATGACAATTACTTCACATTGCTAAATATTTACAAAATGCTTTAAAAATAAAGCAATGAGGGAATTAAAAAGAAATAGAAAAGGTGCATTTAGAGGCTAAATCCAACATGCTGCGATAAAGACAAGAAAAATGTGACTGACGCCTAGGCCAGTCTTCTGTAAGCACACACTCCAATTGCTGATGACCAAGGAGAGCATGTCTGCCTGCTGTTGAAATTATTAAAGAAAGGGAGAGGTTGTGACTTGCTTTAAATGAATTTACTCAATATTTGATTTCCTTCTAAACATATAATATAATTGTGAATGAGGTGGAATTCATTTTCTGTTAGAACTGATGGCTGTGTTTGCCATGATCTGTAGAGAAGAGGGTCCACAGACAATGTTTTCCTTCTGATATCACTTGTTTTGGTTCCCTATTTTAATCCCCATTGCACCATCCTATAGTCTATATTAATGGGATAAGTTTATGGTCCCCATTTAAAGTTGGCAGAGATAACATTTGTGCCAGAGGTACTTTCAGTTGCTCCTAATTTCAATAGGCTCTTTGATTGATTTATAGAGGGAAAATCAGCAAGCATAACTCTTTCTTTTTTTAAATACTGTTTAGTGATTGTTGTTCCACTTCGATGTAATTTTAATTAAATATAATGTCAAGCCAAGTCAGCTGAATTACTAAATAATAACATTAAAAAAAAAAAACCCTGAAAGAAAACCAGATACACACTCAGATCTTTTCCTGATTGCAATTAAGGAAAGCTAAAACTAAACAATAAAAAAGCTTGTGATTTTTTGAAACAAAGACATATTTTTTTATTGAACTAGTTGTAGGTATTAAATCCTGAGTATTAATATTGGACATATTGGCACAATCATCTCTTCCATTTGTTACAATCACCTTAACATCATCTAATGGCATTAGCAACTTTATATAAATTCATTATTTTGGATGCCTTTTAATATCAACATTTATTATCAAAATAACAGTTATTTAAGTAGACATGCCATGGTTTGATCATCTGGCAGATTCTAGTTTAACAAGATACTTTACTCCTTTATAATATAATAAATATAAATATTTACAATTTCCATTTGTTAGGTTCAGATTTTTATGATTTTCTCAACCTTCCACACATGATCCATTGAATTCTTTTGTAGGGAGCTTCATAGCAGTAAGATAGAGAAAATAAAGACAGTTTTCTGCTTCAGTCTTTAACGTAGCCTTGATGTCACTGGGCATTCCTCTTTGGGCACAAAAGGCTGGAGAACCGGCTTAATGCTGAGACACAAAGTTAAGACGTGTGTGGCTTCAGTGTTTGGGGCTGACATTTCTAGAAAGCAAACACTTTTGATATCCCCCTCCTGCTATCCAGCATGGGAAGCATTGGTGGGAGCAGCCTCCTGGTGTCATGGCAAACAGCCATAAACTAAACCAATAAATACTGCAGTTATGGTCATGCAACATTTTAAAATTAGCTGGTGATTGACACACCTGTTTCAGAGTTGCTTCAGCTGCTGCCCAGTGAGGGGTCAGATGCAAGCTGCAGCAGCACATTACTGATCAGAAGGAAAGCTCTGGAATGGCCACAAAACTGTGCCTCATTGTTTGCAAATACAAATTTTGGTGCAATGACTCAAACTACGCATCTGTTACTTGCCCACTGATGATGCTAAAAGCATTCAAAGAGTAGAAATACTTTCAATTAGCTATATTTTTTAATTGCAGCTGTTCTCTCACAGTTGAAATTATGTAGTAAACAATTTTTTTCTAAATATAATATTTTTTTCATTCAGTTTGCTTACTAAGACATTTTTCTGTGGCTTTGCAAACAAGTACTGATCTGTAGAAACAGAAGCTTGTAAGATGTATAATATATATGCTTCTCTAGCTAAAACATCTGTTATGTAACTTGTCCTAGGTCAATCTGCTTAATCATGACATTTTTTATGCATCATTGTACTCTGCAATTGTCAAAGAAATTTTATAAACTTTGCTGAGGTAAAAAATTATGACCAACCATTATATCCCTTTACATTTCTTCAGTGCACTTAAAAAAAGTGCAGAGAATAAGGAACAATAACTTGTGGTGGTTTAAAGTGGAAAAAGAAATGTTTGTGCTTGGTGTATCTCAAAGCTTAAAAGTAACTACTTCTACTACTGATGCAGTGAATGTAAAATAGTCTTACTTAGCTAATAACCATGCTTTGATTTTAATTATTTAATGTTGTCAGAGACTGAAAATAGTTCATGCCTCAAACATTGATGTAAAGTTTTGGTCGGAGAAGCTTCCCTGAAGATACCTGACTGGGACTTTGAGCTGAGTCAAACTGCTGAGATTAGATAAAGGGAAAAGCCTATTGTTTAATCACCTCAGCCTGAGGGAAAGGAATGCATCCACAAAAGCTGAAGCCGCCAGCTGTACTGAGAATCATTTCTGGCTGAGTTTGGGGTGGGGGGCAAAGCACAGCTCACAGAAGCCACGTTTACACAGCCCTCCCCCAGCTGAAGGGGAGATGAGGATGGCATAACCTCTGATCAGAGGCAATACACACTCATCCTCCAAATACACAAACTGGCCCAGCTGTGAAGCCCCCCCAACCCCACAAGCCACATCCACGGGACTCTCACGTGAGAGGCAGCTGAGGGGGAGTCACAATCTGTCACTGACCCCCCAAAGTGCTCCCCAGACGCCCTGCACCACAGGACTGCACGTGATGCAAGCAGAGTCTGCTGCTGGAGGCTGCCCCCTCCCCTGCGGGGGACATGCCTGGGCATTTCCACCTGGCCTGAGTGTATATTAACCCATGGCACTCTGTGCTTTCGGGGGGGACTTCCACCACCGAGAAGAGGACATCAGAACACCAATGGGACCCACGGAGTGGTGATACCTTTTTGTCCCTGTCCCTCTCTGTCCCCCCCATCTTTCTCCCTACTCTCTCTTTTCTCTCTTTTCTTCTCTCTCTCTCTCTTTCCTATTTCTCCCTACTCCCTCTTTTCTCTCTCTTCTTCTCTCTCTCTCTCTCATATTTACTGTCAAATAAAACTATACTATTGATTGGCATATGGTCTCGCTTGTACCTTAATTCGGGCAGAGGTATCTCTAAAGAACTTTAATAATTAGATCGTAACATTTTTGGCGTAGTTGGCAGGATGGCATTCTCTGACCCTAAGTGCCTTTCATAATAGTATTGTCTCCTCTCCCAAAATTCTGCATGCTTTGAAATTTTACTGTAATTTTTCTCTAAGGGGTTGTGGAGCTGGATGTCTCACCTGTAATAGACTGAACTCTTGAGAATTCTGATACAACTTTTCCTGAATTCCCTTTTATGTGTTTTGTTGTGTAAGTTTCAGTCCTGAAGCCAATTCTGCTGCTTGTGTCTTATGGGGAGGCCCTCCTGTCTGTAGTTGTAGTAAAAGCATCTCCTTGGTACTTTGTGCGGAGCCTAAAAACTCCTGTTACGTGGTGTTGTGCGGAGCCTAAAAAACTCCTGTTTGGAGGGGACCCACGCCCCTACTTTGTGCAGAGCCTAAAAACTCCTGTCTGTTTTGTTGTGCAAAACCTAAAAACTGTTTAGAGGATACACACACCCCTACTTTGTGCAGAGCCAGAAAACTCCTGTTTAGAGGGGACCCACACCCCTATTTTGCGCGGAGCCTAAAAACTCCTGTTGTGTTGTGCAAAACCCAAAAGTCGAGGGGACCCACGCTCCTACTTTGTGCAGAGCCAAAAAGCTCCTGTTTAGAGGGAACCCGCACCCCTATTTTGCTCAGAGCCTAAAAACTCCTGTTTGTTGTGTTGTGCAAAACCTAAAAAACTGTTTAGAGGGGACCCACACCCCTACTTTGTGCAGAGCCAGAAAAACTCCTGTTTAGAGGGGACCCACACCCCACTAGTACTCTTGTGTTGTGTCTTGTGTAAAGTCAGAATTGTCCTGAAGTCAGTCTATAAAATAACCTTAGAGAAAATAGATTATCCTGTCCTTTTAACCTGGTTCAGGAGCGAACCGAGTTTTTTTTTCTGATCTTTTACAGGTAAAAATCTAAACTCGAGAAAATGAAGAAGAAACCCTTCACATAATTTATACCCCACTATGTCTTGTCATTTCATTTCTAAAAATAACTGTAACTTTAATATGTGTAATATGTCTCATCCAAAAGTCAACATTTCACTGAGCCCCAGAGAAACTGGCATACCTGAGGGGGTTGGGAAAAGTACATTGCTATTGAAGATCGCATCATCTCCCCAAATGTATTTAATAAATTATGATGACACTTGGACTTGCAAGACAAGCAACTATCCTGCACCGCTTGGATTAGCTTGAGGATGTTCTGATAGAAAGTTTTATTCACAGTTGAGTTTAACTCAACATGCTAGTTTAAAATGTGGGATAGTACTCCTGTCCATTTACCCAAATCAAGTCTAAAACTACAACCAATCTCTAGAAAGTCTCACATCACGGGTGCATACCCTCAGTGATTAAACCAGGTATGCATTTAGAGAACTTAACTTGCAAGTCCAACCGGTGTCAAAAAATAGCTTTACAAAATTGTTTAGCATTAAACATGTTGTTACTAAAAAAGCAAAGTGGATGTGAAATGTTAAAGCTTACTAAAACTGAATGTTGTATTACTGTTCACAATGCCACAGTGTCAACTGAAGAAGCTCGAGCCAAGATGAAAGAAATTGCTGATCAAACATCAGAACTTTTCCAATCGCTCCAACCCAAAAACTGGTTTCAAGGAGCAGACCCCAACTCCCAGCTGATGTCCATATGCCACTCTTTGTGCCTAACAGGCTAGGAACAATACCTAATGAAAAATTAGATTAATGATTGCAATTAGATTTGTTTTCTTTAATGATTGAAACAGCTATTGTACGCTGTATAATTACCTGTATTATTGCTTCTGCTTCTTCTGTCTTTTCTCCTACCTTTTCTCCTATCCGCTCTGTAGGTATCACCCCCGTGGACAACCCATAAACTGAAGATCACTGGGAAAGAGACATTAATTACAATGTCTGAGTCACGGGGTGGCTGTCAGAGACTGAAAATAGTTCATGCCTCAAACATTGATATAAAGTTTTGATCAGAGAAGCCTCCCTGAAGATACCTGTCTAGGACTTTGGACTGCGCTAAACTGCTGAGATTAGATAAAGGGAAAAGCCTATAGTTCAATCATCTCAGTCTAAAGGAAAGGAATTCGTCCACAGAAGCTGAAGTCACCAGCTGTACTGAGAATCATTTCTGGCTGAGTTTGGGGTGGGGGGCAAAGCACAGCTCACAGAAGCCACGTTTACACAGCCCTCCCCCAGCTGAAGGGGAGATGAGGATGGCATAACCTCTGATCAGAGGCAATACACACTCATCCTCCAAATACACAAACTGGCCCAGCTGTGAAGCCCCCCCAACCCCACAAGCCACATCCACGGGACTCTCACGTGAGAGGCAGCTGAGGGGGAGTCACAATCTGTCACTGACCCCCCAAAGTGCTCCCCAGACGCCCTGCACCACAGGACTGCACGTGATGCAAGCAGAGTCTGCTGCTGGAGGCTGCCCCCTCCCCTGCGGGGGACATGCCTGGGCATTTCCACCTGGCCTGAGTGTATATTAACCCATGGCATTCTGTGCTTTCGGGGGGACTTCCACCACCGAGAAGAGGACATCAGAACACCAATGGGACCCACGGAGTGGTGATACCTTTTTGTCCCTGTCCCTCTCTGTCCCCCCCATCTTTCTCCCTACTCTCTCTTTTCTCTCTTTTCTTCTCTCTCTCTCTCTTTCCTATTTCTCCCTACTCCCTCTTTTCTCTCTCTTCTTCTCTCTCTCTCTCTCATATTTACTGTCAAATAAAACTATACTATTGATTGGCATATGGTCTCGCTTGTACCTTAATTCGGGCAGAGGTATCTCTAAAGAACTTTAATAATTAGATCGTAACATTTTTGGCGTAGTCGGCAGGATGGCATTCTCTGACCCGAAGTGCCTTTCATAATAGTATTGTCTCCTCTCCCAAAATTCTGCATGCTTTGAAATTTTACTGTAATTTTTCTCTAAGGGGTTGTGGAGCTGGATGTCTCACCTGTAATAGACTGAACTCTTGAGAATTCTGATACAACTTTTCCTGAATTCCCTTTTATGTGTTTTGTTGTGTAAGTTTCAGTCCTGAAGCCAATTCTGCTGCTTGTGTCTTATGGGGAGGCCCTCCTGTCTGTAGTTGTAGTAAAAGCATCTCCTTGGTACTTTGTGCGGAGCCTAAAAACTCCTGTTACGTGGTGTTGTGCGGAGCCTAAAAAACTCCTGTTTGGAGGGGACCCACGCCCCTACTTTGTGCAGAGCCTAAAAACTCCTGTCTGTTGTGTTGTGCAAAACCTAAAAACTGTTTAGAGGATACACACACCCCTACTTTGTGCAGAGCCAGAAAACTCCTGTTTAGAGGGGACCCACACCCCTATTTTGCGCAGAGCCTAAAAACTCCTGTTTGTTGTGTTGTGCAAAACCTAAAAAAACTCCTGTTTAGAGGGGTCCCACACCCCACTAGTACTCTTGTGTTGTGTCTTGTGTAAAGTCAGAATTGTCCTGAAGTCAGTCTATAAAATAACCTTAGAGAAAATAGATTATCCTGTCCTTTTAACCTGGTTCGGGAGCGAACCGAGTTTTTTTTTCTGATCTTTTACAGGTAAAAATCTAAACTCGAGAAAATGAAGAAGAAACCCTTCACATAATTTATACCCCACTATGTCTTGTCATTTCATTTCTAAAAATAACTGTAACTTTAATATGTGTAATATGTCTCATCCAAAAGTCAACATTTCACTGAACCCCAGAAAAACTGGCATACCTGAGGGGGTTGGGAAAAGTACATTGCTATCAAAAATCGCATCATCTCCCCAAATGTATTTAATAAATTATAATGACACTTGGACTTGCAAGACAAGCAACTATCCTGCACCGCTTAAATTAGCTTGGGGATGTTCTGATAGTCACAGTTGAGTTTAACTCAACATGCTAGTTTAAAATGTAGGATAGTACTCCTGTCCATTTACCCAAATCGAGTCTAAAACTACAACCTATCTCTAGAAAATCTCACATGGCAGGTGCATACCCTCAGTGATTAAACCAGGTATGCATTTAGAGAGCTTAACTTGCAAGTCCAACCAGTGTCAAAAAATAGCTTTACAAAATTGTTTAGCATTAAACATGTTGTTACTAAAAAGCAAAGTGTATGTGAAATGTTAAAGCTTACTAAAACTGAATGTTGTATTACTGTTCACAATGCCACAGTGTCAATTGAAGAAGCTCGAGCCAAGATAAAAGAAATTGCTGATCAAACATCAGAACTTTTCCCATCGCTCCAACCCAAAGACGAGTTTCAAAAAGCAGACCCCAACTCCCAGCTGATGTCCATACTCCACTCTTTAACAGGCTGGGGACAATGGCTAATGAAAATTAGATTAATGATTGCAATTGAATTTATATTCTTAATGATTGGGATAGCTATTGTACGCTGTATAATTACCTGTATTATTGCTTCTGCTTTTTCTATCTGTTCTCCTATCTTTTCTCCTATCCGCTATGTAGGTATCACCCCCGTGGACAACCCATAAACTGAAGATCACCGAGAAAGAGACATTAATTACAATGTTTGAGTCACGGGGTGGCTGTCAGAGACTGAAAATAGTTCATGCCTCAAACATTGATGTAGAGTTTTGGTCGGAGAAGCTTCCCTGAAGATACCTGACTGGGACTTTGAGCTGAGTCAAACTGCTGAGATTAGATAAAGGGAAAAGCCTATTGTTTAATCACCTCAGCCTGAGGGAAAGGAATGCATCCACAAAAGCTGAAGCCGCCAGCTGTACTGAGAATCATTTCTGGCTGAGTTTGGGGTGGGGGGCAAAGCACAGCTCACAGAAGCCACGTTTACACAGCCCTCCCCCAGCTGAAGGGGAGATGAGGATGGCATAACCTCTGATCAGAGGCAATACACACTCATCCTCCAAATACACAAACTGGCCCAGCTGTGAAGCCCCCCCAACCCCACAAGCCACATCCACGGGACTCTCACGTGAGAGGCAGCTGAGGGGGAGTCACAATCTATCACAGACCCCCCAAAGTGCTCCCCAGACGCCTTGCACCACAGGACTGCACGTGATGCAAGCAGAGTCTGCTGCTGGAGGCTGCCCCCTCCCCCAGGGGGACAAGCCTGGACATTTCCACCTGGCCTGAGTGTATATTAACCCATGGCACTCTGTGCTTTTGGGGGGACTTCCACCACCGAGAAGAGGACATCAGAACACCAATGGGACCCACGGAGTGGTGATACCTTTTTGTCCCTGTCCCTCTCTGTCCCCCCCATCTTTCTCCCTACTCTCTCTTTTCTCTCTTTTCTTCTCTCTCTCTCTCTTTCCTATTTCTCCCTACTCCCTCTTTTCTCTCTCTTCTTCTCTCTCTCTCTCTCATATTTACTGTCAAATAAAACTATACTATTGATTGGCATATGGTCTCGCTTGTACCTTAATTCGGGCAGAGGTATCTCCAAAGAACTTTAATAATTAGATCGTAACATTTTTGGCGTAGTTGGCAGGATGGCATTCTCTGACCCTAAGTGCCTTTCATAATAGTATTGTCTCCTCTCCCAAAATTCTGCATGCTTTGAAATTTTACTGTAATTTTTCTCTAAGGGGTTGTGGAGCTGGATGTCTCACCTGTAATAGACTGAACTCTTGAGAATTCTGATACAACTTTTCCTGAATTCCCTTTTATGTGTTTTGTTGTGTAAGTTTCAGTCCTGAAGCCAATTCTGCTGCTTGTGTCTTATGGGGAGGCCCTCCTGTCTGTAGTTGTAGTAAAAGCATCTCCTTGGTACTTTGTGCGGAGCCTAAAAACTCCTGTTTGGAGGGGACCCACACCCCTACTTTGTGCGGAGCCTAAAAACTCCTGTCTGTTGTGTTGTGCAAAACCTAAAAACTGTTTAGAGGATACACACACCCCTACTTTGTGCAGAGCCAGAAAACTCCTGTTTAGAGGGGACCCACACCCCTACTTTGTGCGGAGCCTAAAAACTCCTGTTTGTTGTGTTGTGCAAAACCTAAAAAAACTCCTGTTTAGAGGGGTCCCACACCCCACTAGTACTCTTGTGTTGTGTCTTGTGTAAAGTCAGAATTGTCCTGAAGTCAGTCTATAAAATAACCTTAGAGAAAATAGATTATCCTGTCCTTTTAACCTGGTTCGGGAGCGAACCGAGTTTTTTTTTCTGATCTTTTACAGGTAAAAATCTAAACTCGAGAAAATGAAGAAGAAACCCTTCACATAATTTATACCCCACTATGTCTTGTCATTTCATTTCTAAAAATAACTGTAACTTTAATATGTGTAATATGTCTCATCCAAAAGTCAACATTTCACTGAACCCCAGAAAAACTGGCATACCTGAGGGGGTTGGGAAAAGTACATTGCTATCAAAAATCGCATCATCTCCCCAAACGTATTTAATAAATTATAATGACACTTGGACTTGCAAGACAAGCAACTATCCTGCACCGCTTAAATTAGCTTGGGGATGTTCTGATAGTCACAGTTGAGTTTAACTCAACATGCTAGTTTAAAATGTAGGATAGTACTCCTGTCCATTTACCCAAATCGAGTCTAAAACTACAACCTATCTCTAGAAAATCTCACATGGCAAGTGCATACCCTCAGTGATTAAACCAAGTATGCATTTAGAGAGCTTAACTTGCAAGTCCAACCAGTGTCAAAAAATAGCTTTACAAAATTGTTTAGCATTAAACATGTTGTTACTAAAAAGCAAAGTGTATGTGAAATGTTAAAGCTTACTAAAACTGAATGTTGTATTACTGTTCACAATGCCACAGTGTCAATTGAAGAAGCTCGAGCCAAGATAAAAGAAATTGCTGATCAAACATCAGAACTTTTCCCATCGCTCCAACCCAAAGACAAGTTTCAAAAAGCAGACCCCAACTCCCAGCTGATGTCCATACTCCACTCTTTAACAGGCTGGGGACAATGGCTAATGAAAATTAGATTAATGATTGCAATTGAATTTATATTCTTAATGATTGGGATAGCTATTGTACGCTGTATAATTACCTGTATTATTGCTTCTGCTTTTTCTATCTGTTCTCCTATCTTTTCTCCTATCCGCTATGTAGGTATCACCCCCGTGGACAACCCATAAACTGAAGATCACCGAGAAAGAGACATTAGTTACAATGTTTGAGTCACGGGGTGGCTGTCAGAGACTGAAAATAGTTCATGCCTCAAACATTGATGTAGAGTTTTGGTCGGAGAAGCTTCCCTGAAGATACCTGACTGGGACTTTGAGCTGAGTCAAACTGCTGAGATTAGATAAAGGGAAAAGCCTATTGTTTAATCACCTCAGCCTGAGGGAAAGGAATGCATCCACAAAAGCTGAAGCCGCCAGCTGTACTGAGAATCATTTCTGGCTGAGTTTGGGGTGGGGGGCAAAGCACAGCTCACAGAAGCCACGTTTACACAGCCCTCCCCCAGCTGAAGGGGAGATGAGGATGGCATAACCTCTGATCAGAGGCAATACACACTCATCCTCCAAATACACAAACTGGCCCAGCTGTGAAGCCCCCCCAACCCCACAAGCCACATCCACGGGACTCTCACGTGAGAGGCAGCTGAGGGGGAGTCACAATCTGTCACTGACCCCCCAAAGTGCTCCCCAGACGCCCTGCACCACAGGACTGCACGTGATGCAAGCAGAGTCTGCTGCTGGAGGCTGCCCCCTCCCCTGCGGGGGACATGCCTGGGCATTTCCACCTGGCCTGAGTGTATATTCACCCATGGCACTCTGTGCTTTCGGGGGGGACTTCCACCACCGAGAAGAGGACATCAGAACACCAATGGGACCCACGGAGTGGTGATACCTTTTTGTCCCTGTCCCTCTCTGTCCCCCCCATCTTTCTCCCTACTCTCTCTTTTCTCTCTTTTCTTCTCTCTCTCTCTCTCATATTTACTGTCAAATAAAACTATACTATTTATTGGCATATGGTCTCGCTTGTACCTTAATTCGGGCAGAGGTATCTCTAAAGAACTTTAATAATTAGATCGTAACATTTCCCTTTAGAAACATGTCCCTTTAGAAATGCTTTTTTCTAAGAAGCAACTAAGCAAGTTTCCATAGTAGTAATTACTTTTTCTACATCTTGAAAATTGCCGATTCTGGTTCTCCTTAAATCAATTGTAAAAATGTCGATGTGTTTCTGAGGATATTCATGATGCAGATGTACATATCACTGATCACATATAGTCAACTCGTATTCAAGAAGAAATACATTTGAACAAATAGAAGTACTGCTTATGGGCAGGACAAAGTGATGCCCCGGCGCCAGTGACTGAACTTGTCATGAACACAACAGATCTCAATGAGGCCTGATGAAGACTTGTAGACAGCTAAAATAGCACGATTGCTTTTACCTTTCATCCTTCACCCCTTCACCCTTCAGAGTTCTTCTTTTCTAGCAGGCTGAATATTAAGATCTCCTCTTGTAATCATCATTCAGATGATTACAAGAGAGCATTCAGCCACCCACCACGGAGCACACATTTTGCCAGAGTCGTTGCAGTATAAACAGTTCATATTTCAGAGGATAGAAATACTGCCTCAAAAATGCAGCTTTGTAAGAATGTGCAGTTAACATTTTTTGGTTTGTATTTTCACAGTTCACCATGCTCAATTTCAAAACATCCAGCTGTATTTGTATGGGAAGGGCCTGTTGCTGATTGCCAGGAGACACTTTGAAGATGCTTGTTTAAACTAAATATTTATGTGAGTTTATAACAGATGGGAAGATATTTAAACAGAGTAGTCATTCTTAAATTGACTTAGATATGCAAAAAACTTAGAAGGGAGAAATAGCTGATGTCGTTTAAAGTCAGAACTATGTTGTCAGCTTGTTGGTCTCTGGTCATATACAGGAACTACGATAGCCTGAAACAAAATCCAAAATTTATTAAGTCTTTTCTCACGGATCTTTCTGTCTTCCAAACATATATTTAGGGCAAGGACTGTTGGAGTTGCTTCATATACTGAGAGACCAGACATACCTAGAAGGAAAATAGTATTGCATCAGTCTTGCCATGTAGAGTACTTTTTTGTTTGTTTATTGAGGGAGTAGTACATTTTAAACAGATAGGTCTTTAACTGTGTCTGGGGAATATTATTTATTTTAAGGTGAAAACCTGTTCTGTAGCAGCAATAAGTGTGAGTGCATCAACTTTTACTGTGTGGTAGCTTCTGTCTGATGTCTCTGAGAAGATTATTCTTTTGTAGGAGCTTCAAAGAGACTCTGTTACTAATGTCAACACATTCATGGGCAACTGGGTCACCTCAGCTGAGAGAGTAGTGCATCAGCTGAGCTTAGGTCACTGACTGGATGCACTCCAGGAACACTGAGAGTGTGCTACAGTAGCATAAACTATAGAAGAAGTGGCTTCAACAAGGGTGTTCTACTTCATGAGAAGAGGAAATGGAAGAAAATGAGGCAGCTTGCTCAGACACGAGATTTTTGGAGATGCCTAAAGTTTAGCCTAAAATAGGAGAGTCAGCTGGGTCCCTTTGGTATTTTAAAGTCAGTCAATCACCTACCAGCTTATCAAATGGTCTCCCAAATCACACCATACTTCTTTGAAAGACAATCATAAGCTCTGCAGAGTTGGTATAACTGGAAATATGAAAACATCAAAGTGTCTCAAATAATGTTGTGTCTGGTGGCATTGAAATGAAAAGATGCTGGACAAAGCAAGCAGCTTAGGACAAAAATGCTTTTAAGGCCCTTCTGAGGGTTCAGGATTCACCAGAAACTAAGAAATAAAAACTAACTGCAAAACTTAATATTATAAACTATTTAAATGTATTTAAATATTATTTAATTATTGAATTATTTAATAATTCAAAATTATTTAATTTTGAATGTTGTCTTGCTATTGTATAAATGCAGTAATATTTGCATATAAATGGATTTGCTTGGTAGCATCAGGGCAGAGTTGTGAGCTGTATGTAGCAGAACAGTATGAAAGACAGAAGTAAATGTCAGTGTTCTCCTATGATGTTGTACTCTCTAGATTAGGCTTTCTGAACTGGCACAATTAGATCTCAAAAAGTCACAGCTCAACAAAGCAGTGGCTAATCTGCCATTAAGAGCAATAGGAATAGAAAAAATAGTGGTACTTAATCCTGTGATTAACTTGCTGATCATCATATTGTGTTGTCTTTTGCTCTCCTTGGGCAATTTCTTAAGAGTCGTGTGGCAGAAGGAAGGAGGTTAATTTGGCAATCAGACAGAGCTGAGCCCAGGGTAGAGCAAGAGGATTTTTCACTGGGGAAAGGGTCTGTAGAGCAAGACCCAGCAACTGCTCTATAAGCAAAGATTGGAAAGGTATCACTTGTTGGTTATCACAAAGGTCACAGGTGATGAGAATGACTGCTCCCCTCGATACTTTCAGTCTAACTTTTAATACTCATGAGCAGGTTTATGGCCTCTTCGACTGAAAGACAAATTTTGTATGACAAAGGCTGAACTCAGGTTGGCATAAGACTTGATAAGACTTGGGATATGGCCCCTTGGTCTTCATGCCACACAGATATGGTCAAACCACTGGAAGGGGAAGCTCGGGACCAGGCTATTGGACTCAAAGGAACACAATGACATGACTGAAAATCTGTGTGTGTATTTGGAAAACTAAGGGAAAAAAGAAGCAATTAAAACCATAATTTTGTGAAATCTGGAATGGATTTGTTCTTCCTAAATATTTTTAGTCCACTCAAAGGAGAGGTTTGTATAATAACAAAAAAAGACAGTGTATTTTGATTTTTAAAGAAAGTCATGAATATCAGCACCTTTCAAAAGTCAGCATATTTTATGAATTTAGAAGAAAAATTATTTGGGGAAGGTTTGATTTTTTTTACTGTTTGCTTTTTTTTACTGGCTTTGGTTTTTTGCCTTTGTACTAGATGTTCTGTAAAAAAACATTAAGAATTGCTATGTGGGCATTTTAATGGTATTGTCTGAAAAATCTGTGTCTATTTATAGTATCTATTTGTTTCTGTCAGTCCAAGTAAACCTATTCCTTCTAATTAAAATAATGCACTGTCAGAGACAGAAAATACTTCATGCCTCAAACATTGATATAAAGTTTTGATCAGAGAAGCCTCCCTGAAGATACCTGACTGGCACCTTGAACTGAGTCAAACTGCTGAGATTAGATAAGGGGAAAAGCCTGTTGTTCAGTCATCTCAGTCTGAGGGAAAGGAATGCGTCCACAGAGGCTGAAGCCACCAGCTGTACTGAGAATCATTTCTGGCTGAGTTGGGGGTGGAGGCAAAGCACAGCTCACAAAAGCCAAGTTTGCACAGTCTTAGCCCCCAGCTGAAGGGGGGAAGAGGATGGCGTAACCTCTGGTCAGAGGCAATACACACTCATCCTCCAAATACACAAACTGGCCCAGCTGTGAAACCTCCAACCCCACAAGCCACATCCACGGGACTCTCACGTGAGAGGCAGCTGAGGGGGAGTCACAATCTATCACTGACCCCCCAAAGTGCTCCCCAGATGCCTTGCACCACGGGACTGCACGTGATGCAAGCAGAGTCTGCTGCTGGAGGCTGCCCCCTCCCCTGCGGGGGACATGCCTGGGCATTTCCACCTGGCCTGAGTGTATATTAACCCATGGCACTCTGTGCTTTCGGGGGGGACTTCCACCACCGAGAAGAGGACATCAGAACACCAATGGGACCCACGGAGTGGTGATACCTTTTTGTCCCTGTCCCTCTCTGTCCCCCCCATCTTTCTCCCTACTCTCTCTTTTCTCTCTTTTCTTCTCTCTCTCTCTCTTTCCTATTTCTCCCTACTCCCTCTTTTCTCTCTCTTCTTCTCTCTCTCTCTCTCATATTTACTGTCAAATAAAACTATACTATTGATTGGCATATGGTCTCGCTTGTACCTTAATTCGGGCAGAGGTATCTCTAAAGAACTTTAATAATTAGATCGTAACATTTTTGGCGTAGTTGGCAGGATGGCATTCTCTGACCCGAAGTGCCTTTCATAATAGTATTGTCTCCTCTCCCAAAATTCTGCATGCTTTGAAATTTTACTGTAATTTTTCTCTAAGGGGTTGTGGAGCTGGATGTCTCACCTGTAATAGACTGAACTCTTGAGAATTCTGATACAACTTTTCCTGAATTCCCTTTTATGTGTTTTGTTGTGTAAGTTTCAGTCCTGAAGCCAATTCTGCTGCTTGTGTCTTATGGGGAGGCCCTCCTGTCTGTAGTTGTAGTAAAAGCATCTCCTTGGTACTTTGTGCGGAGCCTAAAAACTCCTGTTACGTGGTGTTGTGCGGAGCCTAAAAAACTCCTGTTTGGAGGGGACCCACGCCCCTACTTTGTGCGGAGCCTAAAAACTCCTGTCTGTTGTGTTGTGCAAAACCTAAAAACTGTTTAGAGGATACACACACCCCTACTTTGTGCAGAGCCAGAAAACTCCTGTTTAGAGGGGACCCACACCCCTACTTTGTGCGGAGCCTAAAAACTCCTGTTTGTTGTGTTGTGCAAAACCTAAAAGTAGAGGGGACCCACACTCCTACTTTGTGCAGAGCCAAAAAACTCCTGTTTAGAGGGAACCCACACCCCTATTTTGCTCAGAGCCTAAAAACTCCTGTTTGTTGTGTTGTGCAAAACCTAAAAAACTGTTTAGAGGGGACCCACACCCCTACTTTGTGCAGAGCCAGAAAAACTCCTGTTTAGAGGGGACCCACACCCCTATTTTGCGCAGAGCCTAAAAACTCCTGTTTGTTGTGTTGTGCAAAACCTAAAAAAACTCCTGTTTAGAGGGGTCCCACACCCCACTAGTACTCTTGTGTTGTGTCTTGTGTAAAGTCAGAATTGTCCTGAAGTCAGTCTATAAAATAACCTTAGAGAAAATAGATTATCCTGTCCTTTTAACCTGGTTCGGGAGCAAACCGAGTTTTTTTTTCTGATCTTTTACAGGTAAAAATCTAAACTCGAGAAAATGAAGAAGAAACCCTTCACATAATTTATACCCCACTATGTCTTGTCATTTCATTTCTAAAAATAACTGTAACTTTAATATGTGTAGTATGTCTCATCCAAAAGTCAACATTTCACTGAACCCCAGAAAAACTGGCATACCTGAGGGGGTTGGGAAAAGTACATTGCTATCAAAAATCGCATCATCTCCCCAAACGTATTTAATAAATTATAATGACACTTGGACTTGCAAGACAAGCAACTATCCTGCACCGCTTAAATTAGCTTGGGGATGTTCTGATAGTCACAGTTGAGTTTAACTCAACATGCTAGTTTAAAATGTAGGATAGTACTCCTGTCCATTTACCCAAATCGAGTCTAAAACTACAACCTATCTCTAGAAAATCTCACATGGCAAGTGCATACCCTCAGTGATTAAACCAAGTATGCATTTAGAGAGCTTAACTTGCAAGTCCAACCAGTGTCAAAAAATAGCTTTACAAAATTGTTTAGCATTAAACATGTTGTTACTAAAAAGCAAAGTGTATGTGAAATGTTAAAGCTTACTAAAACTGAATGTTGTATTACTGTTCACAATGCCACAGTGTCAATTGAAGAAGCTCGAGCCAAGATAAAAGAAATTGCTGATCAAACATCAGAACTTTTCCCATCGCTCCAACCCAAAGACGAGTTTCAAAAAGCAGACCCCAACTCCCGGCTGATGTCCATACTCCACTCTTTAACAGGCTGGGGACAATGGCTAATGAAAATTAGATTAATGATTGCAATTGAATTTATATTCTTAATGATTGGGATAGCTATTGTATGCTGTATAATTACCTGTATTATTGCTTCTGCTTTTTCTATCTGTTCTCCTATCTTTTCTCCTATCCGCTATGTAGGTATCACCCCCGTGGACAACCCATAAACTGAAGATCACCGAGAAAGAGACATTAATTACAATGTTTGAGTCACGGGGTGGCTGTCAGAGACTGAAAATAGTTCATGCCTCAAACATTGATGTAGAGTTTTGGTCGGAGAAGCTTCCCTGAAGATACCTGACTGGGACTTTGAGCTGAGTCAAACTGCTGAGATTAGATAAAGGGAAAAGCCTATTGTTTAATCACCTCAGCCTGAGGGAAAGGAATGCATCCACAAAAGCTGAAGCCGCCAGCTGTACTGAGAATCATTTCTGGCTGAGTTTGGGGTGGGGACAGAGTACAGCTCACAAAAGCCAAGTTTGCACAGTCTTAGCCCCCAGCTGAAGGGGGGAGGAGGATGGCGTAACCTCTGGTCAGAGGCAATACACACTCAGCCTCCATTACATAAACTGGCCCAGCTGTGAAACCTCCAACCCCACAAGCCACATCCACGGGACTCTCACGTGAGAGGCAGCTGAGGGGGAGTCACAATCTATCACAGACCCCCCAAAGTGCTCCCCAGATGCCTTGCACCACAGGACTGCACGTGATGCAAGCAGAGTCTGCTGCTGGAGGCTGCCCCCTCCCCTGCAGGGGACATGCCTGGACATTTCCACCTGGCCTGAGTGTATATTAACCCATGGCACTCTGTGCTTTTTTGGGGGACTTCCACCACCGAGACCAGCTGCAGAAGACATCAGAACACCAGTGGGAGCCATGGAGTGGTGATACTTCTTTGTCACTGTCCCTCTCTGTCCCCCCCATCTTTCTCCCTACTCCCCCTTTTCTTTTTTCTTCTCTCTCTCTCTCTCTCATATTTACTATCAAATAAAACTCATACTATTGATTGGCATATGGTCTCGCTTGTACCTTAATTTGGGCAGAGGTATCTCTAAAGAACTTTAATAATTGGATCATAACATGCACTCATTAAATAGAAATGCAATGAAAAAGAGAATCTCAAAACATGTCAGTGTTTTCTTTGGAATGAGCTTAAGAACAAAACAATCCCCTGCTGTTCCAAAAGTGCGTTTATGCCCTGGGTTAGTCAGGAGGGGTCAAAAACTAGGAAGGAAGTGACCTATGCTGCAGGAAGGGATATAACTTCCTTCCAGGGAGAGAGAGCCAGTAGCTAGGTAGTTTTAAGGATTGATGTGTAGGTGAACCAATTAAAAACTTGATCCGCCTTCAAGGAAAGAACCATATATATTTGCAAAGACCCTGTGAACCTCTTCCTCTTTTGGCCTGCTGCTGTGTAGACAGGAGCATCTCCCTGCCTCTCTCCCGGGTAAGGCCTCCCCCACCTCCTCCTTCCAAAGGAGGGACAGCGGGGGAAGGGAGGTTTAGGGCAGCCGTGCCGCTACATCTGGGCATAGGGGAGGAACCAGATGGAATTTTCAGCAGATACAGTTCAGCCGACATGTCAGCTACACGAGACAGGGCCAGGCCCCTGCTCCGGGCCAGGCAAGGACCAGGCCAGACTCCATCCAGTTCTGGCCAGTCCCTGCCCTGTCACCCCGGGCCCAGATGGCCCCACCAAACTGACCCAGCTTCGCAGAGCCAGGCCACAGAGACTCTGACTGCTTCTGCCATCCAGCTTGGACCTTTTCAAACAGGCTGGCAGAGAGCACGAGATCGTCACACTGCCAGAGAGAGAGACAGAGATTAACTCTATCCATGCTTGGACTAAACTTACAGACACCCATCTTCCTTGCACAGAGAGAGAAGAACGAGTGAGGACATCTACATAAATGCAGCATAGAGACTTTACAGTTAGTGAGGAAAGCAGAACTGATACCTAGAGGGAGGTGTATGAGAAGTGCTCCGAGAGTGAAGCTGAAAATTCTTTTGGAGAACCATGGTTGGGGACTGAGCTAATAAATTCCCTGTAATATATGAAGAAATAGTCCAAAAGGGGGATGTGAGGTTCTAATTGCAGCCAGTGAACTGAAATACCTGGGTAAAGACAAGTAAGTGTTGAAATAAGTACAACCTGATGAGAAACTTCAACCAAGAGAGAGGAGAGGCTGTGACCCAGAGCCCTGGTCCTGGGGGGAATGCTAGAGAACCTGAGTTGCTCAGCACAGAAGAAGGGATTTTCTTTGTTGCTGCAATTGAACTGTGCATCATTAAAACAGGTACCCTGTGGACTGTTCATAACCCACCATAGTGGCTGTGGGAAGGCTACTGGTGTGGGAGGGATCCACCATTAAGCTGATCTTTCTTCTGGGCGGCAGCTGATGGTGAGGCAGAAGACCCATAAAAACTGTATTTTTCTTACAGAAAATCCATGGTATAAACAAAAGAGACTTCTCTCCCTAAATGAACTGAAACAAGAGCTATTTCTGAGGTGGTAAACTGACTGGAGGTTGAAGTGTTGTCTTTTGTGTGTTGTCAGGGAGAAAGAAATGGAGAGGTGGGGGTAGGAGGGGTGGTCTGAGGAGTCCTGGTACTTGGGATTTTTCTTGTTTTTTCCCCTTTGTCTTCGGTATATTAATAAACTTTCTTTATACTCTATAAAGTTTTAGCCTGCTTTGCCTACTCCTAATCCTCATCTCACAGCAAACATCAGGTAAATTTGGGTAAGTGTGCTGGCATTTGGCCATAACCTCAAATAGGCGAACTGAAAACCACTACACATGGTAAGAAAATGAAGAGGCTGCTCCTGATTAAAGACTGGGATGTGGCTCTTGGGACACCGAGCAAGAGCTGAGCTTCATACAGGAGTTTTTAGTAGTTGATTTGGGAACTGACACTGCTTTTAATAACCACCTCTAGTGAACCAGCTTGGACTAACACAATCCAAGTGCTTTAGGTAGTCAGGCAGGCAACAAATGGGATGGAAGAGAACCTTTTTGAGGTCATGGCACATCATGTGAATCTGCTGTCTGCTTCCATAAAATCTGCAGCAGTTTCAAGCTAGTTGGACTCTGGAACCATGCTTTTCTTAGTCTGGTCTTTGCTGAACAACATTTATCAGTTCTGTAAACCATATCCTTGAACAAACATTACAACTTACATAACAGAACCTTAACTGGAACTTATTAAACCTGATTAACATGAAATATTAGGAATACAAAAGGCTTCTTCTCCAATCAGCCTCATTCTTCAACATGTATTGTATTTATTTTCTTGTAGAAATATGTAGGACTGCCTATACAGATACAAGTGAGTTTTTTAAGGGTGTTCTAAATATCACATACGGTTCATAA
This sequence comes from Eopsaltria australis, assembly GCA_034509425.1. Classification (NCBI taxonomy): domain Eukaryota; kingdom Metazoa; phylum Chordata; class Aves; order Passeriformes; family Petroicidae; genus Eopsaltria; species Eopsaltria australis. The sequence goes on from JAVTVJ010011963.1 coordinate 34,495, forward strand.
AAATCTCCGGCAGAAATGCATCCATTGAATTCCTATTTCTATTCATCTGTCCAAGTAAGCAAGTAAATGTTTGAAAATAACTTTTTTTTTTTTTTTAAAAAAGGATGCATTCATAAATGTATCAGTTATTGGTTGCTGTGGAGAATAACCATCTCCATCTGCACGGACATAAAGTATAAGTGAGCAATCCAGGCCCCTTAGATGAGAGCTAGGCCTCTGCTCAAGGTTACTTGTAAGACAGCTGTGGGAAAGGGAGACACAAAAGCCAAAAACAAGCTGCAGGTGTCTAAAGATTAACTTGGCAGAAGAAACTGTTATTGTAGCCTTCTGATACTAACTTAGTGCTCTAGAGAAATCCCATGTGAAACCCTTGTGTGAGAAAAAAACTGTGTGAACTGCAGAAGAAAAAATTATCATGTAACTTTATTTTTAGCACACTGTAGGATATAAGTATGCTCACTGTCTAACAATAAATGGCTTCACTTTCAATCATATTGGTCTGGCATGCTGTCCCATCATTTTCCCCGCAGGTTGCTGAATGCTACAACTGTTTTGCACGGTAAACATGCAGCTAATATGTTTTCACTTGTCAAAAACCCTTCAGAACTTTATACCCAACAGTATTGTTTAGATAGAGAAGATGCTATCTGTCGCTATAAATATTCATTATTATTCCCTTATTTTGATCCAAATAGAGATATATCATGGTGAAAAATTTTGACTGAAAAAGCCTGTGTTGTGGGGAGGGCAGCTGAATTTTGTCATGTCCCATTCTGTGTCCTGACTTATCTCAGCTTTCTGAGAGTTTGATGTCTGGAGGAATGACACAGCATGGCCTACAGAGGAAAAATCATGAAAGCATGTGGATCTGTGGGTGGATAAATAATATAACTGTTCTATAGAAAGAATTCATGCAATCACAGAATAATTTAGCCTGGAAAAGATCTCTGGAGCCTCTCTGCACAAAGCAATTAAAACGCCAAAGTTTTATTAAGTTGTCCAGAGCTTTGTTCAATTGTTTTTGGGTGTCTCCAAGGATGGAGATTGCTCAGCAGTTCTGGGCATCTGTTCCAATAATTGACCACCCTTATGGTGAAGGGCTTTTTTTATCTAGTATTTAACTGGATTTCTCTTGCTACAAATCTTGCCTAATTGTACCCATCTTAATAAGAGTTGTCTAGTTTGCCTCTGTGTCGCAGTAGAGACGGACACACGACACGCGAGTAGTCCAAGGACAAAGAAGAAGAAGAAGAAGTACTTTATTCGTCTGTGCTAACATCTTTATACCCTTTTTCCCAGCTACTGTGATATGCTATTATTGGCTACGTGACAAACAACACCAAGGCTGTCTACATAACAAGAACTTTTCCCAGCACATCCTAACTAGCTACACAAGCAGTTAACTATACACTATAAGTCCTCCACCACATTCTTGATGCTCTTCAGCAAGGCCATCTCTTGGTCGGGTGCAAACATCTTCCTTGATTATTTTCTTGGCTGTCCTTCACTGTGGCTGCAGGTGTTCATACCATCACTGTCTCACGGCGCTTTCTCACGGGTAAACTCTGATCGCTTCTAAGTCCATGTCCGAGAGGCTTTCAGGCCTGCTGTAAGCCTCATCCATCCCCACACCTCTGTAGTGAATAAAAGCAATAATCCCCTCCTGAAGTCTTTTTGGATGGGGTTCAACATCCTCAGGATGTGCCTCAGACACAGAAGAACCCATAAAACACACAGGAATGGTCATAAGGCACTTCTAGACAGAGTCAGGGGGAAAGGATCCTGTCTAATGTGACAAAGATACTTCTGCATGTCATTTGAGTGGACGCTCATGAAGGTTATTATTGGAGTACCTTCTTACTGGATCTAAAGGAGTCTAGCTAGTACTCTGAATGCAGCTGATTTTGTTGTTTTGGGATTGGTTTGGTACATTGCCTTGTTCCCCCGTTTGGGTTTCTCCCACTGCCTGACTCCTGAGCCTTCATGAGAGGTCATCTTCTCTTCTTGGCTGACTCTGAAATATGTAGCTCTTTTAGAGTGAGCGAGCAATTTTTGCGTTTCCTCCAAATTCCCAGGTATATAATTTGCAAGTGTAGATATTTTTTAACTAGAGAATTTTTAATGAAATAATTATTTCATTATACAGTTTATTAGTTACTATCAGATGCTATAAATGGCTCATTCTGTGGGTAGGTGCTATATATATTAGCACTATCTTGAAGTACTTTTAATGCTTTTTTTGAAATTTTTGAGAGCTTTTTGATTATTATAGACCCTATTGCATGCATGTTGCAAATTAAATGCTTTTGTTTACCATTTCTTGATTCCTTGTACTGTATTGCATATTTATTTCTATGTTATCTCAGTGTGAAATTATCAAGTACTGGCAGGGGGCAGAATGATTCATGTCATGAGTCTGAAAGAACTAGGCTCAGTTTAGTATTCCTTCTTTTAACAGAGGAACACTTCTGGTTTTGTTAATTTTTTTCTTTCTTTCTTTAAAAAATGCTTATTTTTTCATGCTAGGAATTTTATCTAGGCTCTTAATTGGAAGAAATAAGTTTTTTGGGTTTTTTTTTAGTGCAGAGAACTATTGGAGAAAAAGCAGAAAAAAACAATCAGGAAGGCAGAGAGGCAAAGACAAGCATAGCAGCTGTTGAAAATGAAGTGGAAGGAAAATAGATATTTTAGCCAAGGGCTTACAGCCCTTGCACAGAAGCTTTCATGGAGGAGCAGCAATGGCTCTGCCTGCCTACATCGTCTTCCCTCTGCAAGTAACTTACTTTAGTAGTAGAAGATGAGGATCATTGGTACTCCTTCCCAAGTAGGAAACAATCTCAGACTGCTAAACCTGGTTTCACTTTTAAGGAGCTTGAGAGCCACTGTTCATCCCTGATATTATTAGTAATAACAATAATCAGCAGCAGAATGATAGCAACAGCATCTTTATCCAAACACCTTCAAAAAATAAAGATAGCTAAAGATCTGTGTGGGACTGAATCATTAAATTCAGGCTGGTTCATGTTCAAGGGCAGCAATCACCACTTGACTTTCTTTTGTATTTGTTGTGAATTTGACAAGGCAGTTTGTAAACTTATTTCAGAAATAAACATCATGCAAGAGCACAGAGAAAATATTTTTGCATGTGTTTCTTTGGTAATCTGAATCTACTTATGTATGCTTATGCAATGGCAGAAATAGTCCAGATGAAAGCTTTGACACTGCAATTTTTAAGGAAAAGGCCTTTGCCTGCCTTTCATTTTTGGGTTAATGTCTTGGCATGTAATGCTTTGCTAAAATATTGCTTGGGTTTGTTTTGTTTTATGTGGATTGGAATAATATTTTTTTTTACTATTCTCTTAGGTACGAGGAAACTTAAGTAAACAGAAGCAAAGAAAATTAAAATAAAGCAAGTCTGTATTTGTTAGGACAGATGCACTTGTGCTGGGAAGAGAAGGATAAATTACAGTTGTTTTCCAACTCAGGGCTCTGAAGAAGACTGTATGGTGTTTCCACAAACACCTCTCATTAAAGTTTCCACTTCTGGAGGCAGTGTCTGTTCCCTGGCTGAGTTCTGTGTTCAGTCTGCCGAACTAATACAACAAACACATGCACGGCTCACAGTTCACAGCTGCCATTGTCCTGGCACCAAGTGGGGAAGGAGAGTGGAGGGAGCATGGCTGAAATCCTAAGCCTGCTTCACCTCCTCCAAGCATGAGTGCTCGTTGCAGGTGGACAGTGCAAAGAGGAGGTGCCTCTGTCTCCCTCTGTTTTTCCTCCTCAGCCTCTTCAGTCCCGGACTTCTCTCCAGTCTGAACATACCTGTCTTCAACCATGTGCTCAGGATCCTCTCATTTAATTCAGGTCCTTTTCCCAGTCTTGCAATATAATCTTTGTCCAAGTCCTTTCAGTCTTTCCTGAGCCTTCCCAGTTTAGTTCCCCATCCTTTTTATCAAAGTTCCACAACTCCATTTTTTTGTTGCTCCATGAGCAATTTTTTTTGTCTCATTTATGGCAGTTTCCAAACCAATATTTAGTGAGGGCAAAACAGAAACTGGCAGAAGAAAAAGTATTTTTAATTTTAAACTATCCTTACAGACAAATGCATTATTAAATGCTGTCTCAGAGTGGTCTGATGAAGCATAAACCCAGTAGGAACTCCTGTAGGAGAAGCTTCTTTTTGCACTTTTTATGTATTTTTTCTGCCCGGGAAAGTTCTCAGGTATTTCAGTTGTAGATCTGCCTCATGCTTTCATGTAATCAGATTTTCCAAGTAAAACAGTCAGGTTTCATCAGCATAACAGTGCAAAACTTCCAAAGGAAAAGCCTGGATCTGAGGGTTGTTTTGCAGCCTTTTCAAGTGTGCCGGTCTGTACGCAGGCTTCTGAATCCAGGAGGCAGCAAAGAAACAAGGAGCCCAAATAGTACCAATGTTTCATGAAGAGGTGCAGATAAATGGGCCTCTTTCACATTCCAGTGGTGACATATCTTGGACTTTTGGAGATTTTACTTTAAAACTACAAAAGCAGGAACTAATAAGCTATGCCCCCACCTGCTTTGCTGGTAAAGACTATGGTGAAGTACAGAATCCTTGTACTGGAACACCTCAGATGAGGGCAGTTGTTTAAAACTCTGGCTTAACTCAGTTCCTTGTCCACAAAACCTTGAACTAGAAGCAGTTAAGTTTGGTTTTTGTTTTTTTTTTTCATTATATGGTCTGTCATTTCAGGGATCAGGCTGGGTTATCATAATGATTTTATTGGACCTTAGAGTATGTAAATCCTGTCCGGAGCCCTCTGGTGCTTGACATTTCTTCTGAGGCTCCTCACTTGCACAATGGTGTGTGCAGTCAGCAGAAACAGAGCTGTGGGGCTGCTCTTTAAATAGAAGCATTTGCTTCCTTTGGTGCAGAGCTGGTGGCTCACATCTTATTTCATCAGTCATTTTGCCACTAAACTTTAGGGCAGTTTTATATATAAAACAACAACATGTACTAAATTTTTTTTCCATTAAGTTATTCTTAGACACAAACAGAAATAATAGCAATCCCTAGCAAGTGATCGGGGCAGGATCAGAATAGCTCAGTAGCCCTTAGGAGTCTAGGAAAAATCTCTTGTCAGTCCAATGCTAACAATGTTCAGAGATAGGTTTGTAAGCTGCTTTTTTTGGATCTATGGCAGCCTACCAAAAGAATTAGATGAAAAATGAGGGGAGACAAAAGATGAACCCATAATTAATGAGGAAATTTCTTGATGCAAATAACCATTTTTATACAAACCAGTGAGGTTTCTGACTTCAACCCAAGTGTGTGCAATGCCTGTTGTCATATCCTTGCACAGCCATGAAAAGGCCAATGCAGGATTTCTTCTAAAGTCTGTGATTGACAAGTCTTAGTAGTCCTTTGAGCAAACACAAAATACTCTTGTTATTGGACTAATAAGCAAATCTTGACTACAGAAAAATATCTTTGGTCATATAAATCTAAGTGAGGATGAAATGTGAATAAACACTGAGTTTGTGTGTATAAATCACAGATGGCTACCAACAATTTTACTATAAAATATTTATATTACATAAAGTCATGTATTTATAATTTTGTTCCATTTCCAATTCCACACTCTTTTTTTCCCTGCTGTTTTCTATAAAATCTTTAGAATATTGCTTGGTCAATTAAACAAACAAAAAAGCACAAAATAATAAAAGTTTGTTCCTGGCCTAACTTTTTAAGGACTTGCATCTTTTGCCATATGTAATTTTTTATTTTATGTCTGTCTTCAAGTCACTCTCTTCAGTGCTGAACCTGTCAGAAAACGAGTAATCATCTAGAGAGGAAATTTACTGGAAATATTTAATAGCTATTGGGGTTCTGTGCAAAAACATCCCACTGACAGTGCTGCCTGTGCATTTCTCTGTGAGATACTCCTCCTTCCACTCTTCCTACTTATTTGTTACAAGTAGAGACTGGCAGAAAAAGAGAAAGAAAAAAATCTACACTTCAGAAATTGAGGATTTCCCCTGGCTAGAAGTTTTCTTGATGATCTGTTGTGAGCAACTCTAACAAGTCAACTTCTTGCAGGAAAACATCTAAACATCTGTAAATCACTATAATACTGGAGCAAATGACCAACATGACATTGTTGCTTCAGGGAAGAAAAGTTATCCTGGACCTGAGGAGTAACTGTCACCAGCAAACCTTGACAGCCTCATCCCTGGGCAGCCACTGCTGCACCTCCCTTTGTTTCTGTTTCCAAACCAGTGTCCTCTGGGTCATGTCACCTGCTCCAGTGTAGAGCTGAGGCAGACCCTCCACCCTTTTTTTTCCCCCCTGCGATTCCAAGTAAGGAGAATACATGGGTAAATCAAAAGTCCCAGAAAGCAACAAAAATGCAAGGAAGTTATAGTTACATTTGTTGCTTCTAAAGTCCTGTAGAAAATACCAAATGGTCTTTAATTCAGGGCTAGTTTTAGTCAGCCACACTGATGTGGATGATCTGTGCTAAGATCACTGTAATGGGAAAACTTTTCTTTTGGTTTCTATGTATAGTTTTTCTTTCCTTTTTTTTTTTTGGGTTTTTGATTGGGGTTTTTTTTTTAAGGTTGGGCTTTTTGGGTTTTTTTTGGTCTGATTTGGGTTTTTTTTGAGATGCTCTATTCTTCTACTTCTTTTGTAATATTATTATTTGCAAATATTCAGTTTGATTGTTTGTCTCAGTCATTTAATATTCTTGTATGGTTTGCCAGTAATGAAAAGTAGATGATAGCTTCTCTAAACTATTTTTTGTTTCTTAACTACACTAGAAATGTAAATACTTGTAGCTGTAGCCATGCAACTTCAGTATGTAAATTAAAGTGTCTTGGGGAATACACTGCACAGCACGGTCTTCCCCATGCCACAGAGAAACCTGAGAAACTAATAGTTGTTGAACTACCCTCAGAAGTTCTGCAAACTATAGACAGAGTTCACAAGCAATTTCCCATTGCCATTTGAGATTTTCAGATGATGTGGTCCTGTGTAGGACTTGGCAGTTGGCAGATTGGGCTTTTTCAGTCTGGATGATTCTGCTACTAAATAAGTGGTGGGAGCCTCCATCCAGTTCTTGTTCCATTCTAACAGGAAGACATGGCACAGGGGATCCAGTGGCTCAATTTAAGCAAGAGGACTTTTTAAAGCTTTAGCAGAACACATCCCCCTTTAGTATAATGACATCATCACTATTCTCCTATTGACACTTGTTTGAGACAATATAATTGTTGATCAGACTGGGTCATCACTGAGCAAATGAACGAAGAATGCTCCTAAACAAGGGACATAAAACCTAGTTAAGCATAGAGATTATAGATTCTATTTCATATATATCTGTTGTTTAAAGTCATCTTACCTTTCTCAGAATAATCTCCCTATAGTGATCTTCGTAAATTTAAGTCATTTTTATGGTTTTATTCTTTATTGTATATGTTTAATGGGAAGTACCATTACAATTTCTTATTCATATTTAATTGTTGGAAAATTGAAATCTGAGACTTAGGGCAGTTTAAATGGACAATCTTTGTTTCAAATGGATGACCACAGTTACAACTGTCCTGTCCTGAACTTACTTGCATTTGTTTCTTTACTTTCTCTAAATAAGAACAGAAGTTTCAGATGTTTGCTCTAATGAGTAATTAAATTAGTCAGAAATGAATCTCATACTTGTGTCCTGTAAACTGAATGGGGAACAAGCAAGAAGCTTGTTGAACTAATTATCAATATATCCTCTTTGCAATTAAACAGTATATGTTATTAGTGACCTTTTTGGCAATTAGAAACCTGCTTCATAAACCTCTCGGAAGAATAGACATGTGAATTATATGATGACTTCATAAAGCTGAGGATCAATAAGAGAAATAATTCTGAATCTTAATTACAAATTGATTAATCAAATGAAATATTACATATTCATTTGACTGTTGAGATTGGGATTATATGCTTGTATCATACGTGCAAAGGGTATTACATTCAGTTCTTCACAAGGTCTTTTGCTATCTTCTGTTCTAAATTTTGAACTCAGAAGTCAGAAATTGAGAAATCTCTTCCTATGATTCTGTTATTAAAGGCTCATAAGCATGGACATCTAAGTAAATCTTTCAGCTGCTTATGATAATGCTTACAGCTATGGAAGGATGTCTGGAATATATCCTTATATGTCAAAAATATTTTCTCTGTGACTTTGTCATTCTTGGCTCTCGAGAGGAGAAAACACTCTTATTCCTCAGCGCAATTTAATTTTTTTCCAGTATCAAGAATGTTTCTGAAGCACAGTAAGTGTAACAGATTTGAAAAGTTAGACTTTGTAGAGGGTGCAACAGGTATCTATGCTGAGGTGGGGAGACTCTGTACTGTCTCCCTCTGAATGTTTTTTTGAGAACAATCAAGTAGTATTAACAGGAGGTTGCAGCCCTTCTCCCATTTTGAAATTGCATGGAAAACCCCAAATTAAAGTAAAAAAATTACAGTCACAGGAAGAAAAATTTATCATTTGTAAGAGTAGACTGGAGTGAAAACCAGCAGGAACATAGATGTGGCCTGGAAAGGGAGAGATATTTGCCACCCTTCAGACCTACATCTGTGCCACATAACACAAGAGGTGTTTGCCCTGTGAGTTTGCTCAGTTTCTGAACACTGCTGTTCCCCAGACCCTTCCTCAGTGCATGCTTGATAGTGCTACAGTAAACAAAGCATGGTTTCTATCTTTTGATCAAACATGTTTGGGATTCATAAAGAAATTATCATTATGCCTTTTTTTGCCTTCCCTCTGCTGGTAGCTTAAAACTTTCTCAGGACTGTCTGGTGGATCAAGCTCCAAGCAGAATGCAAGAGCAGTCATTGCAGTCTTTCAGCAGTGGGAGGGACATCTGCCTCCTAAATATGTACACTAAACATGTCTGCAGGGAGGAGATCCAGCTTTGATACTCTGGTCTGGCCAAGGTCACTTTCACAGAAAGGGGCAGCATCACCAGCCTGTGGATGAGCTGAGAGGTAAAATCTAGTTTCCTTGAATGAAATACATGGTCAGAAAAGTCTAGGGACAGTAATGTTGGGTTGCCAGTGAGACAGATGTCTAAGAACTTTTCCCCCATAACTACCTAGGTTTTGGGGCTTATATTAATGGTTATTAGGTAATAGAGACACATGGTCTTATAAAGCATCTAAAGCCTCTGAGTGATCCAGACAAGCAAAAAAGACATCTAATCATAGAATAAAGACTATGTGTTTTCAAGTCCTAGAATAACCTGCACAAATGGGAACACTCCTGCAAGGAAGCAGGCTCAGACCTTCCCAGGAAGAAAATTAAATCAGGGGCTCCCAGGTTCTGGATGAGTACGAAGCTCCTGTTTGCTGCTGCACACAGCAGAGTCAAGTTTCCTACCTCTGGGGAAACTGGAAGACATAGCCCACAAACAGTGTAAGGGGATGAGCCTCAGTCTGGGGAACCTGTCGCCAATGGCATGGGCTGGCCAGCTGACCACCAGGGTTTCGGTCAGCAGCCCGGTGGCGGTTACTGCGAGTGTGTGGCCGTTGGCTTGGGCCGGCCAGTTGCCCCCCAGGGTCTCGGACAGCAGCCCTACGGCGTTTACAGCCAGCGTCCCCGACCTGAGTGGGTTCCCTGCTGTCAGGTCTCTCGCCCCTTACCGCAGACTGTGTCCACCCTTTTTGGTGGTCACTGTAACTGAAGAGCCGGAGTATCGTGGGAGGGTTCTTTCACCCGGGATAATAGAGACACTGTGTTGCTAGCTCTCTGGTCACCCAGGTGAAAGATCTGGGGCACTTTCTGCATCAGACTTTTATTGAGGGATTACAAACCAATCACTGATGGGCTCGGGGGAGGAACCAGGGAGGGGTCGGGGGACAGGAACCAACTGGGAAAGGAAGGGGGAGGAGAAGGGGAGACTGGCAGGGTATAATACAGTCAAGTACTGAGTTCTGGAGCCTAAAGGTGATAAGACAGAAGAGTGGCAGCTGAGGACAGTGTAGCCAGCCCCCAGGAAGCCCGGCCCATCTACAGGGCAAACCACCCCGGGCTCTGCCCCAGGGGAGTCCCCAGCCCCGGGCTTCCTAGTGGGGGGAAAAGGGTTTTCTGGGGACTTGGAACCACCACAACACGAGTGTCCCTTTCCAGGTTCACTGCAGTTAGGATCAGAATCCTTGGCTGCAGGCTGCGCCGCCTGTATAGGCAGCCACGCTGTGTCCACTGAGCCAGAGTTGATGCGGAGTGTTCCCTCACCCGGAGCAACAGGCACACAGTAACACAGAGGTCAGCAGCCTGAGCTCAGGGGCAAAGGACCCCGGTGCTCAGCAGGGCATCAGACTTTATTTTCCGAGTAACAACCAATCACGAAGGGGCACTGGGGAGGAATCAGGGAGGGACAAAGGGACAGGGACCAACCGGGAAGGGGGAGGAGAGGAGAGGGAGATACAAACAATACAATCATGAACTGAGTGACAGGGATCTTCCCAGAATTGGGGAGATAGGCAGGAGAGTGACAGGTAGCAGGGCCAATGATGAGAGGGTGATCAACCCCCTTAGAACTCAACCCCTCTCTGGGGCAATCTATTCTGGACTCCACCCCAGGGGGGGTCCTAGTCCTTGGGTCTCCACAATTTTCTCGGGGGGGAAAGGGTTTTATGGGTTTGGACCACCACCACAGGAACCTACCTTCCTGACTGTAGTATCTCCTACACAGGTTCCATTTCAAGTTTAGGCCACTTTTTGTGTAGGCTTTAGAAGGTCCAATTAGTTATATCAGTCACTTTGTCATATACAGGTAGGAAGTGCCAACTTTCAAAACATGATTTGGGTTATGAATTCCCAGAGATCCTAAGATCTCCTGTCCCTGTCTCTGTTGTTAGGTAGTCAGCTCCCTCTACAGCGCAGTGCTTTGTGTATCCTGTCTAAGACACTCACTTGTCTTGGGCTTTGGAGGACAGGAGAGCTGTGAACATTGTATGAAGGACAGAGGCCTGAAAGTCAGGTGGTGCAAAAACTGAGTTCTGGAGTTTTGTCATATTGGAGATGAGCTCAGGGAGATCATTAACACAGTGAGGAGTCTGGGTGAGAATACTTACCCTTGGCTGGAGCAATTTCAGGGTAAAGGTTTACTTTCCTTTTGAAAATCAATCGACCTCTGCTCATTAATATTAGCTGGAGGGAGAGTGCACATTAAAACACCACACTGGAGATGCAAAGAATTAGCAGGATTATTCTTGTCAGTTGTAATCTTCAAAATGCTCTTCAACCATTAAGGTTCAGCTTTTGACTGAAGCATTTAGACATAGAGGTAGTGCAAGTGGTTGTGTCCACCCTGTACTCCTTGTGCCTGTGCTCAGGTGAGCAGTTTGAGCCCTCTGAGCTCTTTGGACAGCCAGACTGAAAGCCTCTACTCCAGACATTAGAGTGAAGGGAGAAGGAATATCCCCATCCTTTTCCTGTGAGGTGGGAACACTGATTTCCAGCCACTGGCAGTTGTGAGTTAGCCAACCCACAGGGCTAGTCAGCTTCTCATTTTTGTAAATTGATTTTATCCAGGTTTTTTGTGTTGTAATTGGTATTCATTAACAACTGGAATAAAATAATACAAAGATTTCCTTGAAACCAATAATTCTAAGTGTCAGCTGCTGGGTACATCCTTCCAAGGGTGCATGCTTTGACTATTATGATCATATCACATAAAATTTATTTTGAAGCAGGGTGTAAGTCCTGAAATCTCAGAGCAGAGTTTACAGGAGAGATGTGCACATACATCTCCAAGTTACTCATTTCATCTTTATGGTTTACCCTTTGCTAGATTTACTGATTTGTACTGTGCAGAAAAAGACTTGATGACAAGGTCCATGAATATGCTTCTCCCAGGGAAAATATATTCACCAGCTCCCTGTGTTTATAAGAATTACCATAAAATAGTAATGTATCCTCCAGACTGGAAAATCCTTTTGAGTCGCATTATTTTTTCCATTGAAAGCCTTATGCTATTATTCAGTGCTTTATTGACCCAGCAGACTCACAGTTTAATGTATAAAGATAATATTCTCAGTGCATTTATTTTAATATCTTTTTTTTTAATATTTCTGTTGCGGTGGTTCGGAACCAGAGGACTTCCGGACAGGTTCCACGGACAGAGGGTTTCCCCCCGGAGCTCCCAGGGGCAGCAGTTGGACCACCAATCCACGGACCCCAAGCTCCTGCTATTGGTTACTGGACTTGTCTGTTATGTTTCCCCGCTCTGGGAAATTCCCTGTCACTCCATAGTTCATTCGTTGTTCTCTCTGTTCCCCTCCCCTCCCTAAACCCCATTTGATCATGCACCCCAGCCCCTCCCCTGTATTGTCCCCTGCCCTCATCCTATTGGGTGTTGTTCCTCCCTTAAATACCGATGTAATAAGCTGCTCTTGGCTCTTGGTCCATGTGCTCCCTTTGGAGGCAATAAACCTACCGAAATCACATACCAAGAGACCTCCTTCTCTGGTAGTTCTTTGCTGTTTCACCACGCTCCGGGGGCAACATCTCCCCGGACCGAACGCGGGCCAGCTGTGCTCATAGTCAGCACTCCGAGGAAGTCTTCCAGATCGCGAACGACTTCCTAGGGTAGCGCTAGGACTCCGCTGCCGGTACCAGGGTGGGACTGAAGCAGGGAACGCAACATATTTCATTTCTTATTATGCTATTTTAACAAATTTTTAAAGTGTCCCCAGAGAACTTCCTTGTTCTGTTTTGTTCACACTTCTGGTATGATGAAATTATTCAGATTACTTATCAGTGCTCTTCTGGAAAGGCATGGTGAGAAATGATATAAAAAAAGAAATTCTCTATGTTAACAGATAAGCTGGGAAGGATCAAAAAGGATGACTTTCACCCAGGTGTAATAACAAAGATTCCATGACAATAGGTCCCTACAATATTCCAAAGCCTTGTCCCAGGCAAAATTTAGTGCCAGAATAACATGATGATGATGATGAAAGGCCATTTTTTGAAAGCTGATTTGAGAAAAAGGCAAAACTGAAAAAAGTTCTCCTTAGAGATTTTTCAGATTCCAAGGGTTTGATGTCAGAAGGAAGCTTTTATTATAAAATCTAATATGAAAAAAAAAAAAATTAATGTTTCAGTGAAAGCAATTTGATTAATCCAAAGCACATTTTTGAGGTGAAGGGTTTGGTCATAAAATTTTGGTGGATTCCACCACTGTCTTCCAGTTTGGGATAGGAAAAAAGATTAAAAAGTGTAAAAATTTTCTGGTATAGACAAGCTTTTTCCTCTCCAAGTCAGCTGATTCACCATGATTTGTTAGCCTCGTTGGTGTCTCTGAGCTACCCTTTATTTCTATAGAACATAAAAGAGCCAAATCTTAAAGACTTTTAAAAAAACCTTTTGAAATATCTTTGCAAAAAATTAAGATGCCAGAAAAAAGTGTGATTTATCTAATTTTATAAACCCCAGCATTCTAAAATGTATTTGAATGTATTGAAAAAACATTTATGTTTTCAGAGAAACTGAATTTCTAAAGTTAAACAAATTGGTGCTTTAGTTGCAAGTCAATGCAAAATACAGTCTATTTACTATGTATGATAATGTCTTTTCAGAGATTTTTGACTGTGTTGTTTTCTGTTGTTCTGCTATTGGATCTTACATGTATTCTGCAAATTTTTATACCCTTAAACATATGAAAATCTGAGAACCTTGTCTATTTTTTTCTCTTATCTTGCACAATATTATTTGTTTTTACTCTTTGAACTTCTGAAAAGTCTGAGATTTTTTTTGGAAGTGTCATGGCTTGATTAGTTACATAGTTCTTCTCCTTAACTGTTTGAGCTCTTTAGTGAAGGAAAAGAAACAAGCAGCAAAGCTACAGATACTTTGAACACAATTGTTTTCTTCTTCATTCTTCTGCTGTTAGACTTTGTTCTCTTCTGGTGATGTAAATCATAAATTTATGGATAGACAAATATTTCAACTTTATGTACAAAGCAGGAGATTTATAAAGCCTGAGGATGCCTTCAGTGGGAAAGAAATAAGTGCTTCTGCTGCTAATTTAGGATCACATTAGGTCTTATTCTTATCTGGGCAGACAAAAAGCATTTCAGCATTGGTGGCAAAAAGACAAAGCTTGGTGCTGTCAGTATTGGATACTGCTCTGTGAACATTGCTCTGGCAGAAGTGGATGGAAGGGCATAAAACAAAAGCTGAGTAAATACTTGTACTTTTCTTCCTTTGGCAGCCAAACTGGGAGGACAAAGGGGAGAGATTTGGCTCTAATCTCATGTTTGAACTTCTTCAGGATTTCTGTCCAGAGGAAGAGACTCTAAAGGGAAAAAATGTTTCCTGTTTAGCAACATGATGTCAGCAGATATCGGGAGAAAAGCATCAGCAGCTGCTGCCTCCCCTCACATCCTACAGACAGGATGTTCTGCCTGGGGCCAGAGAGCTGAGGCACAGGGACTGCATGGCTCCCCCACTCTGAAGAGCACTCGATCCTTCATAGCCCTTTGTTTGAAGCCAGGTTCAAGTCTTTCAGTTAATTTATTTTCTTTGCATTTTTCAACCAGCTGTAACTGTGCAAAAGCTCCCTGTATCAAAGAATAAGGTGCTGTGTCCTACCTGCACTCCCCACCAGGACAGAAAGTGGGCATTGCTGTGTTGGTGAAGAGGACACTTTCTAGCACAGAATAGGTCTTGGTCTAGAAGACACTGAGTGCACCCATTTCTCTTTGTGTAAACCAATCTCTCTTCAGAGACATGAGATGTGGTTTCCAGGTTCTCAAGCACAGACATTCAGTCTGTAAACACTGAAGAAGTGGTCTGAGTACTTGGCTATTGAGACAATCTTTGGATCCACCTGAAAAAGTTTTTGAGCCAAAGCCGCCTGATGCATTTGACCTACTCCTCTTTAACTTATCTGCTAAAATGAAAAACTCAGCTTTTGTCTCATGCCTTTTGTTCTTTACTGCCTTCAGCAGTGGGGTTGTTTTGGGGCAATGAGCACCAAGCCATGCAAGAAAGTGCTCTGTGCACCTTGTGCTGACAGATAATGTTGCCTTTATAAAATGCCATGTGATAAGACAGAGTTGCATGCTACGTTAAAATGGCAGCTCCAGAGGAGGAGTGAAATTTGGTTTAACATCTAATATATATTGGTGGTGCCCTTTGTAGAACCTACCTCATCAGTTCCCTCCCAGACCATGGATAAAAGTTCAAAGGAGTCCTGAACAGGGATGAAAGCCACTGTTTTCTTCCTCTTTATCTCCAAGCAGTCCAGAGGGGATGAGTAATGTTTTTGTTCCAAGAAGGTACTGTGTGTATCTTGTCTCATATATTCTGTTCTTTTGTTTCTGCATCATACAGGCAAAGCAAGGAGCAGTGAGAGTGGGAGGACAAATTAAATGAATGCTTTGGAGATGCTAGTCCTCATGTCTGAAGGAATGGTAAAATTATCATGTTTGCTGCACCAAACTTAAATATTGGGATTAGGGAAAGATGACAAACTTCCCTGTTCATTCCTGTGGTTAGCTTCTTTCCTATGGGTAGAGGTACGTGTGACAAGGCACACAAAACTATCGCAATACAGGAAAACCATCAGCTAATCCAGTGAATTCAGAACATGTGTTAACCCTTGGTAGCCTGGACATGGTCCCAGACCTGCTAAAACATTTTTGTTGAAAGCAGTAGGAACTAATAGGTGTTGTTAAAATGCTGCAGAGTGGGTGTCCTGTTTCCCTGTAGTTACTGCATCAGTCAATATTACTCACTATGGAGACACAGCAGTGTCCTAGTTCCAGTCAGGACAGGATTAATATTTCATGGTAGCTGGGAAGTGGGCGTGGTCAGGTCCTACTGTTATTTGATACCTTCTCATGTCACTTGTGAGGGGCGGGAATAGGGGACTTGTAGGGTTACACCATGGGTGTTATAGAAAAGCAGGCCTGGAAGGCCCAGAATAAGCCTTTTCCTTAGGCCCGGAGGTGACCACAGAAACCCATCCAGGTCACCTGAGATGGGCTGGGGAAAAGTATTATGGGTTTGTGACCTTCTTGACCAATTGTGCGAGAATATTGTGATTTGTGACCTTATAGGGTATTGTTTACCTGTTACCATAATAGGTAACATCTGGACAATACTCCAGGTGATTGGGGGACACTCGGGTACATCTTTCCTGTTTATATGAGGTTATGTCCTGCTTTTGTACTGGTATTTAAGGAATTTTCACTGCGCAATAAAGGTCTTTGCACTTCTCCATCTTGTGTGAAGTCCATGCCCTTGCGTGAATACTGCAGGGACTCTCTCATTGTGGAATGCAAAACAGTACAGTATTGTTTCATTTTCCATGTAAATACTTTCTTTGTCTTATACCTTTTGTTGTTGATACTGTTGCTGTTACTGTTTGCTTTCTTATCTAATTGCTGTTTCCACTAATTGTTCTGATCTCAACGTGTGATTTTCACCTTTATGCCCTCAATTCTCAAGTCCATCCCAGGGGCAGGAAAGGGAAAGGGAAGCAGGGAAGCGAGTGAGCAGCACATCGTTTGGGAGAGTCTCAGTGGGGGAACTGAATTGGGGAGTACTATTCCTAAACCACAACAAGCAGTAAAAACAAGAAACATTAATTTTCCTTAAAATGTGAACTTTCCAAAAGTGTATCTGTTTTCAAACACCAAAATGTTTGGCTAGATTACAGGAACTCATCAGTTTATTGTGAAATGAAAACTTCCTAGTAATATAAAAGGGAATTCACTCCTGTATGTTTACCAAACCTTTGCCATAGGCAGTGAAAGTCAGTGGAAAAAACCCAAATTGATACACGGAAAAGAAAAAAAACCCTGACAAACACCAAAATATGCCAGGCTACATATGTGTGTATAAACACATTAGGTAATTTTTTCTGTTTGCATCAGAGAATAGACATTATAATAGGGCTTGGTTTGTTTTCTCAACCTTTGTCTGCAGCTAAGATAGAAGCTCAGTATCTGCTATGGCAACAGAAAGCTATGCTTGTGCTGGATAATTTCCATGAAAACTCCTGCATTGCCTCCATGGGTTGAAGCCCAGAGTGTGAAAAGGCCACTGGCTATTTGTAGCCCTGTCATGTCTTGTTCTGCTCAGAGCAAATCTGGATGTGTGTGATGCAGTGTTTTAAGCCCTGACAGCTGCTGCTATTTTGTGAGAGCTCCTGCAGGAAACTGTAGAGTTTCTGCAGGAAACTATAGAGCTCTCTAGAGAAAGATTTACTTCTGGTAATGTTTTCCAAAATAATTTTCAAAAACAGTCTTGCACAGAAAAAGGGCTAGATTTTGATCATATTTAGTCTCATTTAATCCAGTGATGTAAATAATCCCCATAATCCTAAAAAGTTTATTAATTAAATTATAGCTACATGAGCAAGTTGGACATGAGCAAGTTGGACATGAGCAAGTTGGACATGAGCCTAACCTGCTCCTGTCTCTCTATCATCCTGCCTAGCTCTAGCCTCACAAAAATGAACTTTCTGGAAGCTTCTCCACAAATTGCAAAATCTTATCTTTCTTTTGGGACTTTTAGAAACTTGATTCAAACCTAAACAAGAAATTATTTTCCTGCTATTTTATCACCAGAACTCTTTCTCCCACTGTAGTTCCATTCCCTATATTTTGATCTTTTGACAAGTGAACAAAGCAGTTTCATTGTCTTGGTATTAATACTTTCATCCATGTAAATATTGGAATATTTCTAGAATATATATATATATACACACATTTATATGTATATACACTGTCATGGAAAGGACAAACGGTCCTTGTGACCTTCTTAAATTTGGAAAATGACAGGAAAATGACAGCTTAAGGCAAGTGAATCTCTGTTGAAGGCTTTCCTTAGGGCAAAAAAAAATTAAAAGAAATGAGAAAAAGATGT
The DNA here is from genome assembly GCA_034509425.1 of Eopsaltria australis. Classification (NCBI taxonomy): domain Eukaryota; kingdom Metazoa; phylum Chordata; class Aves; order Passeriformes; family Petroicidae; genus Eopsaltria; species Eopsaltria australis. The sequence continues at coordinate 52,407 of JAVTVJ010011963.1, forward strand.
TAAACTTTGCCTCTAACTTAGACTAAGGCACTAGTCCTTAATTAGGTTTGTCATCCAGAATCTTTGGTTTTGAGAGCTGCTGCAACTAGTAGAAGTGGATTTAATTTAGCTTTTAATTTTAAGAAATAATGGAGGTGATTTCCTCTGTTATGTCTCCTACCTCTTATATTTCCTATCTTATAGTTTCAATTCTCACCCGGGAAAGCAAAGGCACTGACTCACCGGCCATAGCCTATCCCTACAGGAGATAGACCAGATTTAGTCTGGTTTGATCTGGGGACACTCTCCCTCCTCTCCTCTTGTTTCTCTTCCCCATACCCCAAGCCATCAATGTGGGTGTTTGACCAAGAGATTATTTTGACCTAATTTGGCCTGAAAAACATATTAAGTGTATGCCTACCACACATTAAGGAGCTTTTAAGCTAGTCTAAGTTTGGGTGCAATCACTCCTCTTTAAGTGGGGTATAGAGAAGCCATGGAATATGGCAGAGTGAGATGAAAGGGAACAAGAAGAGGAAAAATGTGTTAACGCAGGTGTAGCTCTGGGGATCCATTATTTTTAAAAAATTGTAATTCTGTTGTTGATTTTGTTTTGTTCTTTTTTTTTTACTTTAGGAACTGTGAGGAGATGGAAAAGGTAAACGAGCCAGAAATACTGGCTTTATGACAGTTCTTGTCTGTAGGAGGTTATTTCTTGAGGATTATCACTGACAGGATGTTTTCTAAGGGTGCCAGGAGTAGCAGGTATGCTCATATCCATAAGTTGCAAATTGTACCTCTGGAGCTGTGTAAGTGTAAGATTAAAGGAAAATACTTTTGATAAGAACAATAGAGTTTGAGTTGTCCTTCACAGAAAGTGAGGAGCAATTGTAAGCTGAAAAGTCTTAAATCAGTAACTGTGACTAAAGATAGAAGACACAGCAGGAACATGTTCTAGGAGCTGGAAAAGGGACTAGATGGGTTATACAGCATGTGCTGTAAAGTTACAAACTTTGGTAAAGTCCATACCACCATGTCTTTACTATTGCTGATAAATCCAAGTGTCGCACGGTTGGACATGAAGAAATCAGGCACTCAGGTCAGGTCCACCAAGGCTGGGCAGGAGAGCAGAAGAGCGCCCAGCCCTCTTTATTCTTACATTTATATATCTTGTCACAGACAGCTATGGATTGGACAATGAGGTTACCACCTCTCCAATTCCATAGGTAAGGAACACAGTCCATCCACCTTCCCCGCCCTTGGGAAAGGAATGAGAAACAATACCAAAGGTACAAAACAATCCTTGGCCAGTTAGCAAAACATTGACTATGTTTACATAAAATCTATGAGAACCTTTTCTACTAAGTATCAACACAGGACACTAAAAATTCAGGGCGACATCTCACCCTTTTTCCTTAAAAAAAAAGAAAAAAAGAAAAATGAAAAATGAACAATGTTCATCCTATGTTTGTGGAAGGACCATCGGAGTGAACACTCTCATCATCGGAGTCATCACTCGATGTTCCACTGTTGGGGTTGTCTCCTTAGAGATGAAACCCCTAAGACCTCTAGATCGTTCCTCCACCTGGTGGGTCAGTCCACCAGGAGGAAAGTTTCCCCCTGATACTGAAACTACAATGGTTTAGCCCCTAACAGGGCCACTCCCCAAGTTACTCCTACCTTATTGTTATTGGGTTTATTGTTTGTCACTCTTATTCTAAGTTCATACCCAGTTCTGGAAAGTTCTGTATTCCACAGCTGTTGATTCGTTGTTCACCCCGTCTCCTCCCTTCCTCTCTTCCCTATGGTTGTTGTACCCCAGTCCCTCCCTAACTCCTCCCCACTCCCGATCCCTGATTGGTTTAACTATGTTGTATTTAAGTTCATGCACGACGCCAGTTCGGGGCTCTTAGCCCCCGGATCCAGAGCAGAATAAAACCCTCTCTGTTGCCGAGCTAAGAGTCGCTCCTGTTTCTTTGCTGACACTCTGGTGATCCAAAGAAATAACCCTCGACCCTCCGACGCCTCTAGCTTCTGCTGAACCCCTGTGGTTCCCTTGTCTACTCACCTCAGGGTTAGGGTATTCGAGGACAAGCGGATAGCAAAAGGCAACCACCGGCAGGAGGCCGGGGACACCAGAGAAAAATAATAACTGCAGTTGGCGCCCAATGTTTGTGGTTTCTTTTCGGATCACAGAAGACAGCTCATCACCACCGACGAAGACGCCGTTGTGGGCCACTCCCCGCACGATCGCCTCCTGTTTTAGAGGGGGGATCTCGCGGGACGGTCAGCGACCCCTGGCACCGGGTGCCAGAGAGCTGACCGCGGCGAAGACCCTCATACCTGTTTTTGGATTTATTTGGCGGTGTTCCAGTACTGCAGCCCTCGTGGACGTGGTCTAGAGGGGAAAGGAAGAAACTAGCCGAAAGGTCGACCGGTGCGGTAAGCTTTCGGATTTTTTCCGCCACATTTTGCCTTTTTTTTCTCGGGGTGAGGGAATTCCTCCCTTAATAGAAAAATGGGAATCCGTTTTTCAAAAAGGGAGAGGGAGCTTTCCTTTATGTATTATAGTGTTAAAGTTAAATTAGTTGGGAGCGGGGAGTCTTTTGATAAAAAACTGTTAAAGAAATTTCTTTGATGGGTCGCCGCTTCTGTTCCCTTTACAGCACCTTCTTCTGTCTTAACTCTTGCGTTTTGGGATGAAGTAGGGTTTAAGTTAACAGAAACCGCGAATTCCGGGGATGATTCAGTTAGAAAGTTTTTTTCTTTACAAATTTTAATTTATCAGGTTTTATCTACGAATGGGGAAAGTTCAGGGATTGTTACCCCCCCCCCTTCCTACCGGTTCTCCTAACCCCACTAACCCGACACCAGCTATCCCTGGCGGGGACTCTGCCGAGGTACCCCCCGTTGCCCGAGAGCCCGGGGGAGAAATCCAGAGTCCAGAAAGCTCCGACCGCGGTACGGGCTCCACCAACCCCTTTCGCCCCGGGACGGGCCACCCCGGGACGGATTCTAACCTTTCCCTCTTCCCTCAACCCGCTATCCCAGTTGCACCCGTTGTGCTTTCATTCCCTCCAGGTTATAGCACTGTTAGTACTGTTACAGAATTTTCTGCTGCGCCACAGCAACACGGCGGCAGCGAATTTCGTGCTGCGCCACAGCAACACGGCGGCAGCGAATTTCGTGCTGCGTCACAGCAAAATGGCGGCAGCGAATTTCGTGCTGCGCCACCACGAAATAGGGGCTGTGCCAGCTCGCTGCGATGCGGTCGTCAGTGTGTTGTGTGCGCATGCTCGGGCGCGAGGAGCGCGCGCGGGTGCGGACGGCGGGAATCCCTTCCTCCCCACCCCTGGCTCCTCCTACCCTCCGTCGATTGGGTGTCCGTCGGTCCCTCCCATCGTGGCCGATGGTGTCACTCCGGCGGGCCCCCTCCCACCTTCCCTACTCCCCCCCCCAGTTCTCTCCACGCCTTCGGTTCCCTGCCCAACCCCTTCCACCCCTCAGCCCGCCTACCTCCCAACCCCTCCCGCCGCGAACCCCTCCCACCTTCTGGGTTCCCACGCCCCCCCTTCCGGTTCCCACGGTCTGGCACAGGGAGGGGGGAAGCCTGAGACCTACACAGCTCCGGCTGGTGCCGCGACTTTTCCATTCGCTGCGCCGGTGACTTACAACCGGCAAAGAGCCAACCCCCGGTGGGAACCGATCTCGCAGGCCTCCATTAAGGAGATTTGCAAGGCTGCGAAAGAATTTGGGAGGGATTCATCGTATTTCAAAGGACTATTTAACGCCACTTTTGAGACTAATGTCCTTGTGCCACATGACATAAAGACCCTAATATCCAGTTTGTTAATAGAGAGTCACTTTTGGATCTGGGAAAAAAGGTGGAAGAGGGAACTGCAAAAACTGTTAGAACTGTACAAAAACGATCCCAATAAGGCAGCCCTCACAATGCAACACCTGGCAGGAGAGGGGAACATGTCCAAAGCAAGGGATCAAGCGACAAATATACCAGAAGAAGTTTTAATAGACATCCAAAATGCTGCCAAATGCATCCTTTTTAGTCTTCCTATTGAAATGGGTCCACCTAAAAGTTATACAGCAATCTGGCAGGGGCCAGTGGAAAATTTTGCAGATTTTGTAGATCGCCTCAGGGGGGCGATGTCAAGAGTTATCACTAACCCTAAGATGCTAAAGGAGTTATTGACAGAGGTGGCCCGGGAGAATGCTAATACGGAATGTCGTCGTGTTATAGATATGCTTCCCTTAGAACCCCCTCCTTCCATTGAATTTATTACCGAAAGGTGTGCACAAGTAAGACTCCACCCAGTTGAATCAGAGACTAAAACTCCTCATCCAAAAATAAAGTCATCAACATTTGCTGTTGAAATTGAGACCGATTCAAGTAAGAAATGTTACAATTGTGGTGGCACAGGACACTTTGTTAAAGACTGTAAAAAATCCAGACAAAACAAGCAGAAACCTCCTAACAATGGATCTAAGTCTCTCCTAGGTCCAAGCTCCACACCACCACCATGGGGTTTCTATCCACCAATGTTCCCGTGGTGGACCCAGCCACAACAACCGGCCTGGACAACGTCGGGAAACGGGGAGACAAGCGCGGAGCAGCGCCGTGCTCTGGAACCAACAAATTAAAGGCTGTCCAGGAAAGAGACTCCGCACCGGCACCTGAGTTAGACCTTTATTATCCCCAACACCCCTCAACACCGGAGGTACTGGGGAGATTTCGGGTAATGACTGCGTCTACCCTTCACCTCACCTCAAATGAGTTTCAACATGTGGCTGTGACACTTAAAAATGCACCCTCTGTAAAAATGACTGTTTTGCTAATTGGAGACTCTAGCAGAGGCCCCCCTGGAATATTTGTTATTCCGGAAATTAAAACATACCACTCAGGGAAGAACTTAAGCATCACAGTTTGCCCCAATACTACTCCCTGGTTTTTACCCAAAGGAACGTGGGTAGGGCAAGCAATTGTGTTGCCAGAAAATATCCCTAAGAACATCCGAACACTGTATGTTTGGTGGACTGAGATTGTAGGAAATGACAAGCCCGTTATTGATTGCAAGCTTATCAATGGACATTCTTCAGCAACCTGCTACGGTATGTTAGATACCGGGGCAGATGTAACTATAATTTCCCAGACTGATTGGCCCCAAAGTTGGGGAACAAAGGAGACTGCAGGCAGCCTGATGGGGATTGGTGGCTCAGTCACATCAAAAAGGAGTTCCACAGACATCTTAATCGAGGGCCCCGATGGACATACTGCTTCCGTCCGCCCATTTGTCATCCCATCAGGATTCACATTATGGGGGCGAGACGTCCTGTCTCAATGGGGAGCCAGGCTAGAAATCCCACCCCCACCAACACCTAGGGGTTTCTAGTCGGGGCCACTGTGGCACGCGCCACTCCACCCATTAAATGGCTCACCGATACACCAGTGAGAGTGGAGCAGTGGCCCCTGAGAGGGGAAAAATTGCGTGCCCTCGAGGAACTCGTAGCAGAACAACTAGCCAAAGGTCACATAACACCGTCGAATAGCCCC
>JAVTVJ010011964.1:0-43635 GCA_034509425.1 Eopsaltria australis
CCCCAAAAACCCAAACCCCTCTTTCTAAAAACCCAAATCCCTCTTTCTCCCCCCTTCCAGGAGTGATTTTCCCGTACCACCCCCGCCTGGGCCGCTACACCCTGAACTTCCACGAGGCTCCAGTCAAAGAACACCCCAAAAACCCAAACCCCTCTTTCCAAAAACCCCAAATCCCTCTTTCTCCATCCTTCCAGGAGTGATTCTCGCGTACCACCCGTGCCTGAGGCACTACACCCTGAACTTCCACGAGTCTCCACCCAAAGAACACCCCAAAAACCCAAACCCCTCTTTCTAAAAACCCAAATCCCTCTTTCTCCCCCTTCCAGGAGTGATTTTCCCGTACCACCTATCCTTGGAGCGCTACACCCAGAACTTCCACAAGGCTCTGAACTTCCGCGAGTCTCCACCCAAAAACCACCCCCAAAAACCCCAAATTTCTGCTTCTCCCCTGTTCCAGGAGTGATTTTCCCGTACCACCCCCGCCTGGGCCACTACACGCTGAACTTCCACGAGGCTCTGAACTTCCACAAGTCTCCACCCAAAAACCACCCCCAAAAACCCAAACCCCTCTTTCCAAAAACCCCAAATCCCTCTTTCTCCATCCTTCCAGGAGTGATTCTCGCGTACCACCCGTGCCTGAGGCACTACACCCTGAACTTCCACGAGTCTCCACCCAAAGAACACCCCAAAAACCCAAACCCCTCTTTCTAAAAACCCAAATCCCTCTTTCTCCCCCTTCCAGGAGTGATTTTCCCGTACCACCTATCCTTGGAGCGCTACACCCAGAACTTCCACAAGGCTCTGAACTTCCGCGAGTCTCCACCCAAAAACCACCCCCAAAAACCCCAAATTTCTGCTTCTCCCCTGTTCCAGGAGTGATTTTCCCGTACCACCCCCGCCTGGGCCACTACACGCTGAACTTCCACGAGGCTCTGAACTTCCACAAGTCTCCACCCAAAAACCACCCCCAAAAACCCAAACCCCTCTTTCCAAAAACCCCAAATCCCTCTTTCTCCATCCTTCCAGGAGTGATTCTCGCGTACCACCCGTGCCTGAGGCACTACACCCTGAACTTCCACGAGTCTCCACCCAAAGAACACCCCCAAAAACCCCAAATTTCTGCTTCTCCCCCCTTCCAGGAGTGATTTTCCCGTACCACCTATCCTTGGAGCGCTACACTCTAAACTTCCACGAGTCTCCACCCAAAAACCACCCCCAAAAACCCCAAATCTCTGCTTCTCCCCCCTTCCAGGAGTGATTTTCCCGTACCACCCCCGCCTGGGCCGCTACACGCTGAACTTCCACGAGGCGCAGCGGGCGTGCCTGGAGCAGGACGGCATCCTGGCGTCCCACGACCAGCTGCACCAGGCGTGGCTGGAGGGCATGGACTGGTGCAACGCGGGCTGGCTGCAGGACGGCTCGGTGCAGTACCCGATCTCGCGGCCCCGCGAGCAGTGCGGCCGCGCCGACACGCCCGTGGGAGTGCGGAATTACGGCTACCGGCACAAGGAGAGCGAGCACTACGACGCCTTCTGCTTCACCTCCAACCTCAACGGTGAGAGGGGAGACAGGCACGGGGAGGGGATGGGGATGGGGATCCATGGGATGGAATGGGATCCGTGGGACGGGATGGGATCCGTGGGATGGGATGGGATGGGATGGGATGGGATGGGATGGGATGGGATGGGATGGGATGGGATGGGAAGGTTTGGGATGGGATCCATGGGATGGGATGGGATCCATGGGATGGGATCCATGGGATGGGATCAGAAGGTCCAGGATGGGATGGGAAGGTTCGGGATGGGATGGGATCCATGGGATGGGATCCATGGGATGGGATGGGATCCATGGGATGGGCTGGGACTTTTTTTCAATCCCGAACCTATTTTTCTTAGTCCAAACCCTCTTTTTTTATTAATCTAAACCCTCTTTTTTATTAACCCTAACACTCTTTTTTATAAATCTAAACCCTCTTTTTAAATTCCAAACCCTCTTTTTTTATTAATCCTAACCCTCCTTTTAAAATCCAAACCGTGTTTTTAAAACCCACCCTCTCTTTTTCTAACCCAAACCCTTTTTCTTAACCCAAACTCTCTCCTTCTCACCCAAAACCCCTTCTCAAAAACACCCCCAAAAAAAACCCCAAAAAACCCCAAAACCCCCCCAAAAAAAACCCAAAAAAACCCTCCAAAAAACAAAAAAAAAACCCCAAAAAACCCAAAAAAACCCCCAAAAAACCCCAAAAACCCCCAACCCCAAAACCTAAAACCCCCAAACCCAAACCTCTAAAACCCCCAAAAACCCCCAAAACCCCTAAAACCTAAACCCCCAAACCCCCCAAAACCCCAACCCCCCAAAAACCCCAAAACCCAAAAACCCCTAAAACCCCCAAACCCCTCCAAAAACCCCCCAAAACCCCCAAAACCCCCAAAAACAAAACCCCAAAACCCAAAAACCCCAAAACCCCAAAACCCCAAAACTCCCCAAAACCCCAAAGTCCTAAAACCCCAAAACCTCCCAAAACCCCCCAAAATCCCAAACCCCCCAAAATCCCCAAACCCCCAAAAAAACCCCAAAAAACCCCCTCACTTCCCAGGCAAAGTCTACTTCCTGAAGACCTTCCGCAAGCTCAGCTACCCGGAGGCCGTGCAGGCGTGCGAGAACAACGGCGCGGCGGTGGCCAAGGTGGGGCAGCTGTACGCGGCCTGGAAGCTGCAGCTGCTGGACCGCTGCGAGGCGGGCTGGCTGGAGGACGGCAGCATCCGCTACCCCATCGTCAACCCCCGCGCCCGCTGCGGCGGCCGAGAGCCCGGCGTGCGCAACCTGGGCTTCCCCGACAAGAAATACAAATTGTTCGGGGTGTACTGCTTCAAAAAAGCCGGGGGGGCTCAGGCCGCGGTGGGAGAGGGGGTGGGGAAGAGAGTGTGATGAGGAGGGGGGGTTTGTGAGTGGGGGGAGGTGGGTGGGGGTCAGCGGGGGTGGGTGTGGGGGGGTGGAGCGTGGGTGGGTTTTGTGTCCTGTGCTTGAATTGGGAGTTGATTAGGCGGTAGTCTCGTGTCCCAGCCCCGGTCGTAGTTGGGTTTTGTCCCCTGTCCCCAAATTGGGAACTAATCACCCTGTCCCACCCCAGCCCCCCGTGTAGGGACCCCCAAGCTGGACTTTGTTCCCAGTCCCCAAATCGGGAATTAATCAGGCGGTCCTCTCATGTCCAGCTCCGGTCCCAGCTGGGTTTTGTCCCCTGTCCCCAAATCTGGGGGGAATCAGGCGGTCCCCTCATGTCCAGCCCCGGTCTCAGCTGGGTTCTGTCCCCTGTCCCCAAATTGGGAACTAATCAGGCCCAACCTCACCCTGTCCCACCCCAGCCCCGCACAGGGATCCCCACATCTGGGTTCTGTCCCTGTCCCCAAATTGGGAATTAATCAGGCGGTCCTCTCGTGTCCAGCTCCGGTCTCAGCTGGGCTCTGTCCCCTGTCCTCAAATTGGGAACTAATCAGGCCCAGCCTCACCCTGTCCCACCCCAGCCCCCCGTGTAGGGACCTCCAAGCTGGACTTTGTTCCCAGTCCCCAAATCGGGAATTAATCAGGCTCAGCCCCACCTTGTCCCACCTCAGCCCCCCGTGTAGGGATCCCCCAGCTGGGCTCCGTCCCTGTCCCCAAATCGGGAATTAATCAGGCGGTCCCCTCATGTCTCACCCCAGCCCCAGCTGGGCTCTGTCCCTGTCCCCAGATCGGGGGACAATCAGGCAGCCCCCCCATTGTCCCACCTGGGGTGGCTCTGGTTTCTCAGCAGCCCCCCCCCATTTCCCTGCCCGGCACCCCGGGCTGTCCCCGCGGCCGGCGGGGCTGCTTTGGGGGTGACACGGTGGCTGCGGGCTCGCTGTCACCTCCCCGAGCCCCGCGCCGTGCGGGAGCTGCGGGCAGCCCCTGCCCGGGGTGGCGGCTGCAGAGGTGCCACCAGCGCTGGTGGCGCTTGGGGACAGCGGCAGGGGCAGAGTTCGGTGAGCGCAGCCCCCGAGCCGAGGCCGAGACCCGCAGCTCCCGCAGCTCCCCGCGCCTCTTGCATGCGCTAAAGCGCCGCAGAGCCCCCGCCCTCCTCATCCTCATCCTCATCCTCATCCTCATCATCCTCATCCTCATCCTCATCCTCATCCTCATCCTCATCCTCATCCTCATCCTCATCCTCATCCTCATCCTCATCCTCATCCTCCTCATCCTCTCCTCATCCTCATACCTATCTCATCTCAATCCTCTCATCTCTCCTCATCTCATCCTCAGCCTCATCTTATTCATGACTCATCCTGCATCTATCTATCTCATCCCTTCCCTCATCTCATCCTCATACTCATCTATCTCTCCTCTCTCATCCTCATCTCATCTATCCTCTATCCTCATCCTGCATACCCCATCTCATCCTTTCTCTCCTCATCTATCCTCTCCTCTCCTCATCCTCCTCCTCCTTCCTAATCTCTCATCTCATCTCATCCTCCATGCTCATCCTGCATCCTCCTCTCATTATCACTCATTCATCTCATCCTCATCCTGCACCGCATCCGCTCATCGCTCATGCCTCATCCTCATCTCATCCTGCATCTCCTCATCACTCTCCTCATCCTCATTCCTCATCCTCATCCTCATCCTCATCCTCATCCTCATCCTATCCTCATCCTCATCTCATCCTCATCCTCATCCTCATCCTCATCTCATCCTCCTCATCCTCCTCCTCCTCATCCTCCTCCTCCTCATCCTCCTCCTCCTCCTCCTCCTCCTCCTCATCCTCATCCTCATCCTCCTCCTCATCCTCATCCTCATCCTCATCCTCATCCTCATCCTCCTCCTCATCCTCACGCTGTCCCCGCGCTGGCGGCCCCCGGGGGTTCCCCCACGTCCCCCCCAAGTCCCCCCAGGGTTGGGGACCGCGGGTTGGGCTCCGTGCCTCGGCAGCCGGGGGGGTCCCGCAGCCGCTCCGGCCCCCCCGGGGCAGCTCCTGCGCGCTTGGCTTGGCCCGGGCCGGAGCGGGTCGGGCCCGGGGGGCAGCGGGCGCCGTGCCCACCCTGCCGGGCACCGCCGCTGGCTTTGGCAGCCCCGGACGTAGATGAAATAAAAGCTTCGGCCGCTTTGGAGAGCTGAGCGCGGCTCCGCTGTGTCCTTCGGGGGGTTCGGGGGGATTCGGGCGATCCCAGCCCTTGGATTTGTCGGGATTGGATCCAAGGAGCGGCGGCAGCGGAGCCACCTCGCGGTGTCACAGCGCTGGCAGCGAGCGGGGGACACCGTGGGGGTGGCGGGACGCGGGTGGGGAGCGCGGAGGGGGCTCGGGGCGTCCTCCAGCTGAGCCCAGCCCATAAATCACCTTTAATGATCCGTGAAAATAAATATCTGTGGGATGTCACAGCCCTGGGAGGGGACAGCGGGGACCGCGGGTGACACGGGGCCTCGGGGGGTGGGTGATGGAGGGAAGGCCGGGAGCTGCAGCCACGGTTAAGGCAGAAACCACCCCAAAAACCCATCAGGAACCACCCCAAAAAACCCATCGGCGTCTCCCCACCTTGAGGGGGACGCCGCTGCGACGCTGGGCAGCGACAGGGACACGGGTGGCGGCGATTCCCGGCGAGCAGGGGCAGGGGTGGCACCGGGAGCCCCGGGAGAGGATTTGGGGCTGCTCGGGAGAGGATTTGCGTCCCAGCGTCCCCAGGAAAGGACGGAGAGGGGGTCGCTCAACTGTTAAAAAAATTTATTAAAATGTCCAGCAGTACAGAAAGGCAGAGTCAGAAATGGGGAGGGGGCGGCGGGAGGGGGCCGGGGCCGGGCTGGGGACACGGCGGTCACGTCGCAAACAGCAGAGGTCGGGGAAGCGCCGTACACACACACACACGCACACGCCAACTCCGACGGGGACCCGAAACGAACGGAACGGGGACAAAACCAAACCCACCACCCCCCAAAACCCGGCCCGGAGCGGGACAGCCACCGTGTCACCCCCCCCCTCCCCAAAGCACCCCGTGCCGGCCGCGGGGACACCCCGGGGGTGCTGGGGCAGGGGAATGGGGGGGGCTGCTAAAAAACCAGAGCCGCCCCAGGTGGGGCTGCCTGATTTCGCCCCGATTTGGGGACAAAGCCCAGCTTAGGGGGGGTCCCTGTGCGGGGCTGGGGGGCTCCAGCCCGGGCCGGGGGGGCTGAGCGTGGGACATGCAGGGAGGGCTGGGGACGCACACGCAGCCGCCCCCTCCGGATCCTATTCCCTACGGGGCCGGGCATCCTAAGGAGCTAAAGCCAAAAGGGGGTTATAAAAGAGGGGCGGGGGGCGGGGAAGGTCGCGACAGGGGCGGGGGGACATCACCGCGTCCCCCGGGGTGCCCCTTGTGCTCGCCCGGCTCTAGAAGTAGTGGCCCTCCTCCATCCAGTCCAGCCGGAGGTGCTGGCGGTGTTTTCGCCGCTCCTTGCGCTGTTTGTGGCGGTGGTGCTGGTGGTGCGGGTGGCTGTGCCGGTGTCGCCGGTGTCGCCGCGCTCGGTGCGACCGCCTGGCTAACGGGGGGCAAGGCAGGGGACGCGGCGGGGGATCAGGACACAACTCCTGAGCCCTCCACACCCTCGTGCAGCCCCACTCCGAGCGCCCCACTAACGTTTTGTGCAGAGGATTTTGGGCCGGTCCCACTTGCCGGTGCTGTGGCACTTGATGGTGGGCACGTGGCGCTGGCTGAAGCCGTCCTGGCACTGGTAGCGCACGCTCGAGTGGATGTTGTACTTCTCCTTCCTCTTCCCCACCGGGAAAGCGTTCGGCACCTCCGGGGGGGGCCCGCACAGCACTGCGAGAGGCGGGGTACAGAGCTCCGTCACCCCCCTGGCACTGGGAGTTACTGGGAGTTACGGGGAGGGGACAAGGGACACCAGTGCGGGCCACCCAGGAGCGCCCTCCCCATCCCTGGGGACACCGCTGGTGGTGGTGGTGGCTTTGGGAGAGGCTCGTCCATCAGGGTGGCAGCGAGGTGTCGCCAGGGTTTAATTGGTTAATTAATTAACGGCCTGATTGGGGCGTCGTTAGCGCGCGGGGCGGGGAGGAGCGGCCGGAGGTTAATGGGAGCTGGCGAGGGAAGGAATGGGAATTTAATGGGTTTGATGGGAACAAATTAAACAAATCGGAGCGCTGAGGGAGGGATTGATGGGGAGGAAAGAGGAAAAATGGAGATTTAGGGGGAAACTGCTGGAGTTCGCCTGGGAGAAGGGTGGGAAAGGATTTTTGGGGGTAAGGAGGGGCCTGGGGGCTGAGGGGTGGGGACAGGGACACCAGGGACTGCGGCATGGGGACACCGGGATCTGCGGGATGGGGACAGGGACATCAGGGACTGCGGGATGGGAACATCAGGGACTGCGGCATGGGGACACCGGGATCTGCGGGATGGGGACAGGGACATCAGGGACTGCGGGATGGGGACATCAGAGACTGTAGGATGGGGACAGGGATGCCAGTGACTGCAGGACGGGGACACCAGGGGCTGAGGGATGGGAACACCAGGACATGCGGGACGGGGACAGGGACACCAGGGACTGCGGGATGGGGACACCGGGAACTGCGGGATGGGGACATCAAAGACTGCGGGATGGGGACAGGGACACCAGGGACTGCGGGATGGGGATACCGGGATCTGTGAGACGGGGACGGGGACACCAGTGACTGTAGGATGGGGACACCAGGACACGCGGGACAGGGACGGGGACGCCGGGGCCCGCGGGATGAGCCTGCCCCAGGCCGGGCGGGCTCTACCTGTGCCCTTCTTGCAGATGTAGGGCAGGTTGTAGTTGCAGGGCACGTCGTTCCACTTGCCGATCTCGTGGGACACCAGCACCACGCAGTCCTCGCCGCCCGCGAAGAAGTTGTCGGGCTGGTTCTCCCTCCAGTTCTCGTATTGCTGCGGGGCCACCAGAGCGGGTGACACCCCCCGCACCCCCACCCCGCACCCCGAGCCCCTCCCCGAACCCCCAAACCCCTCACCAAGGCGGTGTTGTCGGTCCACTGGAAGTCCTGCTCCACGATCCGGTCGTTCAGCCCGATCCAGGTGTTCTCGTGGCCGAAGCCTGCGGGGAGAGGCACCCGCGGCTCGCACGGAGGGGGTGAGGAGAGCCCGGAGAGGGGGATTTGGGGATTTGGGGATTTGGGGATTTGGGAATTTGGGAATTTGGGGATTTGGGGATTTGGGGACCCCCCCAGCTCACCGTTGATGAAGGCGTGCTCCTCCTGCGAGTGGATGCTGGTGAGGTGCCCGGCCCGGCGCCGGCAGTCGCGCTCCGCGTCCTCCCAGGAGCGCCGGCGGGCGAAGTAGCGGTAGCAGTGGCCCTGGAACTTGTGCCAGTTGTGGTCACAGCCCTCCGTGTCTGCGGGGACACGGCCACAGTGGCGACAGGGCAAGGATCTGAGTCCCCTCGCAGCTCGCCGAAGCCGCGGGGGCTGGGCGGTGACACCGCCGGGCTGCGGAGGGGACACCGGGGGCTGTCCCCACCTTTCTCGCAGCGGCTGCCGCCGTAGCTGGGCAGGCAGAGGCACACGAAGGAATTGACCTCGTCGATGCAGGTGCCGCCGTTCTGGCACGGGCTGGACAGGCAGTCATCGATGTCTGCGGGGACACCGGCGGCTGTGGGCTCGGCGACACGGCCCGCCGCCACCCCAGGTGCCAGCGACCGAGGAGGGGACACCGCGGAGCGCTCGGAGCCGCAGGGCCACCCCCGGGCACTCACCGATCTCGCAGTTCTCCCCCGTGAAGCCCGGGGCGCAGCTGCAGCCGCACACGGTGCCGTTGGCTCGGCTCGTCCCGCCGTGCAGGCACGGGTTGTTGTGGCACGGGTCCGGCGGCGCTGCGGGGCGGCAGCGGTGACCTGAGCCGGGCTGGGGACTGCGGTGCCACCCGCGCCCTCCCCGCGCCCGTCCCAGCCAGGAAATTCGGATAAAATGAGGAACATCTCCCAAATCTCCGCCTCAAAACCTCCCGTTCCTCCCGTGCCCATCCCAGCCAGGAAATTTGGGTAAAATGGAGGGACATCTGCCCAAATCTCCGCCTCAAAACCTCCCGTGCCCACCCGCCCCGGTGCCCGCCGCAGCCCGCCCGCCGCTCACCGTGCCCGCTGGCGTTGCCGGTGCCCACCCAGGCCAGCAGCTCCCGCTCGTCCAGTGCCGGCTCCTCCCCGCTGCCGCTGTCGGCGTCCAGCAGCGGGGACCCCCCCGGGCCCCCCAGCTCTGGCTCCGCGGAGGGCTCAGAGAGCAGCCCCGCGCTCGGAGACCCGGCGGGCTCTGTCCCCCGCGGGTTGGGGACACCGGCGGAGGGCCAGGGGTCGCGGGTGGCCGAGCCGAGGGCCGTGGGGGGCTCCTCCCTCTTGGCCTCCCCCGAGGCGTCCTCGTCGCCGGGGGCTGGCGGAGCATCCCGGTGCTTGGGGACAGTTGGGGGGCCGGGGGTGGCGGGGGGCTGCCGGGGGCCCGGGGGGGACAGGAGGAGCTGCTCGGCTGCCCCCAGCTCCGCCTCGGAGCGGTGGGTGGGCTGCGGGTCCGGGGGAGCGAAGGCTGTGGAGCCCTCCTCGGCCACCGGCTCCAGCCCCGCCACCTCCTCCGGCCGCTCGCTGCTGGCCCACAGCACCACCTCGGTGGCCGTGGGGGAAGGGGACGGCGAGGGGACATCCCAGGCCGGGGCGGTGGCGGCTGCTTCGCTGCTGGGCTGAGCTGCGCCATTCCCGACATCCCTGGGTTGCTCCGGCTGCTCCTGGATGGGCTCGTGGGGAGCCGTGGGGCTGGAGCGGCCCCGGGAGCCCGCAGAAGCCCCCTCGGTGTGGCCGGGGGTGGCAGGGTGTCCCTCGGAGGGACCGCCTGGCTCCAGGAATGTCACCGCCTTCCTCTGCCTCTCCAGCGCGCCGTCACCCGCGGCCCCGCTGCCGTCCCCGATGTCCCCGCGGGGCTGCGGGGACAGCTCGGGACCCTCGGCCACCAGCGGGGCCGGGGGCAGCGGGGGCAGCGGGGGCACGGAGCCACCGCCCTCCTGCGAGGGGGAGTCCCCGGAGAAGTCCTCGGTGACATCCGCGGGTGGCCTCGGGGAGTCCCCGCGGGCGCCGGGGACGCGGGGCTGAGCCCCCCCTGCGCTGATGTCGCGGTCACCCAGAGCGTCTCGGGGGGTGGCGAGGGACGGGGACAGCACCGGGGGGGTCCCTGAATCCCTCGGGGCTGGCGAGGGGGACACCGGAGCGGTGGCCGGGGCCACGGGCTCTGCAAGAGATGGCACCGCCATGGGGTCACCGCCGCGCCGCGCTGGGACCCCCGGGCCGTGTCCGGTGTCACTTACCGGGGCTGATGTCCTCCTCCAGCGCGTTGCGGGACGCGTGGGGACCCTCCCGCCGGGGGCTCTCGGTGCCGGCTCGGGGGAGGCTCCAGAGCTCCACGGCGTTGGCTGCGGCTCCCTTCACCTCCAGCGCCAGCACGGGGGCCTGGGTGACAATCCCCGCTGGGTCCTCAGCCACTGTGGTGTCCCCAGCTGCCGCCGCGGGGTCTCCAGACACCGCAGTGTCCCCAGCTGCCACCTCGGGGTCCCGGCTGTGCTGCTGGAGCTGGAAGTAGCGCCCGTTCAGCCCGGGGTAGCTTTTCCTGGGAGCACTGGAGCTGCCCGGGGAGGTGCCGGGGGTCTCCGGGGAGGTGCCGGGGGTCTCCGGGACCGTCCCGGGGGTCTCCGGGGCCGCGCTGGGGACAGTCCCCAGCCCAGCTGGTGCCAAGGACGAGCCGGCGCTGCGCTCCAGGGCCGGGCTTTGGGAAGGTGACAGGAGGGTGGCCGGGGGTCCCTCGGGCTCTCCCCGTGCCGGGCTGGCGCTGGGAGGGTCCCGCCGGGAGCTCTCCGGAGCCTGATCCACCACGTTGAGAGCCTCCTCCTCGTGGGGCCACGCCAGCGAGGTGGCCGCGGTGGGTGGCACTGATGTCGCACCGCCCGTCCCCAGCCCTGGAGCCGCCGGTGCCGGGGACAGGGCGGTCGCCGGGAGGTCACCGCGCTGTGCCACCGGGGAGCCGCTGGCCGGCCGCAGCTGCTCGTCCTCATCCTCGCCCAGCCCCGCGGGCCCCGGCGGTGGCAGGAGGTCGTAGCGGTCGCGGGGGATGTCGCGGGTGTCCCCCGACGTCCCCAGGTCCTCGCTGTGCTCCACCAGCACGTTGTCGCTGCTTGGCGGGTCGGGCGCGGGTGGCACCGGCAGCACCGGCTCCTCCGCGTCCCCGTGCCCAGCGGCTGTGGGGACACCAGAGGTGGCACCGAGGGCACCCGGGGGTCCCGCAGCCCCCCTCGAGTGCCAGCACCAAGCACCAAGCACCGCATCCCCCTCCCCGCACCCAGCCGGGGCCGAGCTCCCTCCCAGCGCCGCGCTCCTCATTTATCTCATTAACTCCCAATTAAATATTCATCCGCGGCAATTTTCCCGGCTGATCCCCGCGGGAAGGCGGCAGCGGCTGGGGAAGGGGGGTCTGGGGGCGGCGCTCGGCGGGTCCCCCTCACCTTTGTAGCAATAGGCGTCGAATTTGGAGGCGGCGGGGGGGAAACCGGTGCGGTTCGGGAACTGGTAGAGGGTCCGCACCCCCGAGGCCTCGCCGCCGCACTTCCTGCGGGGCTGGCGGATGGGGTAGCGCACGCTGCCATCGGCCAGCCAGCCCGGGTCGCACTGGTCCAGCCCCTCTCGCCACGCCAGGTAGAGCTGGCCCGTGGTGGCCAGCGATGCCCCCCGGCTCCGGCAGTGCCTGCGGGCGCCCTGCCAGGTGAAGCGGCCCGGAGCCGTGGCGTAGAACACGGTGCCTGCGGGAGAGCGGCGGTGTTGGGGACACGGCGACGGGAAGTGGTGGCGAGGGGTGGCGAGAGGGTTTTTTGGGGTGTCGCCGTGGCCTGAGCGCTGTGGTCGCGCTCGGTGACGGTGCCAAGGGTGGCGCGGAGCGCTGGCGTGGCCCCGGTACGGACCCTGGAGCCGGGCGGAGATGTGGCCGCAAAGGGACATCCCTGAGCATCCGGCGGTGCCATGGGCACAAAGGGACATTCCTGAGCACCCAGACATGCCTCGGGCACAAAGGGACATCCCTGAGCACCCAGATATGCCTCGGGCACAAAGGGACATCCCTGGGCACCCAGACATGCCTCGGGCACAAAGGGACATCCCTGGGCACCCAACCGTGCCGTGGACACAAAGGGACATCCCTGAGCACCCAGACATGCCTCGGGCACAAAGGGACATCCCTGGGCACCCAACCGTGCCGTGGACACAAAGGGACATCCCTGGGTACTCATCTCTGCTCCTGGTCACGCCACGGGCACAAAGGGACATTCCTGAGCACCCAGCCACACCGTGACCATAAAGGGACATCCCTGGGCACTCATTTGTGCTCCTGGCCATGCCGTGGGCACAGAGGGACATCCCTGGGCTCCCAGCCACATCATGGTCACGGAAGGACATCGTGGGAACCCAGCCATGCCATGAGCAGTGAGGGACATCCCTGGGCACCCAGCCACGCAGTGACCACAGAGGGACATCGTGGGCACCCAGCCATGCCACAGCCGTGGACGGACACCATTGTGCACCCAGCCACGCCATGACCACAGAGGGACATCCCTGGGCACCCGGCCACACCATGGCCACAAAGGGACATCCCTGGGCACCCAGCCACGCCATGACCAGTGAGGGACATCCCTAGCACTCGGCCACACCATGGCACAAAGGGACATCCCTGGGCACCCGGCCACACCGTGACCACAGAGGGACATCCCTGGGCACCCAGCCACGCCACGACCAGTGAGGGACATCCCCGGGCACCCACTCATGCCATGGCCACGGATGAACATCATGGGCACCCATCCACACCACGGCCACAAAGAGCCATCCCCGGGCCATCCCTGCGGGGCACAGCCGTGTCACCCATCCCGGCGCGCGTCCCTTGCCTCGCAGCTCCCGGGAGTAGCAGTAGACGTCGTAGAGCTCGGCGGGCTCCCTGCGCCCGTAGCTGCGCACGCCGGGGAGGCTGTTGCGGTCTCCGTAGCAGCCGGGCCGGGACAGGGTGATGGGGTACCTGCCGCAGGACGGGGGCACGGTGGGCTCGGGGTGCCCGGGGGTGGCCCGGGGGTGGCAGGGAGGTGGCCCGGCCCGGTCCCCGCACTCACCGCACGCTCTGGTCGCTGAGCCAGCCCGCGTCGCAGTTGTCGTAGCCGTCCTCGAAGGCGGCCTGGAGGTGCTGGGGGGAGGCGATGACGGCGGAGTTGTCGCGACAGGCGCGGCGGGCGGCGGGGAAGCTCAGGGCGTAGCGTTCGCCCGCGGGCCGGTAGTGGAACACAACGCCTGGGGGGCGGAGGAGAGGGGACATGGCACCGGGGGCACGGCGGGCACGGGGGGGACGGGGTGGCACGGGGGGCAGGGGGTGCGGAATTGGCACGGGATGCAGGATTGGCACGGGATGCAGAATTGGCACAGGATGCAGGATTGGCACGGGGTTTAAGGCTTATGAGGCGCCATGGGGCGCACGGGACCCACAGATTGTAGGGGGTGCAGGGGGTCACACGGGGGGCACAGAGCATACGGGGGGCACAGGGGGCATGGGGGGCACAGATCCTATGGGGCTGGAGGGAATTAATGGGGTACACGTCTCTCATGGGGTGCAGGGAATAAATGGGGCGCACAGCTCACAAGAGGAGTGCATGGCTTATATGGGATTCAGGGAATAAATGGCATTCAGGGAATAAATGGGGTTCAGGGAATAAATGGGATTCAGGGAATAAATGGGGTTCAGGGAACAAATGGGATTCAGGGAATAAATGGGGTACACGTCTCTCATGGGGTGCAGGGAACAAATGGGGCTCATGTCTCCATGGATTGCACGGCTCCTCCTGAGTGCCCAACTCGCCCACTTTGCCTCTCCCCCAGGGGCTGCACGACGCCCCCAGCCCCCCGCACGCTGTGCCCCCTCCGTGTCCCCTCCGTGTTCCCCTCCGTGTCCCCACCGTTCTCCCTCCGTTCTCCCTCCGTGTCCCCACCGTGTCCCCTCCGTGCCCGGCTCACCCGTCACCTCCAGCGGCAGCAGGTCCTGCTCGTCGTCGATGCCGGCCACCACCTCGCAGCGGTAGAGCCCCGCGTCGCTGGCGCGGGCCGCCCGCAGCTGCAGCGTGGCGTTGGAGCGGTCACCGGGGTAGCCGGGCAGCGACACGCGGCCCTCGTAGGCTTTCACCACCTTCACCGCGTTGTCCTTGGCCACCAGGATGGGCACGTCCTCCCGCTGCCCGGTGGCCGAGCGCACCTTGCTCCATTTGACGCGCGGCGGGTCCGGGGGCTCGTTGGGCCCCAGGGAGGCCGAGGGGTGCAGGAGGAAGAGGCAGGGCAGCGTCACGGGCTCGCCCAGCCCCACTCGCACCGCCTGGTGCTGCACCCTGGTGATGTGGATCACCTTGCCCTCGTCCTGCGAGCCTGCGGGGACAGGGGCATGGTGGCTTTGGTCACAGCAGGGAGGGCTGGGGGGCACCGCAGGGTGTGGGGGGCTCTGTCCCGGGGCACCGCAGGGTGTGGGGGGCTCTGTCTCGGGCACCTCTGAGCCCCCCAGGAAAATCAGGAACCGGGGTGATTTATTGGGATAAAGCGCGGTCATCCCATCCAGAGGCTGCAGACCCCGCTGGGGCTGAACCCCCAACTCGGATGGGGTCCGTGACACCCCCGGGATGGTGCCCAGACCCCCGGAATGATGCCCAGACCCCCGGAATGATGCCCAGACCCCCGGAATGGTGCCCAGCCCCTCCGGAATGGTGCCCAGCCCCTCCGAGATGTCCCCAGCCCCTCCGGGATGTCCCCAGCCCTCCCGGGATGCTGCCCAGCCCCTCCGGGATGTCCCCAGGCTGTGGCCACTGCTCTGCACCCGTGGGTGCCACACGGCTCCCCGGGGCCACCAGCACGCCCTGTGCTTGCCCGCACGGGGGGGATCCCTCGCCAAAGACGCCACCCAAGCCCGGTGGCACCAGCGGAAAAGCCACCCCCGTGCTGGGATAAAGCGTGGCAGGACCGTGACCACCTCATCCTCCTCATCCTCCTCCTCCTCCTCCCGCACTAATCCCGTCCCAGCCAGTGCAGGCTCCCAGCGCCGCCGCCGCCGCAAATCCCCCGCGTCTCGGACCCCCCGTGGACCCCCCAGTGGGGTCAGGGGACAGCTGGGGACCGGGGACAGCCACTAATCCCCCCGTGGCACCTTCCTCCCCCGCCCTCAGCGCACCCCGAGCCCTCGGCTGGCTGCGGGACACGGGGAGGGATCCGGGGTGGGCCGTCCCGAAGCCCCCCGTGCTGCGGGGGACAGGGGGGGACACGGCTCAGAGCCACGGCAAATCCTCGGGGGGCTCAGCCGGGCCACTGGGATTAAGGATTTAAGGTCTCGCCTGCAGCGATCCCAAGGCGGGGAGGGAGGGAGGGAGGGAGGGAGGGAGGGAGGGAGGGAAGGAGGGGGCAGGGTCGCCTGGGGGGCTTCTCCCTCACTAATCCCGCCGGCAGCCCGGGGTTTTTATTGCCCGTCACGATTTATTCCGGCCCTGAGTTCATTATTTATGGCTCTAATTAGCCCCGGCCGGGCGAGCGCTTACCCAGGACGGCGATGGGCAGGAGGGAGAGCCCGAGCAGGACCCAGCCGGCGGCATCCCCCATCACATGGACCATCCTTGACCTGCAACGACAGCGCGGCCACCGCTCGCCCACCCCGCCGTGCCCTCGGGCCGCAAATCGCCGCGGGAGGAGCGGGATCAGCCCCGGCAGAGCTGCGTTTCACTCCGGGATGAGGGACCGGCACGCAGCGGGGATGTCCCTCTGTGCTCATCAGTGTCACCACCCGCGGGGACATCGCCGCGGCACCCGGGGGTCCCGCAGCCCACCGGGCCAGCCCCGGGGGTGTCCCGGTGTCAGGGTTAACGTGCAGCGCATGGCTGCGGCTCCGGGACCGGCGGGGAGCACAAAGCCCCGACCCCGGCCCCGGCCCCGGCCCCGACCCCGATCCCGATCCCGATCCCGATCCCGATCCCGATCCCGATCCCGATCCCGATCCCGATCCCGATCCCGGCCCCTGCCCCGGCCCCGGCCCCGTCCCCGGCCCCGGCCCCGGCATCGCTCCCGGCCCCGGCCCCGGCATCGCTCCCGACCCCGGCCCCGGCATCGGTCCCAGCCCCGGTCCCAGCCCCGGCCCCCGGCCCCGGCCCCGGCGCCACCGGGAGCTCCCTCCCGTCCATCTGCTCCCCTGGAGCGTCTCTAAAGCGTCTGGGGGCCGGGATCAGCGGGAAGTCAGGGAGGTCACACAGCTGGCATGGGCACAACCATGGGCTGGCACCTGACACCATCGCCCGGCTCCCACCACAACCAGAACCTGGCACAGGCGTCACCCAGTGCCCGCCACCGTCACCCAGTGCCTGCCACCGTCACCCAGTGCTCGCCACCATCACCCAGTGCTCGCCACCATCACCCAGTGCTCGCCACCATCACCCAGTGCTCGCCATCACCCAGTACCTGCCACCGTCACCCAGTGCTCGCCACCGTCACCCAGTGCCCACCATCACCCAGTACCTGCCACCGTCACCCAGTGCTCGCCACCATCACCCAGTGCTCGCCACCGTCACCCAGTGCTCGCCATCACAACCATCACCCAGTGCCCACCATCATCCAGTGCCCTCCACCATCACCCAGAATGGACACAACCATCACCAGGTGCCCACCACAAGCATCACCCAGTTCCCACTACCATCACCAAGTTCTCACCACAGCCATCATCTGGTGCCCACCGCAACCACCATCATCACCCAGTTCCCACCACCATCACCCAGTTCCCACCACCATCACCCAGTGCCCACCATCACCCAGTTCCCACCACAACCATCACCCAGTGCCCACCACCATCACCACATTCTCACCACAACCATCACCCAGTTCCCACCACCATCACCCAGCACCCACCACACCCCAGCCCCGCTCAGCCTTCGGGTGCCAAACTGGCCGAGCAGAGGCAGCAGGGCCACCACCAGCACCCCCAAACCCCAAAGTGCCACCACGAGCTTGAACCAAACCCCAGGTGTCCCCCGTTCCAGATCCATCCCGGAATTCGCTGCTCCCTGGATTTCCGCGATCCCTGCCCTGTCCCAGACAGGGATTTGGGGACCACTCGGCCTTTGGGGGGACACCAGGAGCGCCCCGTGCCTCTCTAGATGCCCCGAGCTGAGTTTCTGCCTCATCCCCCTCATCCCTCGTGCTCCATTTTCCAGCCTTTGATTCCTCCTTCCGTCCCCTCTGAGCTTTTATGGGACCGAAATAGAAAGAAAAATCAAAAATGCGATGGAAAAAGGAGACCCCCCGTGTTCCAAAGGGCCTTTTTGGGGATGCAGAGCCGCGTTTTATCTGATTTCTTCTCAGGAAAAAAAGCCCTGGCAGCCCCTTCCCCCCCGCCGTGAGTGCTCTGTCCCCAAAGCCACTCTCTGGGAGGGGACAGGGAGGTGACCTGGGAAATTCCCGGGGTCGGGAATGGGCAGCGGGAGGTGCCTTTGCCCAGGTGAATCTCCCGGGAGTTGGAAAAGCCCAAAGCAGCCCCGAGGCACCGAGAGCGGCTCCTTCATCCCCGCTCGGAGATGCTCCGGGAAGGAAATTCCCCCCGGTCAGCCGCGGGAACACCGAATTTTTTCCCTTTTTTTCCTGCTCCAGGAGGAAAAAAAGAAATTCCTGGGCACTGTCGGGCTCGGGGGGTTCCGGCTCCTCCCATTGAAATGTGGATTTTGGATTTTGGGGTGTCCAGGAGCTCCCCCAGGACAAAGCAGCAGCGCCGTGTCCTCGGTCCAGGTAGCATTTGGGACCTGCTGGGTGCGGGATGGGGACATCGGGTGAGGGATGGGGACATCGGGTGAGGGATGGGGACACGGAGAGATGGGGACACGGGGAGATGGGGACAGTGGATCTGGGTTGGGGACATCGGGTGAGGGTGGGGGACACTGGGAGATAGGGACAGTGGGTGTGGGATGAGGGCAGTGAGTGAAGGATGGGGACATCGGGTGAGGGATGGGGACATTGGGTGCAGGATGGGGACACGGGGAGATGGGGACACAGGGAGATGGGGACAGCGGGTGTGGGATGGGGACAGTGAGTGAAGGATGGGGACATTGGGTGCGGGATGGGGACATTGGGAGATGGGGACACTGGGAGATGGGGACACTGGGAGATGGGGACAGTGGGTGTGGGCTGGGGACAGCAGGTTTGGGTCAGGGTTTGGGATCTCAGGGTTTGGGATGGGGACATTGGGTGAGGGATGAGGACAGTGAGTGAGGAATGGGGACAGTAGGACATGGGGACACCGGGAGATGGGGACAGTGGAGATGGGATGGGGACACAGGATGCGGGTTGGGGACAGTGAGTGAGGGATGGGGACACTGGGTGCCGGACGGGGACACTGGGTGCGGGATGGGGACAGTGAGTGAGGGATGGGGACACTGGGTGCCGGACGGGGACACTGGGAGTTGGGGACAGTGGGTGAGGGATGGGGACATCCAGGACACCCAGCACCGGGGGACAAGGGTGGCCGGGGCTGTGCTCACACCCATCCCCAAACCCTATTGGGTTTTCCCACTTTTTGAATGATTTTTTGGGATTTCCACCCGTTTTCTGTTCGTCCCTGCTGCAGCTTCCAGGGGACTTTTCCCATGGAAAAGCAAACCGGGAGATTTTGGGGGGGGGACAACAGTGCTGGCACTTCACTCCCTGCCACCTCCCTGGGATCTTCATCTTCTCCATCCTCCTCCTCCTCCTCCCCGGCCTGCAGAGCTCCCAGCGGAGCACCCAGTGACACCTCAGGGCCACCAGCCCCGAACCCAGGGGTGCCACCCGCGGTGTCACCCGGGGCTGGTGGCAGGGAGAGGTCACGGAGAGCAGCGTGAACACGAGGAGTGGAAATCCTTGGAGCAGAAATCCTCCTTGGAGTAAAAATCCTCCTCGGAGTAAAAATCTTCCTCGGAGTAAAAATCCTCCTCGGAGTAAAAATCCTCCTCGGAGTAAAAATCCTCCTCGGAGTAAAAATCTTCCTAGGAGTAAAAATCCTCCTCGGAGTAAAAATCCTCCTCGGAGTATTTACTCAGAGCCGGCTCCTCGCTGAGCAAACAGCCGGGATTTCGTTAAATGTTAAACACAAAAGTTGGGATTTTTGGGTTTCCAGCCGCTTCCCGAGCGGCTGCGGAGCTGGGATTTTAGGGATGGGGGTCCCTGAGGGGATGGGGGTCCCTGATGGGTTGGGGGTCCCTGATGGGATGGGGGTCCCTGATGGTTTGGGGGTCTCTGATGGGATGGGGGGGGGGTCCCCTGATGAAGTTGGGGTCCTGATGGGTTGGGGGTCTCTTGAGGGGAATTGGTTGGGTCCCTGATGGGTTGGGGTCCCTGAGGGGATGGGGGCTGAGGGGATAGGGTCCTGAGGGGGATGGGGGTCCCGAATGGGTTGGGGGTCTCTGATGGGAATGGCGAAAATTCCCCTGAGGGGGATGGGGGGTCCCTTGATGGGATGGGGTCCCTGAAGGGATTGGGGGTCGCCCTGATGAGTTGGGGGTCCTGAGGGGATTGGGGTCCCCTGATGGGTTTGGGGGTCCCTGAATGGGTTTTGGGGGTCCCTGAGGGGATGGGGGTGCCCCCCCTGATGGGATGGGGGTCCTGATGGGTTGGGGTCCTGAGGGCAATGGGGTCCTGATGAGTTTGGGGGCCCTGAGTGGGATGGGGGTCCCTGATGGATGGGGGCCCCTGAGGGGGGATGGAGGTCCTTGATGGGTTGGGGGTCCCTGATGGGTTGGGGGTCCCTGAGGGGATGGGGGTCCCTGATGGGTTGGGGGTCCCTGAGGGGATGGGGGTCCCTGAGGGGATGGGGGTCCCTGATGGGATGGGGGCCCCTGAGGGGATGGGGGTCCCTGAGGGGATGGGGGTCCCTGATGGGATGGGGGGATGGAGGTCCCTGATGGGATGGGGGTCCCTGAGGGGATGGGGGTCCCTGATGAGTTGGGGGTCCCTGATGAGTTGGGGGTCCCTGATGGGATGGGGGCCCCTGAGGGGATGGAGGTCCCTGATGGGTTGGGGGTCCCTGATGGGGGGATGGGATGGGGGTCCCTGATGGGATGGGGGTCCCTGATGGGATGGGGGTCCCTGCTCAGGGTCCCGGTTTTCGGGTCACAGGGCTGAGCATTCCCCGGCATCAGCATTCCTGCAGGATTTGCTTTGGCAGCAGGAAAAGTGGGAAAGGCCGGGCCGGCAGCACCTGGGAAAGCTCAGCTGTCCCCAAATTCCTCCACAGCAGGGACAGGACGCACCTCTGCTCCTCTGGGGACACCCGGCTGTCACCGCTGCCCTTGGGACACGCAGGGGACACGTCCCCCGTGGCTCTGCTCCTGTCCCCGCCCCGTTCTGTCCCCTCAGCCCCTCACCGGACCCCCGGCAAGATGCTGAGCCAGCAAAAAGTTTCTCCCAAGGTCAGGACAAGCGACAAGGGACACGCCAGCCCTGCCACCACACGCGGTGTCCCCTCGCGAGTGTCCCCGCAGCCTCGTTAATTGTCGGGAGCGAATCCTTCGCACCTCATCGTGATCCGTGAATCCAAAATTCGATCCCCGCCGGGATTGAGGCAGCCCGGGGTGGCACCGGGACCGGCCCAGGATGGATCCCGGGTCCCCAGGGATGGATCCAGCCGGGATTGAGGCAGCCCGGGGTGGCACCGGGACAGGCCCGGGATGGATCCCGGGTCCCCAGGGATGGATCCAGCCGGGATTGAGGCAGCCCGGGGTGGCACCGGGACAGGCCCGGGATGGATCCCGGGTCCTCAGGGATGGACCCAGCCGGGATTGAGGCAGTCCGGGGTGGCACCGGGACAGGCCCGGGATGGATCCCGGGTCCCCAGGGATGGATCCAGCCGGGATTGAGGCAGCCCGGGGTGGCACCGGGACCGGCCCGGGATGGATCCCGGGTCCCCAGGGATGGATCCAGCCGGGATTGAGGCAGCCCGGGGTGACACTGCCACATCCCGACCCTGCGGTGCCACCGGGATGGATCCCTGGTCCCCAAGGATGGCTCAGGGTGGCCGGAGCAGGATCCAGAGGGGATTGGAGCACTCTAGGGTGGCACTGCCACATCGCGACCCTGCGGTGCCACCGAGAGCGGCCCGGGATGGATCCCGGATCCCCCGGGGTGGCTCAGGATCCAGCCGGGATTCCCAGGGAAAGCACCCCTGGGTGTCACCACGCAGTGCCCGGTGGCGACAGCGAGGCGAGGGGAGTGGCACAGGGGTGGCGAGGTGACCGAGGCGACCGGGCCACCACGGCCACCAGGGCCCGAATTTCACAGCGGGGGGGGTCTCTCCCCTCAGTCAGGGCGGTGTCACCGTGACGTCCCCAAGGCCACGTGGCTCGGCCCGCTGGGGGACAGGGAGCGTGTCCCTGTCCCCTCGGTGTCCCAGCCCCACCGGGGGAACGGCGGACGAGAGGAATTTAAAATAACGCCGGTGCAAAACGCCCCCCCAGAGCCCCCCCCAGAACCCGGGCGAACATTTTCACATCTGTCACTAGCTGTCACCTCATGAATTATTCATCCCGCTCATGAATATGCAAAGCCGGGGCTGGTGATTAGCTTGAGCTGAAACAGAGCTTAATTCCACACAGGCCGCCGGGACCACCCGGACACTTCGGGGGTCACCTGTGTCCCCACAACCTGTCCCCAGCTTGGGCTGGGACGGGGGTGGACCCCGGGATCCGCGCGGAGCAGAGGGGGACATTTGTGACAGCGCTGGGGACACGGGCTGGGTGGCAGGACAGAGGGGGCACTGCCCACCCACGCGGGCAGCCCGCAAGCAGCCGGACCCTGGTGTCCCCACCCTGAGGACCCCCCAGCCCTGCGGGTGCCACCAGCTGTCCCCACGCGCACCGCAACCCCCGTGACCTCTGTTGTCCCCGCGGGTCACTCCTTCCCGCGGTGCCACCACCGCACACGCGACATCCCGGTACCCACCCCCTCCTCGGAGTGTCCCCCCCACCCCTCCAACGCCACCCCGGGGGCTGCTCCAGCACCCCCCACCCCAAACCCCCTGCTCCCCCCCACCCCGCAGCACCCACCTCCCTCCCAGCTCCGCGGTGTCCCCGCCGCCCCAGCGGGGACCGGGGGTGTCCTGCGGGGGCCCCCGCGGGGCTGCGCGGCCGCGGCAGGAGCCCGGCGGCGGGGCCGGCTCGGCGTCCCCTCCTTCTCTGCCCACAACAAAGGAATTCTGCAAACCTCGCTGCCGTCACATCTCACAGGCAACGTGATGCTCCCCGCTCCCCCCCAGCCTGCCGGAATAAATTAGCACCTCGGCAAAGCTGCGATCCCGTCCAATGTGGGCCCTTTGCCGGGTGCGATTTTTATTAGGCAGACAGTCTGCAGCCTTTATTTTTGAATTTGCGCCTCTTTTTTTTTTTTAATTTTTTTTAAAATTTTTTTTGGCTTCTTTTTGACCCGTTTTCTGCCTCTCCCCGGCAAAGCCCGAAGCTCCGCGGGAGCCCCGAAGCCGGCGCCGCATCGCTGCGAGCCCTCGGCTCCACCGCCAGCGCTGCTCGGCCACACGCTGGGAGTGACTCCCGACACCGCGCCCGGTGCCCAAAACCGGGAGGGGACCCCCGGGCCGCTGGGCCTGGCACGGGTCCGGGCCGCTGGCACCGTTGTCCCGCCGGTTTTGGGGTTGTCCTGTGCGCACCCACATCCGTCCCTCCCATATCCATCGCTCCCTCCGCGCCGTGTCCCCGTGTTGGGGACATCCTGGCCATGGCACTCTGCCAGCGCCCCGGCAGCCAGGGCCACCCCGGGACAGGGACATTCCCGGCTCGCGACCCGCCAGGGAGCCACCAGTGTCACCAGCAAGGAACTGGGTGGCCCAGGCGCTGTGGCACAGCACGGGGGGGACACCCTGGTGGCATCCACGGCTGTCCTGTCGCCCCTCGCCACCTCTCCCTGCCCTCTGTGTCACTGCCAGCTCGTGGGGGGCTCAGGGCACGGTGTCCCCGTGTCCCCAGCCGTGTCCGTCCCGCTGTCCCAGTGCCGGTGATCCCCAGTCCCTCTGAGTGTCCCCAGCCCTTGAGAGCCCCGCTCCTCACACTGTCCCCCTGTCCTGGTGTCCCCACAACGCCCGTGGCCACACCCCCACTGTCCAGCTGTCCCAGTGCCCCTGATCCCCGCAATGTCCCCAACGCCAGCACCCCCATCCCTGACAGCTCACTGTCCCCTCAATGTCCCCAGCGTCTCCCTCAGGCCAGGGCCACCATCCCTCACCCCCGGTACCCAATGTCCCCGCACCCCGAGTGTCCCCAGCCCGGATCTGTCCTGCTCCTGCCACAGCCGTGCCGGTGTCACCGTCCCCATCCCCGCCACGGGGACCCGCGGGCCCCCCCCAACCCCCGCATTCCCCAGCCTGGCTCCATCCCGCTGCTGCCGTGGTGGCGCCGGTGTCGCTGCCGGTGTCACCGCCCCCATCCCCGTCCCCGCAGCAGTGCCAGTGCCGGTGTCACCGTCCCCACCGCCGCCACCGGGCCCCGCATTCCTGCAGCCCCCGCAGCCCCGCCGCGTCCCCAGCCCGGACCCAGCCCTCTCCTGCCGTAGCGCTGCCGGTACCGGTACCGGTGTCGGTGTCGCTGTCACCGTCCGCATCCCCGCCACCGGGCCCCGCACCCACCGCGCCCCCAGCGCGGATCCGTCCCGCTCCTGCCGTAGCGGTGCCGGTGTCCCCATCCCCACGGTGTCCCCATCCCCACGGCGTCCCCATCCCCACTGCCGGGCCCGCAGCGGGGGCGGTGCCGGTGCCGGTGCCGGTGCCGGTGCCGGTGCCGGTGCCGGTGCCGGTGCCGGTGCCGGTGCCGCACGTACCTGGTCCGTGCTCAGGGCGCGCCGGGACTCATCGCCGCCGGTAGAGCCGAGCACCCCCGCCGGCACCGGGGGCTTAAAAGCGGGGCTCGGAGAGGGGGGCAGCGGGCCGGGCCCCCCCCCCGGAGGGGGCCGAGCCGGGCCGGGCCGGGCCAATCGCGGCTGGCGGCGGGCGCGGCCCCCCCCTCCCCGCCGCCGGTGCCGCCGGTGCCGCCCGCCCGCACCTGCCCGCAGCGGCGGAGAACCCGCGCCCGCTCCGCGCTGCCCGGCGCAGGGCGAGGGGCGGCCGCGCATGCGCCGCCCCCCCCCCAAACCCGGGCCAACCCCCCCCAAAACCGGGGCCGCCCCCTCCCCGTCCAGCGGGGCCGCCTCTTGCACCCCACTCGGCGTGGAAGGGGTTGGGGGGGGGTCTCTGTAAGGAGGGGGGGGTCTCTGAGAGGGATTGGGGGGTCCCTGGAATAGGGGGGGCTGTGATGGGGGTGGGGTCTCTGAGAGGATGTGGGGGGGGTCGCTGTGATGGAGGTAGGAGGGGGGGGGGGCGTCCAGCGGGGTTTTTTGGGGGTGTTTCCAGAAAGGGGAGCGTCCTCCAGCCCCTCCGCACCCCAAAATTCGCTTTGAGCCATCCAGGGCTCAACCAGCAGCGACCTCAACCCCCCCCACACCCCCTATGGGGCCGGAATGGGGTGCGGGGGGAGGCTGTGGGTGAATTTTTTCCCAAAAAACCCCAAAACCCCCCCAAAAACGCCTGCGGCTCTCCAAAGAGCTGCGCTACCAGAAACGACCCCCCCAAAAAGGGGGGAAGAAAACCATCCCTGAGCTATTGGGGGGGGATTTTTTTTTTTTAGGGTGGGGGGTGTCACCTTCCCGCCGGTGACGGAAGAATGCCAGCCTGTCCGCCACGGCTTGGCACCAAAAAAAGAACGAGAGAGAGAGAGAGAGAGAGAGAGAATCCCCCCTCCCCATTTCGCCCATAGGATGGATCCGTGGAAACCCGAGAGCAAAGTTCTCATTTCCGACTCCATTGTGCCAGACTTTTGGTGGCGTTTCCTGCCTTTTGTGAGCCCCCCCTGCTCCGCCACAATCCCGGCGTTGCCGGCGCACAGAGCTCCTCTGTTTCCCCTTCTTTATGTCGCTGCAGCTGGCGGGCCCGGCCCCACCGAGGTGCCCGAGCGTGGGGGACAGGGACAGGGGGCACCGTCCCCGTGGGGTTTGTCAAGGGGGGATTAAGGGAGAGGGTCCCAGGGGTTTTGGTATCCCGGTTTCTTCCCGATCCCAGAGGATCCGGGCAGCCCTGCAGGATTCCCGTCCTGCTGTCCCGCTTTTAAAGGGGATGGGTTTTGGGGTTTTTGGAAGGAGGGGGCTCCTCCTGCTGCTCCAGGTGTGGTTCATGGGGTGGGGTCGGTTCTGAAATCCTCACCTGGGCACCCTCTGGATGCCCCCGCTGCCCCAAAATCCTTCCTCCTGCTCTTCACCTTCCTAAATTCCACCTGGACTTTTTCACCTGGAAATCCGGCAGCGTGCGTGGGTCGGGGATCAGGAGGGTCCATCCCTGATTCCCAGTGGGAATGTCGGGTGTCCCCAACACCTCCCAAGTGCCACCCATCCCAAAAAAATCGCCACCACGGCTGCTCCCAGCCTGACCCCGACCCTCGGAAGGGCCCAGGGGCCTCTCGGGGACTCAAAGACAGCAGAGGGGGGACCTCGGGCCACCCCCCAGGGGACGCCGAGCCCCGGCAGAGGCAGCGGGGATGTGTCACCACCCGTGTGGCAGCGGAAGGCGCTGGCAGGGACCAAGCGGAGCTCTCGTCTCAAGTGGAGATGAATGTCACAGCAGCCACCCGCCAGCTCGGCTCGGGGACCGGGGGTGCCACCGACACCTCTCCCCCCTCCCCGGCAGCTGCTCCGTGCCCGGGGACGCGCTGGGCACCAGCTCCTCCACTGGCACCAGTTTGGCGTCCCAGTGTCCTTCCTCCCCGCAGCTGGGAGGTGACTTCACTGGGTGTCATCGCCCTCCGAGCCCCGCGTCCTGCCAAGGCCAAGCCTCCACCCGGTGGCAGCGCCAGCGCTGGCGCGGAGCGGTGTCCCCGTGTCGCCATCCTCGCCCAGGGTGGGGTCCCCGCACCCCACCAGCCCCACACCCAGCGGCATCGCCCCGAGACCCCCGAGCTGCTCCCACGGGGCAGAACCGGCTGTCACCGTGTCCCCACAGCCCCGATCCCATCCGGGCCGGTGCGGTTTGGGGTGACCCCATCGCTCCCCGGGCCCCAAGCCCGGCAGGATCCGCGGCGGAGTCTGCGCGGGGGAGCGGGGACTGCGCGTCTTTTTGAGCCCGAACGCCGGGATTCTGGTGAAATCCTGCAGCAGTGTTGCCGTGACGACCCTCCCGCAGTTTCCATCCAGAGATGTTTTCCTTTGTTGTGACAGGGACGCGGGGAGCGGCCGCGGGCGGTTGGGGTGCGGTGACAACGCCGAGGGGCTCCCATCTGCGAGGGGCAAGGACGCGCCACCGCCCTCGGGGACCCCACTGTGGCTCCCCCGTGGGGCTGGGGGGTCCCCACTGGCCTGGTTTGTCCCCAACACCCCCCAGGGGACAGCGGAGGGGCCGGGAGCCAGGTGACATGAGTTTGGTGGGTCTCAGCCAGGTCTTGCTGCCATCACAATAGACGGGTGACATGGCCAGTCGGCGGCGTGGGGACAGGTGTGGGGACACCCATGGGGATGGAGGGGTTGGTTCTGTGGTGGCCACTCCTGTCCCCCACAGGACAGAGCCAATTCGGGCGGGTGGCGTGGCCACCGAGCTGCTCCACTTTGGGGTGGTGGCACCGCCACCGGGGTGCTGAGGGACACCGGGGTGCCCTCGCTGGGCAGCGCGGGGCCCCGCAGCTCCCCGAGAGAGCGGCCCGGTGTCCCCGGTGTCCCCGCACGGGCGCGGGGTGCTCGGGGGGACCCCGTCCCGCGCCCCACGGAGCCGCTTGTTATTCCGCTCAGGTCCGCCGGCGGCTAATGAAGCCCGTTCCAGGAGAGCTGCCACATTCATCAGGGCTGCAGCTCATTAGCGAGGCCTCTGCCACCGCAGCTGGGGCCAGCGCTCGGGGCAGCGGCACGGGGACAGGCGGGCGAGCGGGCGGACGGACGGACACGGACGGACAGGAGGATCCGCGGCTGCGGGGAACCGGCGGCTCTGCCTAAAATCCTGCACGTCCCTGCAACCCGGAGTTGGGGCAGGACAGGGATGTGGAGGGGACAGCGGGGACACGGAATGATGGAGCCACTCCGGTGCTGTCGCTGTCCCCTCATGCCGGCGCCGCCTGGGCACGGCAGGGAGGGCACAGAAGGGGCTGCATTGTCCCCGCGGGGATGTGGCGGCGCTGCCCTGGCCGGGCCCAAGTTCGCTCCGAACCCACCGGCGGCGTGCATTGATTTTATTTGCGGTTTCCATGGCAACTGCCTCCTTCCCTTCCCCCTTCCGGCAGCCGGACCCGCTCCTTCCCCCTCGGGCAGCGGCCACCGAGCACCTGGGACACGGGAGGGGACACGGCAAGGGACATGGGAAGGGACGCGGGAAGGGACACGGGAGGGGACACGGGCGATTCCCGAGGTGGCGATGCCACCAGCTCACCCCTGTGGGTGATTTTGGGCTCAACCCTGTGGGTGATTTTGGGTGATTTTTGGCACGGGACACGGGGGACACCGGGCCCGGCCAGCGCCGCTCTGACTGCGGCCACAATCAGCAGCGGGGCTGGCAGGACGCCGCGCTGGCTCATTAGCCCGGGTGCTAATTGTCCCGTGCGGGGACACGGAGCAGCATCTCCCGTCAGCAAAGCCAAGCTCATTAACGCCACACGCCACCCTCACACCTGCGCACACCGCTGTGACACGTGCCAGGCGCTCACGGTGCGGTGACACTGTTGGGGACACTGCAGCAACCACGGTGTGCTCACCCCTGGGGATCGAACGCCTGTTTGTGGCTTAAAACCAGCCTTATAATAAATTAATGATAATTATATCATTTACCCATCCTCTTCCAGGGGGGATGCACTCACGGCCCACCCTGCCCCTCTCCTTCCCAGCGCCGAGATGCCACCACGTTTGTCACTTGGCGTGAATCACAAACGACATCTGGCTGTGCCCAACCCTCCCCAAACCCCCGCGGCACCCCCGTCCCGTGCGCTCGGGGGAATTTTGATAAATAATAAAGGCGCGGAGAACAGGCAGAGCCCTGTGCCGGTGCGCGCTGAATTCCGCATCCCCCGGCCATCCCCGGGGCTCTCCGCGGAAGTGGAAATCAATCGGCACAAGTAATTAATGGTGAAGGGCACAACACCCGCTCTTTCTTCGGAAGCGCCGGCCGGGGATGCTCGGCAGAGCCCACACGCCGCCACCCGCCGCACAAAAGGCACCGGGCACTCGCTTCCTGCGCCGCCGGCACCGCGGGCCCCGGTGCGAGCGGGGGGTCTGGAGCCGTGCCCGCGCTGGCCTTGGCACCAGGCTCGCCATCGGTTCCTGGATCCGATGGAAAGGCCTCCCCGAGGAGCGGCGGAGCGCCGGGCTGGATGGCAGCCGGGAGCCGCCGCCAGAGCCGCTCCCGGCACGGCCCGGCCCCGGCGGCGGCAGCGCCGCGTTCCTCGACAGCGAGGAAGGTGCTGAGGCTGAGAATCGCCCGGGGATGGGGCGCTGCTTCCCGGTTCTGCAGTGCTGGAGGGGGTGGGAGTCACTGGGATCCTCCCGGTTCCCAAGGGCTGGAAGGGTCAGGGGTCACTGGGATCCTCCCGGTTCCCAAGGGTTGGAAGGGTCAGGGGTCACTGGGATCCTCCCGGTTCCCAAGGGTTGGAAGGGTCAGGGGTCACTGGGATCCTCCCGGTTCCCAAGGGCTGGAAGGGTCAGGGGTCACTGGGATCCTCCCGGTTCCCCAGTGATGGAAAGCTCGGGGGTTACTGGGATCCTCCTGGTACCCAGTGACCAGAGGACTCGGGGGTTACTGGGATCCTCCTGGTTCCCAGCGACCAGAGGGCTCGGGGATCACTGGGATTCGGGCGCTGGACGGGTCGAGGGTCCTTGGGATCCCCCCGGATCCCAGGGGCTGGAGGTTTTGGGGGTCACTGGGATCTTCCCGATTTTTCAGCACTGGAGGGGTCAGGGATTCCCAGTGACCAGAGGGGCTGGGGGTCACTGGGATCCTCCCGGCTCTCCAACACTGGAGAGGTTCGGGGTCACTGGGATCCTCCCGGCTC
The DNA here is from genome assembly GCA_034509425.1 of Eopsaltria australis. NCBI lineage: Eukaryota > Metazoa > Chordata > Aves > Passeriformes > Petroicidae > Eopsaltria > Eopsaltria australis. The sequence goes on from JAVTVJ010011964.1 coordinate 29,109, forward strand.
TCCAACACTGGAGAGGTTCGGGGTCACTGGGATCCTCCCGGCTCTCCAGCACTGGAGAGGTTCGGGGTCACTGGGATCCTCCCGGCTCTCCAGCACTGGAGAGGTTCGGGGTCCCTGGGATCCTCCTGGAGGGGCCGGGGGTCACTGGGATCCTCCCGGCTCTCCAGCACTGGAGAGGTTCGGGGTCACTGGGATCCTCCCGGCTCTCCAGCACTGGAGGGGTCGAAGGTCACTGCGATGATGAGCGGGGACAGTGCCGGCAGGGGCGTGCGGGAGGTGACGCGCACGGCGGTGGCAGAAGCGGCAGCTCTGTCCCCAGACGCGCAATTAGCCCAGGGGCAAATGGGGCTCCTGCGGTTTTTGACCCAATTTCTCAGGCGAAACTCGACGGGGGAAGGAGGGGAGGGAGAACGAGGAGGAGGAGGAAGACAGAGCCGGTCACGCGTGTGCTGCTGTGTCGCGTGTCCCCGCGGGTGTGCGCACAGGCGTGTGACATGTGTGTGACATGTGTGTGGGGGCGGCAGCGCGTCCCTAGCCAGGGCCGAGCCCCGGGGCGGGGACCGGGACGGGGATGGGGACGGGAGCGGGGACAGGGACGGGGACAGGGAGGGGGACGGGAACGGGGACACGGACGGGGACAGGGAGGGGGACGGGAACGGGGACACGGACGGGGACAGGGAGGGGGCGGCGGCTTCGCAGCTCTCGCCGGGTTTATTTTTGCCGGTGACTGAGCTGAGGCGGCCTCGGCGCGGCCGCCGTGACTCACCCGGCACCGGGAGCTCTGCGGGGCTGCGGAGCCGGGGGCTGCGGAGGGGAGGGAGGATGGGGTGAGCAGGGATGGGCAGGGATGAGCAGGGATTCATGGATGCTGGGGTGGGAAGGGATGAGCAGGGATTCATGGATGCTGGGGTGAGAAGGGATGCAGGGATGAGCAGGAATTCAGGGATGCTGGGATGAGCAGGGATTCATGGATGCTGGGGTGGGAAGGGATGAGCAGGGATTCATGGATGCTGGGGTGAGAAGGGATGCAGGGATGAGCAGGAATTCAGGGATGCTGGGATGAGCAGGGATTCATGGATGCTGGGGTGAGAAGGGATGCAGGGATGAGCAGGGATTCATGGATGCTGGGGTGAGAAGGGATGCAGGGATGAGCAGGGATTCAGGGATGCTGAGCCACGCGGGGACGTTAGGATAATCAGGGATGCAGGGATGAGCACGGATGGAGGGATGAAAAAGGGTGCAGGGATGAGCAGGGAAGCGTGGGGATGGAGGGATACGGGAATGCAGGGATGAGCAGGGAAGTGCAGCATTGCTGGGCCGTGTAAAGACCCTGGGATCTGCAGGGATTCAGGGATGCAGGGATATGCAGGGATATGTAAGGATATGTAGGGATATGCAGAGATTTACAGGGATATGTAGGGATGCAGGGATGCACGGGTGCCGGGATGCAGATGTATTAAGGGATGCAGAGATCAGCAGGGATTCAGGGATGCAGGAATTCCGGGATGCAGGGAGATTCAGGGATTCAGGGATATGCAAGGACGCAAGTATATACAGGAATTCAGGGATGCAGGGATTCAGGAATGCAGGGATTCAGGAATGCAGGGATATGCAAGGCTGCAGGGATGTGCAGGGATGCTGGGTTATACAGGGATTCAGAGGTGCAGGGATGTGCAGGATTTTAGGGATGCAGGGATGTGCAGGATTTTAGGGATGCAGGGATGTGCAGGATTTTAGGGATGCAGGGATGTGCAGGGTTTTAAGGATGCAGTGACTCAGGGATGCAGGGATATGCAGGGATTCAGGGTTTCAGGGATTCAGGGATCCCTCCCACCCCGCACTCCCTCCCTCTCCCTCTCCCTCTCCCTCTCCCTCTCCCTCTCCCTCTCCCTCTCCCTCTCCCTCTCCCTCTCCTCTCCCTCTCCCTCTCCCTCTCCCTCTCCCTCTCCCTCTCCCTCTCCCCGGTCCCAGCCGCGCTCTGCCAGTGCCACCTGCAGAGCTGCCCCGGGAGGGTCCCCGCGCCCCCCGCGCCCCCCGCCCGGGTCCCCCCAGCACCGGGAGAGGGCGGAGATCCCCCCGTTCCCAAGGACACGCGGGGACCGGGAGCGGGGACCGGGAACAAGGCGTTTGCGGGGGGGCGAACACGGTGCGAGGCGGGCGGCGGGGCTGGGCCGGGGGACACGGAAGGGGCCTCGGGTGGCGCAGGGGGGACACAGAGGGGTCCCGAGTGGCTCAGGGGGGACACGGAGCTGCCGTCCCGCGGTCCCCGCGGTGCCGAGGGCGGTACCGGACACCGGGAGCGGGGCGGCGGCTCCGCCTCTTCCTGCGGCGGGCGGTGAGTGCGGGGCGGCCCCGGCGGCACCGGGAGGGGACAGGGAGGGGACCGGGGAGCAGCACCCGGGGGGAGCCGGGGCTGCCGGGGGTCCCCAGTAGCGTCCGAGGGTCCCCCAGTACAATCCTATTCCTGCTCACGTGTCCCTAATACTGCTTTGGGTGTCCCCAATGCTGCACGGGTAGGTGATCCCGATGGCTGGGGGCACGGGTTTCCCAGAGGTGTTTTGGGTGTCCGCCTAATGCTGCTCGGGGGTGCCGCCAGTGCTGTTTTTGGGTGTCGCTCAATGCTGGCAACGGGTGTCCCCCAGAGCTGTTTGGGTGTCGGCCTATGCTGCTCGGAATCCGGCAGTGCGATGCCAAGGGTGGTCGCCAGGTCCTGGCAGCGGGTGTCCCCAGAGCTGTTTTGGGTGTCCCCAATGCTGCTCGGGGGTCCCCAGAGCTGTTTTGGGTATCCCCAATGGTGCACGGGTGTCCCCAGAGCTGTTTTGGGTGTCCCTAATGCTGCTCGGGGATCCCCAGTGCGATCCAAGGGTGTCCAGTCCTGCACGGGTGTCCCCAGAGCTGTTTTGGGTGTCCCCAATGCTGCACGGGTGTCCCCGGTGCGATCCAAGGGTGTCCAGTCCTGCACGGGTGTCCCCAGAGCTGTTTTGGGTGTCCCCAATGCTGCACGGGTGTCCCCAGAGCTGTTTTGGGTGTCCCCAATGCTGCCAGAGTGTCCCCAGTCCTGCTCGGAGGTCCCCAGTACTATCCAAGAGTCTCCATTCCTGCCCAGTTGTCCCCAGTACTGTTTTGGGTGTCCCCAGTGCTTCTCAGATGTGGTCCCCAATGTTGCCCAGGTGCCCCCAATACAATCCGAGGGTCCCCAATGCTGCCCAGGTGTCCCCACCCCTGCCCAACTGTCCCCGTTCCCCCCCAGCTGTCCCCACGGTGCCCCTCCCTGACCGGCTCTCTCCGCAGGCAGCGATGCCCGTGGAGCCCCTGGTCTGTGCCCACACGGCCACGCGGTGAGTCCACACCCCTCCTGCTGTCCCCTGCTGTCCCCTGGCCCTGCCAGGCTCTGATGTCCCCCGAGGGTGGTGGCACTGTCCCCTGGGGGCGGTGGCACTGTCCCCCCAGCCCCTGCCAGGCTCTGATGTCCCCAGGGGGCAGTGCCACTGTCCCCCCGGCCCTGCCAGGCTCTGATGTCCCCCGGGGGCGGTGGCACTGTCCCTTGGCCCTGCCAGGCTCTGATGTCCCCCGGGTGTGGTGGCACTGTCCCTTGGCCCTGCCAGGCTCTGATGTCCCCCGGGTGTGGTGGCACTGTCCCTTGGTCCTGCCAGGCTCTGATGTCCCCGGGGGCGGTGGCACTGTCCCTTGGCCCTGCCAGGCACTGATGTCCCCCGGGGGTGGTGCCACTGTCCCCAGCCCCTGGCAGACTCTGATGTCCCCCGGGTGTGGTGGCACTGTCCCTTGGCCCTGCCAGGCTCTGATGTCCCCCGGGGGTGGTGCCACTGTCTCTTGGCCCTGCCAGGTCCCCGGGTGTGGTGGCACTGGTCCCAGCCTGGGCAACGCTGATGTCCGCCCGCCGGGGGTGGTGGCATTGTCCCCAGCTGCCAGGCTCTGATGTCCCCAGGGGCGGTGGCAACTGTCCTGGCGTCTTACTGGTGGTTCGCCACGGGGGCGGTGGCAGCTGGTCACCGTTCATAGGCTCTTTTCTGCTAGGTGGCAACTGAATCGTCGCCCGGGGCGGTGGCATAGATCCTGGCCAGGTGTATAAGGCTCTGATGTCCCCAGGGGGTGGTGGCACTGTCCCCCAGGCCCCGCCAGGCTCTGATGTCCCCCGGGGGCGGTGGCACTGTCCCTGCCAGGCACTGATGTCCCCCGGGGGCGGTGGCACTGTCCCCGCCAGGCACTGATGTCCCCCGGGGGCGGTGGCACTGTCCCTGCCAGGCTCTGATGTCCCCCGGGGGTGGTGGCACTGTCCCCAGCCCCTGGCAGACTCTGATGTCCCCCGGGGGTGGTGGCATTGTCCCCAGCCCCTGCCAGGCTCTGATGTCCCCAGGGGGCAGTGCCACTGTCCCCCCGGCCCTGCCAGGCACTGATGTCCCCTGGGGGTGGTGGCACTGTCCCTTGGCCCTGCCAGGCTCTGATGTCCCCAGGGGGTGGTGGCACTGTCCCTTGGCCCTGCCAGGCTCTGATGTCTCCCGGGGGTGGTGCCACTGTCCCCAGCCCCTGCCAGGCTCTGATGTCCCCAGGGGGCGGTGGCACTGTCCCCCCGACCCCGCCAGGCACTGATGTCCCCCGGGGGCGGTGGCACTGTCCCCGCAGGGTGAGCTCCGTGCTGAACCGGGATGTGAAGCAGTTTGGGAAGCAGCACCTGTTCGATGGCAGCGAGGAGACCTGCTGGAACTCAGACCAGGTGTGGGGACAGGGACAGGGGACACCGGAGCTGTGACACCTCCCTGTGCCCTCTGTGCCCCCCTGTGACACTCCTGTCCCCACGCAGGGCACGTCCCAGTGGGTCACCCTGGATTTCCCCCGCCCCGTCAAGGTCTCGCAGCTCCACATCCAATTCCAGGGGGGATTTTCCAGCCGGCTCTGCACGCTGGAAGGTGAGGATTGCTGGGATTGGGGGGGGCCTGCCTCAGTTTACCCACACCTGGATCCTGCAGGTGGGAGAGGGAGGCCTGGAGGGATTTACCGGGCCCAGGAGGGATTTGGGAGCACCTGGAGCAGCTCTGTGGGTGAATGAAGAGGAGCTGGGAACCTCTAGGAGCTGGTGGGAAGCAGGGAAGATTTTGGGACAGCACCTGGGAGCACCTGGAGCGGCTCCATGAATCCTCTGGGTGCTGGTGGGAACCAGGAAGATTTTGGGACAGCACCTGGGAGCACCTGGAGCGGCTCCATGAGTGAATGAAGAGCTGGGAACCTCTGGGTGCTGGTGGGAAGCAGGGAAGATTTTGGGAGAGCACCTGGGCGCACCTGGAGCAGCTCCATGGAGCCTATGGGTGCTGGTGGGAACCAGGAAGATTTTGGGAGAGCACCTGGACCAGCTTCGTGGGTGAATAAAGAGGAGCTGGGAACCTCTGGGAGCTGGGGGGAAGCTGGGAAGATTTTGGGACAGCACCTGGGAACAGCTCTGTGGTTGAATAGAGGAGCTGGGATGCTCTGGGTGCTGGTGGGAATGAGGGAAGATTTTGGGACAGCACCTGGGAGTACCTGGAACAGCTCCATGAGTGAATGAAGAGGAGTTGGGATGCTCTGGGTGCTGGTGGGAGGCAGGGAAGATTTTGGGACAGCACCAGGAGCAGCTCCGTGGATCCTCTGGGTGCTGGGAAGATTTTGGAACAGCACCTGGGAGTACCTGGAGCAGCTCCATGAGTGAATAAAGAGGAGCTGGGATGCTCTGGGTGCTGGTGGGAATGAGGGAAGATTTTGGGAGAGCACCTGGGAGCACCTGGAACAGTTCCATGGATGAATGAAGAGGAGTTGGGATGCTCTGGGTGCTGGTGGGAGGCAGGGAAGATTTTGGGACAGCACCTGGGAGCACCTGGAGCAGCTCTGTGGATCCTCTGGGTGCTGGTGGGAAGCAGGGAAGATTTTGGGACAGCACCTGGGAACAGCTCTGTGGGTGAATAGAGGAGCTGGGATGCTCTGGGTGCTGGTGGGAATGAGGGAAGATTTTGGGACAGCACCTGGGAGCAGCTGGAACAGCTCCATGAGTGAATGAAGAGGAGTTGGGATGCTCTGGATGCTGGTGGGAAGCAGGGAAGATTTTGGGAGAGCACCTGGGAGCACCTGGAACAGTTCCATGGATGAATGAAGAGGAGTTGGGATGCTCTGGGTGCTGGTGGGAATGAGGGAAGATTTTGGGACAGCACCTGGGAGCACTTGGAGCAGCTCCGTGGATCCTCTGGGTGCTGGGAAGATTTAGGGACAGCACCAGGAGCACCTGGAGCAGCTCCGTGGATCCTCTGGGTGCTGGTGGGAAGCAGGGAAGATTTTGGGACAGCACCTGGGAGCACTTGGAGCAGCTCCGTGGATCCTCTGGGTGCTGGGAAGATTTTGGGACAGCACCTGGGAGCACCTGGAGCAGCTCCGTGGATCCTCTGGGTGCTGGGAAGATTTTGGAACAGCACCAGGAGCAGCTCAGTGGATCCTTTGAGTGCTGGGAAGATTTTGGGACAGCACCTGGAGGCTCCTGCAGCACCTGAGGCTCTGCCCTCACCCTCCCCAGGCTGCAGAACGGGCGAGGAACTGGTGAAAATATCGGAGCTCTACCCCCAGGACAGCCATGCCATGCAAATATCCTTTCCCAGGATGATGGTGGGGGGCGGGATTCGGGGGTTTTCTGGGAATTCTGCAGAGCTGGGGGGGGTGTGACCCTCACCTGTGCATCCCGATCCCTGCGTTTTTCCTTCACTGGGACCTGCACAGATTCCAGGTGGAGGAGACGGTGGTGGACAAGCTGAGGATCACCTTTGGCAGCAGCACGGATTTTTTCGGGAGGATCGTGGTTTATCACCTGGGGGTGCTGGGGGAGAGGCTCTAAGGGGGGACATCAGGGGGCTGTCCCCACCTTGGTGGCTCCGTGACGCCCGGAGGGGGATCCCTGTCCCCTGAGGTGACACTGGTGCAGGACACAGGTGTGTAATGGGATCAATAAAGGATATTCCTGCTTTTTCCTGGGAGTTTTCCTGCTCCTGGGAATGAGCTCTCAGGGTGGGGGGTTTGGCTTCAGGACACACGGGAGGAATGTCCCCTCCCTGTGCTGTCACCACCCCTGAGCTGCGCGGGGTGGCAGTGACACAATCCCAGGATCCTGCAGGATTTTTCCTCCTGGCAGGGAAGGCTTGGCAGCTTCATGGGAGCTTCCCTTTCCAAAGGGACAGGAATTCCAGGATGCTGAGGGGGGGGGGGGGTTTTGGCCCAGTTTCCCTCGTGGCTGCCCAAACATCGGGATTGGGATGGAATGCTGGGATGGGCTGAGGCAGCAGAGGAAGCTCCACAGGGCTGCTTTCAATTTAATTCCAATTAAAAGTTTACTTCTAATGGAAAACACGGAGCAGGCAGGGCCGGAACGCTGAGGGATGAGTGTCCCTGGATTTGAGGCACTGGATCCATGGAGGGCAGAAATTCCCGGAAATTCCCGGATTTTTCCTTGCCTGGAGCGTCGTGCCAGGGCCTGTTCCAGGCTGGGATGAGGCCGTGGTGATCCTGGGAAGAGCTGGGGTTGCCAACCTCACTTTTTCTTCTTTTTGTTCTGGAACAGCTTCAGGATGTGGTTCTCGATGACCTGTTGGACTGAGGGAGGGAGGGAGGGGAATTCAGGGAACAGGGTGGAATTCAGGGAAGCTGCTCTGGGAGGGATCTGGTCGCTGTTTTCCGTCTGTTTTCTGAGGGAAAATCCCTGTTTGCTGAGGCAAAATTGCCATTTTCTGAGGGAAATCCCCATTTTCTGAGGGAAAACTCCCTGCTTTCTGAGGGGAATCCCTGTTTTTGGAGGGGAAACCCAAGTTTTCTGAGGGGAAAATCCTAATTTCGGAGTGCAAACCCCTGTTTTCTGAGGGAGAATCCTGGTTTTCTGAGGGAAAATCACGGTTTTATGAGGGAAACCCCTGCTTTCTGAGGCAAAATCCGTGCTTTCTGAGGGAAACCCATATTTTCTGAGAGAGAATCCTCTTTTCTGACGGAAAATTGTGCTTACTGATGGAAATCCCCTGTTTTCTGAGGGGAAAATCCCCATTTTCTGAGGGAAAACTCTTGTTTTTTGAGGGAAAACCTTGTTTCCTAGGGGAAACCCAAGTTTCTGAGGGCAAACCCCCATTTTCTGAGGGAAATCCACGTTTTCTGAGGGAAAATCCTCGTTTCTGAGGGAAACCCCTGCTTTCTGAGGGAAACCCATATTTTCCGAGGGAAAATCCCCATTTTCCGAGGGAAAATCCCCATTTTCTGAGGGAAAATCCTCTTTTCTGAGCGAAAATCCTCTTTTCTGAGGGAAAATCCTCTTTTCTGAGGGAAAATTGTGTTTTCTGAGGGAAACTCCTGCTTTCTGAGGGAAAACCATCTTTTCCGAGGGAGAATCCTCTTTTCTGAGGGAAAACCGTGTTTTCCGAGGGAAAATCCCCATCTTCCGAGGGAAACCCCTGCTTTCTGAGGGAAACCCAATTTTCCGAGGGAAAATCCTCTTTTCTGAGGGAAAATCCCCATTTTCCGAGGGAAAATCCCCATCTTCCGAGGGAAACCCCTGCTTTCTGAGGGAAACCCATATTTTCCGAGGGAAAATCCCCATTTTCTGAGGGAGAATCCCCATTTTCTGAGTGAAAATCGCGTTTTCTGAGGGAAACTCCATATTTTCTGAGGGAAAACCCCTATTTTCCGAGGGGAAAACCCACGTTTTCCCAGTGTAAAACCCTTGTTTTCTGCTAGGGGGAGCACACTTGCCTTTCTTGTGCCCCAAGGCCACGGCCAGATCCATGGGGGTGTATCCCGAGTCCGCCTCCTCCGTCAGGTCCGCGCCGCGAGCTGCAGGTCAGGAATGAGGGGCTGGCACAGGGAAAAACAACCCCAAAACCTTCCCCAACCTTCCCCTCAGGGCAGGGAAGCTGCAATTCCAATTGGAAGATTTTTTTTGCCTTACCCAGGAGGGCCTCCACACACTTGACGTGGTTGCCGCGCACGGCGTAGAGCAGGGGCGTGCCGCCGTTCTGTGGGGAGGGGAAAGGGGAGGGAAAAGTCATTCCCGAAATCGTGGAATGACCCGGTGAAATCATTCTCCTTGGGATCCCTCAGGAGGTTCCTGAGCCGCTGGGATCCCCCTTCCAGCCTCTATCAGTTTCGGGCTGGGATTTGATGGGATTCCCTTTCAGCCTCTTCCAGTTCCACGCTGGGATTTGATGGGATTCCCTTCCAGCCTCTCCCAGTTCCACCCTGGGATTTGCTGGGATTCCCTTCCAGCCCTTTCCAGTTCTGGACTGGGATTTGCTGGGATTCCCCCTCCAACTTTGCCTGGTTTGAGGCCTGGGACTCATTGGGATCCCATTCCAGCCTCTCCCAGTTCCACACTGGGATTTGATGGGATTCCCTTCCAGCCTCTCCCAGTTCCACACTGGGATTTGCTGGGATTCCCTTCCAGCCTCTCCCAGTTCCACACTGGGATTTGCTGGGATTCCCTTCCAGCCTCTCCCAGTTCCACACTGGGATTTACTGGGATTCCTCCTCCAGCCTTGCCGGGTTTGAGGCTGGGACTCATTGGGATTCCCTTCCAGCCTCTCCCAGTTCCACACTGGGATTTGCTGGGATTCCCCCTCCAAGCTTGCCGGGTTTGAGGCTGGGACTCACTGGGATCCCATTCCAACCTTTCCCAGCTCTGGACTGGGATCCCCTTCCAGCATCTCCCAGTTCTGGACTGGGACTCACTGGGATCCCCTTCCAGCATCTCCCAGCTCCAGAATCGGATCCCATTCCAGCCTCTCCCAGCTCCAGTCTGGGACTCACCGGGATCCCATTCCAGCCTCTCCCAGCTCCAGTCTGGGACTCACCGGGATCCCATTCCAGCCTTTCCCAGCTCCAGTCTGGGACTCACTGGGATCCCATTCCAGCCTCTCCCAGCTCCAGTCTGGGACTCACTGGGATCTCCTTTCCACCCTCTCTCAACTCCAGGCTGGTGTCCCCTGGCCATGCTGGTGGCACTGGGGAGGTTTCTCCCGGTGTCCCCAGTATCCCCTGGCCATGCTGGTGTCCCTGCTGTCCCTGATGTCCCCAGTGTCCCCTGGCCATGCTGATGTCCCCGGTATCCCCTGACTGTGCTGGTGTCCCTCATGTCCCTGGTGTCCCCTGGCCATGCTGATGTCCCTGATGTCCCCAGTGTCCCCTGGCCATGCTGATGTCCCAGGTGTCCCTGGTGTCCCCTGGCTGCGCGGTGGCACTGGACAGGTTTCTCCCGGTGTCCCCAGTGTCCCCTGGCCATGCTGATGTCCCTCATGTCTCTGGCGTCCCTGGTGTCCCTGGTATCCCCTGGCCATGCTGGTGTCCCTGCTGTCCCTGGTATCCCCTGGCCATGCTGGTATCCCTGATGTCCCCAGTGTCCCCTGGCCGTGCGGTGGCACTGGGGAGGTTTCTCCTGGTGTCCCCAGTGTCCCCCGGCCGCGCAGTGGCACTCACCCAGTCGTAGGTGTTGATGTCCACGTCCCTGTCCAGCAGCATGGTGACAATGTCGGTGTAGCCGCCCATGCTGGCCAGCGCCAGCGCGCTCTCCCGCTCCTTGGCCAGCGCGTGGGGGTCAGCGCCCTGGGGACACCAGGGGACACCAGAGCCTGGCGACAGCGAGGTGACAGAGCCACCCCCCCGCGGGCTGACACCGCCCCTGCGCTCCCAGTTCCCTCCCCATCCTTACTGGGAATATTTTAACGCTCATCCGGGATCTCAGGTGAGGCTCTTTGGGATCCTCAGCCCCTTTTTTTGCCTGTTTGGATCCTGGGTTTTTTTTACTGGTTTTCCATAAAAAATCTCCCTGTTCTCCCAGCCCTGCCAGCCACAGAGCCCTCCTGGATTTGCCTGGATCCTTCATGGATCTTCCCCCCACCCCTGTTTATTTTGGGGTTTTTGGTCGTGTGTTGCGGTTTTCCTGCTCTGTTTGAGGGAGATCCCAGGATTAAAAATGGAGATCCCAGGAAAAAAAAAAGAGGGAGATCCCAGGAAAAAAAAGGGAGATCCCAGGATGAAAGGTCCCAGGATGAAAGAGGGAGATCCCAGGATTAAAAATAGAGGGAGATCCCAGGATAAAAGAGGGAAATCCTAGGATGGAAAACAGAGATCCCAGGGTTAAAGACAGATCCCAGGATTAAAGAGGGAGATCTCAGGATTAAAAACAGAGAGAGATCCCAGGATTAAAGAGGGAGATCCCAGGATAAAATAGGGAAATTCCAGGATTCCAGAGAGATCCCAGGATAAAAAAGGGAGATCCCATGATTACAAACAGATCTCAGGATAAAGGAGGGAGATCCCAGGATAAAACAAGGAGATCCCAGGATAAAAGAGGGGGATCCCAGGATAAAAGAGGGAGATCCCAGGATTAAAGAGGGAGATCCCAGGATTAAAGAGGGAGATCCCAGGATTAAAGAGGGAGATCCCAGGATTCCAGAGAGATCCCAGGATTAAAGAGGGAAATCACAGGATTAAAGACACAGATCCCAGGATAAAAAAGGGAGATCCCACGATTACAAACAGATCTCAGGATTAAAGACACAGATCCCAGGATAAAAGAGGGAGACCCTAGGATTCCAGAGAGATCCCAGGATTCCAGAGGGAGATCCCAGGATTAAAGAGGGAGATCCCAGGATTAAAAGAGGGAGATCCAATGATTAAAGAAAGATCCCAGGATTAAAGAGAAGATCCCAGGATTCCAGAGGGAGATCCCAGGATTCCAGAGGAAGATCCCAGGATTCCAGAGGAAGATCCCAGGATTCCAGAGGGAGATCCCAGGATTCCAGAGAGATCCCAGGATTCCAGAGGGAGATCCCAGGATTCCAGAGAGATCCCAGGATTCCAGAGAGATCCCAGGATGCTGCCGGAGCCTTCGGAAGCCCCTCACCCACTCCAGGAGGTGCCGCACGGTCTCGATCTCGCCGAAAGCCGCAGCCCAGATCAGGGGGGTGAAGCCTCTCTCGTCGGGTTTGTTCACCAGATTCTCACCTGGGGGAGGTGACAAGAGCCAGCCTGAACCCCCCTGTGCTCCCAGTCAAACCAGTAAAACCAGTAAGGGCCGGAAAACCACCGCAATCAGCCGGTGAGGGGTTGGAATTCACGGGTTTTGAGGATTTTTGCAGCCCCCAAAACTGGAAAAAATGTCCAAAAAAAACCCCCCAAAAGCAATTCCATGAAATGAATGAAAAGCAGGCCGAGGGTTTGAGGTGACCAGAGGGGACCTGGCAGGTCCTGGCAGGGCCAAAGGGACACCAACCTTTCCTCAGGTGCTCCTTGAGCTGGATGAGCTCCCCTTGGGCAGCGAGCTGGTGGATGGAGAGCGCTGCAAGAGACAAATCCAGCAGGGAAAAACAATTCCTAGGAAATTTGGGGGGTGGGAGATGTCCCAGGGTGGCCCCAGCCCCTCCCCTGATGTCCCCATGTCCCCTTGGGTGGCCCCAGCCCCTTGGGAATTGTCCCAGGGTGGCCCAAACTCCTCGGGAGCTGCCCCAGGGTGGCCCCAGCCCCTCCCCTGCTGTCCCCATGTCCCCTTGGGTGGCCCCAGCCCCTCTCCTGCTGTCCCCATGTCCCCTTGGGTGTCCCCTGTCCCCTCGGGAGTTGCCCCAGGGTGGCCCCAGCCCCTTGGGAGCTGTCCCCATGTCCCCTTGGGTGGCCCCAGCCCCTCCCCTGATGTCCCCATGTCCCCTTGGGTGGCCCCAGCCCCTTGGGAATTGTCCCAGGGTGGCCCAAACTCCTCGGGAGCTGCCCCAGGGTGGCCCCAGCCCCTCCCCTGCTGTCCCCATGTCCCCTTGGGTGGCCCCAGCCCCTCTCCGCTGTCCCCATGTCCCCTTGGGTGGCCCCAGCCCCTCGGGAGCTGCTCCAGGGTGGCCCAAACCCCTTGGGAGCTGTCCCCATGTCCCCTTGGGTGGCCCCAGCCCCTCTCCTGCTGTCCCCCTGTCCCCTTGGGTGGCCCCATCCCCTCCCCTGCTGTCCCATGTCCCCTCGGGAGCTGCTCCAGGGTGGCCCCAGCCCCTCCCCTGCTGTCCCCCTGTCCCCTTGGGTGGCCCTGTTCCCTCCCCTGCTGTCCCCTGTCCCTTGGTGGCTCCCAGCCCCCTCTCCCGCTGTCCCCATGTCCCCTTGGGTGGCCCCCAGCCCTCGGGAGCTGCCCAGGGTGGCCCAAACCCCCTTGGGAGCTGTCCCCATGTCCTCGCGGGTGGCCCCAGCCCCTCTCCTGCTGTCCCCCTGTCCCCATGGGTGGCCCCAGCCCCTCTCCTGCTGTCCCCATGTCCCCTTGGGTGGCCCCAGCCCCCGTCCCCCGCAGCCCCAGGGGACCCTGGTGGCACTCACTGTCCAGCGTGGCTGGCAGAGCTGACACCTCGTTGCCTCTCTGCCTGTTGGTCAGGGTGTTGGAGTGCTTCAGGGGGAAACCTGCCAGGAACACAACACAGGGGGTTGTTCATTTACTCTCTTTTAATTTGGGGTTAATTCAGTTATTCTCAATTAATTTGGGGTTTATTCCCCATTAATTTGGGGTTTGTTCCCTATTAATTTTGGGTTTGTTCTTTATTTTTTTAGTTATTCTCTATTTCTTTAGTTATTCTCAATTGATTTGGAGTTTATTCCTTATTAATTTAGGGTTTATTATCTATTTATTTATTTATTTTCAATTAATTTGGGGTTTATTCTCTATTGATTTAGTTATTCTCAATTAATTTGGGGTTTATTCCTTATTAATTTAGGGTTTATTCACTATTTATTTATCTATTCTCAATTAATTTGGGGTTTATTCCCTATTGATTTAGGATTTGTTTTCTATTTTTAAAATTATTCTCTATTTATTTATTTATTATCAATTATTTTGGGGTTTATTAGCTATTAATTTAGGGTTTATTCTCTATTTATTTATTTATTTATTCTCAATTAATTTGGGGTTTATTCCCCATTAATTTAGGGTTTGTTCTCTATTTTTTTTTTAGTTATTCTCTATTGATTTAGTTATTCTCAATTAATTTGGGGTTTATTCCTTCTTAATTTAGGGTTTATTCACTATTTATTTATTTATTCTCAATTAATTTGGGGTTTATTCCCTATTAATTTGGGGTTTGTTCTCTATTTTTTTTTTAGTTATTCTCTATTTCTTTAGTTATTCTCAATTATTTTGGGGTTTATTCCTTATTAATTTAGGGTTTATTCACTATTTATTTATTTATTCTCAATTAATTTGGGGTTTATTCCCTATTAATTTTGGGTTTATTATCTATTTATTTATTTATTTTCAATTAATTTGGGGTTTATTCTCTATTGATTTAGTTATTCTCAATTAATTTGGGGTTTATTCCTTATTAATTTAGGGTTTATTCACTATTTATTTATCTATTCTCAATTAATTTGGGGTTTATTCCCTATTGATTTAGGATTTGTTTTCTATTTTTAAAATTATTCTCTATTTATTTATTTATTATCAATTATTTTGGGGTTTATTAGCTATTAATTTAGGGTTTATTCTCTATTTATTTATTTATTTATTCTC
>JAVTVJ010011964.1:43655-57216 GCA_034509425.1 Eopsaltria australis
GGTGGCCCCAGCCCCTTGGGAGCTGTCCCCATGTCCCCTTGGGTGGCCCCAGCCCCTCCCCTGATGTCCCCATGTCCCCTTGGGTGGCCCCAGCCCCTTGGGAATTGTCCCAGGGTGGCCCAAACTCCTCGGGAGCTGCCCCAGGGTGGCCCCAGCCCCTCCCCTGCTGTCCCCATGTCCCCTTGGGTGGCCCCAGCCCCTCTCCCGCTGTCCCCATGTCCCCTTGGGTGGCCCCAGCCCCTCGGGAGCTGCTCCAGGGTGGCCCAAACCCCTTGGGAGCTGTCCCCATGTCCCCGTGGGTGGCCCCAGCCCCTCTCCTGCTGTCCCCATGTCCCCGTGGGTGCCCAAAAGGCCCCTTCCCTTTCTGCCTGTCCCATGTCCCCCTGGGTGGCCCCAGCCTCTTGGGAGCTGCTCCATGGTGGCCCCAGCCTCTCTCCTCCTGTCCCCATGTCCCCGTGGGTGGCCCCAGTCCCTCTCCTGCTGTCCCCATGTCCCTTTAGGTGGCCCCAGCCCCTCCCCTGCTGTCCCCATGTCCCTTTGGGTGGCCCCAGCCCCTCTCCTGCTGTCCCCCTGTCCCCGTGGGTGGCCCCAGCCCCTCCCCTGCTGTCCCCATGTCCCCTTGGGTGGCCCCAGCCCCCATCCCCTGCAGCCCCCGTCCCCTGCAGCCCCAGGGGACACTGGTGGCACTCACTGTCCAGCGTGGCTGGCAGAGCTGACACCTCGTTGCCTCTCTGCCTGTTGGTCAGGGTGTTGGAGTGCTTCAGGGGGAAACCTGCCAGCAACACAACACAGGGGGTTGTTCATTTACTCTCTATTAATTTGGGGTTAATTCAGTTATTCTCAATTAATTTGGGGTTTATTCCCTATTAATTTGGGGTTTGTTCTCTATTTTTTTTTTAGTTATTCTCTATTTCTTTAGTTAATCTCAATTAATTTGGGGTTTATCCCCTATCAATTTAGGATTTGTTTTCTATTTTAAAAATTATTCTCTATTTATTTATTTATTATCAATTATTTTGGGGTTTATTAGCTATTAATTTAGGCTTTGTTCTCTATTTATTTATTTATTTATTCTCAATTAATTTGGGGTTTATTCCCTATTAATTTGGGGTTTGTTCTCTATTTTTTTTTTAGTTATTCTCTATTTCTTTAGTTATTCTCAATTAATTTGGGGTTTATTCCTTATTAATTTAGGGTTTATTCACTATTTATTTATTTTTTCTCAAATAATTTGGGGTTTATTCCCTATTAATTTTGGGTTTATTATCTATTTATTTATCTATTTTCAATTAATTTGGGGTTTATTCTCTATTGATTTAGTTATTCTCAATTAATTTGGGGTTTATTCCTTATTAATTTAGGGTTCATTCACTATTTATTTATCTATTCTCAATTAATTTGGGGTTTATCCCCTATCAATTTAGGATTTGTTTTCTATTTTAAAATTATTCTCTATTTATTTATTTATTATCAGTTATTTTGGGGTTTATTAGCTATTAATTTAGGGTTTATTCTCTATTTATTTATTTATTTATTCTCAATTAATTTGGGGTTTATTTGCTATTAATTTTGGGTTTGTTCTCTATTTTTTTTAGTTATTCTCTATTTCTTTAGTTATTCTCAATTAATTTGGGGTTTATTCCCTATTAATTTAGGGTTTATTCACTATTTATTTATTTATTCTCAATTAATTTGGGGTTTATTCCCTATTAATTTTGGGTTTATTATCTATTTATTTATCTATTTTCAATTAATTTGGGGTTTATTCTCTATTGATTTAGTTATTCTCAATTAATTTGGGGTTTATTCCCTATTAATTTTGGGTTTATTATCTATTTATTTATCTATTTTCAATTAATTTGGGGTTTATTCTCTATTGATTTAGTTATTCTCAATTAATTTGGGGTTTATTCCTTATTAACTTAGGGTTTATTCACTATTTATTTATCTATTCTCAATTAATTTGGGGTTTATTCCCTATTAATTTAGGATTTGTTTTCTATTTTTAAAATTATTCTCTATTTATTTATTTATTATCAATTATTTTGGGGTTTATTAGCTATTAATTTTGGGTTTATTCCCTATTAATTTTGAGTTTATTCTTTATTAATTTATTCATTCTCCATTAGTTTCATTATTTATTTATTTGTTTATTCTCTACTTATTCTCCATTAATTTTGGGTTTATTCGCTATTAATCTCAAGTTTATTCTTTATCTAGTTATTTATTTATTCTCTATTAATTTTGGGTTTATTCTCTATTAATTTCGAGTTTATTATTTATTTATTTATTTGTTTGTTCTCCATTAATTTTGGTTTTATTCTCCATTAATTTCGAGTTTATTCTTTATTTAGTTATTTAATTATTTATTTATTCTCTATTAATTTCGGGCTCATTCTCTATTAATTTGGAGTTTATTCTTTATTTAGTTATTTATTTATTCTCTAATAATTTCAGGTTTATTCCCTATTTGTTTATTTGTTTATTCCCTATTTATTCTCTATTAATTTTGACTTTATTCTCTATTAAATTCAAGATTATTTATTTATTGTTTATTTATTTATTCCCTATTAATTTCCAATATTTATTTATTTATTCATTCATTCATTCTCCATTAATCTCAAATTTATTTTCCATTAATTTAAATCCCCATCCTCACCGGGCTCCACTCGAAAATCCCAAAATATTCCCAACCCCTGATCCGCCGTTTTACTGGGAAAAAAATCCATGGAAAACAAAAATTCCCACCTCCAACCCCAGCGTGGAGCAGCAGCGACCTCTCCGGGCTCAGCGAGGAGGCAGCACCGACCTTTGGGATTGGGATGGGATTGGGATTTCTCCCACATTTGAAGCTTTTTCCCAGGTTTTTTTTTTGGGATGAGGGATCCCCGGGATTTCTCCCCACTCACCATCCAGAGCCGGGGCCTCGCCGCTGCTCTGGGAATCCACGGGAGCAGCCGAGGAATTCCGCAGGCTCTCGGCTCCACCTGCACCAGGAATCACCCACGGGGAGGATTCTTGGGATCCCACGGGAATGCCAGACTGATCCCGGTTTCCAGGAGGATCCCGGATCCAGTTTGTGCCCAGCATTCCCAGCAGTCCCAGCCTGATCCCGGTTTCCAGGAGGATCCTGGATCCAGTTTGTGCCCAGCATTCCCAGCATGGGAGTCCCAGTCTGATCCCAGTTTCCAGGAGGATCCCGGATCCAGTTTGTGCCCAGTATTCCCAGCATGGGAGTCCCAGTCTGATCCCGGTTTCCAGGAGGATCCTGGATCCAGTTTGTGCCCAGTATTCCCAGCATGGGAGTCCCAGTCTGATCCCAGTTTCCAGGAGGATCCTGGATCCAGTTTGTCCCCAGCATTCCCAGTCTGATCCCGGTTTCCAGGAGGATCCTGGATCCAGTTTGTGCCCAGCATTCCCAGCCTGATCCCAGTTTCCAGGAGGATCCTGGATCCAGTTTGTCCCCAGCATTCCCAGCCTGATCCCAGCTTCCAAGAGGATCCCGGATCCAGTTTGTCCCCAGCATTCCCAGGATGGGAGATCCCAGACCCAGATCCCAGTTTCCAGGAGGATCCTGGATCCAGTTTGTGCCCAGCATTCCCAGTCTGATCCCGGTTTCCAGGAGGATCCTGGATCCAGTTTGTGCCCAGCATTCCCAGTCTGATCCCAGTTTCCAGGAGGATCCCAGATCCAGTTTGTGCCCAGCATTCCCAACTCACTGTCCCCGCATTCCGACAGCGCCATGTCCCGATCCTGCAACCCGGGAATCACCCACGGGGAGGATTCTTGGGATCTCATGGGAGATCCCAGACCCAGATCCCGGTTTCCAGGAGGATCCTGGATCCAGTTTGTGCCCAGCATTCCCAGTCTGATCCCGGTTTCCAGGTGGATCCCGGATCCAGTTTGTGCCCAGCATTCCCAGTCTGATCCCAGTTTCCAGGAGGATCCTGGATCCAGTTTGTCCCCAGCATTCCCAGGATGGGAGATCCCAGACCCAGATCCCAGTTTCCAGGAGGATTCCGGATCCAGTTTGTGCCCAGCATTCCCAGCTCACCGTCCCCGCATTCCGACAGGGCCATGTCCCGATCCCCGCTGGCCGCCAGCTCCTCCGCTGCCTCTTCACCCTTTTCCCCCTTTTTCCACCCAATTCCGGGGGTTTCCCGATGCCTCCGGCTGCTCCTTCACCTTCCCTGCACGAGGATGGGTTGGGAAGAGGGGGAAAAGCAGGGATACATGGGATGGATCCCGAGTGCAGACCCCCAAAGTGCAGCAATTCCCCAATTCCTGGGGATTCCCCTTATTCCCTCTGTCCCAATCCCTGGGGATCTCCCTTCGTGGGATCTCCCTTCCCTCCTCATTCCTGGGATTCCCCCTTCCCTTCCCATCCCCATTCTTGGGATCCCCCTTATTCTCCTCGTCCCAATCCCTGGGGATCTCCCTTATTCTCCTCGTCCCTATTCCTGTGGATCCCCCTTATTTTTCCCATCCCAATTCCTGGGGATTCCCCTTGTTCTCCTCACCCCAATCTCTGGGGATCTCCCTTCCCGGGATCTCCCTTCCCTCCTCATTCCTGGGATTCCCCCTTCCCTCCTCATCCCTATTCCTGTGGATCCCCCTTATTCTCCCCATCCCAATTCCCGGGGTTCCCTTTGCTCTCCTCATCCCCGTTCCCGATCCCGTTTTCCCTCTCCCCGTTCCTGCCCCTGTCCCCGTTCCCGATCCCTCTCCCCGATCCCGTTCCCGTTCCCTCTCCCCCTTCCCTCTCCCCCTCCCGGTCTCTCTCCCCGTTCCGATCCCATTCCCCGTTCCCATTCCCCGTTCCCTCTTCCCGCTCCCTCTCCCTGATCCCGGATCCCTCTCCCCCTTTCCTCTCCCCCTTCCCGGTCTCTCTCCCACTTCCCTCTCCCCGATCCCGGTTCCCATTCCCCGATCCCGGTTCCCTCTCCCCGTTCCCGGTCTCACCGCGGCGTTCCCGGCTCTCTCTCCTCTCCTTTCCCGTTGCTGCGGCCGCGGCGGGGCCGGGCCAGGCCCGGATCAGGCCCGGATCAGGCCCGGGGGAGGCCTGGATCAGGCCCGGATCAGGCCCGGATCAGGCCCGGGGGAGGCCCGGATCAGGCCCGGGACAGGCCCGGATCAGGCCCGGATCAGGCCCGGGGGAGGCCCGGATCAGGCCCGGGACAGGCCCGGATCAGGCCCGGGGGAGGCCCGGATCAGGCCCGGGACAGGCCCGGATCAGGCCCGGATCAGGCCCGGACCAGGCCCGGGGGAGGCCCGGGGGGTTCGGAGAGCCCAGCCCGGCCCCACCTCCCTCTGAGGGCACCCCTAAAGCCACACCAGGGACCCGCCCGTGGTGGCCGTGAGGCAGCGGGACCCTTTGGGGACACTTTGGGGACACCTTGGGGACACTCTGGTGACGCGTCCTGCTGTGGGCGAGGACGATGATGATCTGAGGGGTACCCCGGGTATCACAGGCTGCCACACCCCCAAACCCCTCTCAGAGCAGCGAGCCGGGGCACGCCCAACCCTGAAGCCACCGAGTGTCCCCGCGGGTGACAACGGACATTGGGGGGGGGGGGGGGTGACACGATTTTGGGGTGGCGCTGACGCGGAACCTTTGCACCGCCGCCGCGTTTCCAGCCCGGGGGTGTTTTCACCGGGGGGGGGGGTCGGGTTTGGGGGGCGCGCCGGCGGAAGCGGAAGTGGCGGCGGGCGGGATGGAGGAACCGGAGATGCAGCTGAAGGTGAAGAAAGGTGGGACCGGGAGCGGGACCGGGAGCGGGACCGGGAGCGGCGGCCGCGGCTCGGGAGGGACCCGGGGGCTGCGGGGAGGGGCTCGGGGAGGCTCCGCGGCCGTGATTTGCCCGGTGGCGGTGGTGTCGCGGTGGTGTCGCGATAGAGCGCTGTCGCGACAGGGCCCTGAGGGGAGGGGGGGGCCCTGAGGGGGCTCGGTCGCGACAGGGACACGGAGCAGCAGCAGCAGCAGCAGCAGGGGGTGGTTATTCCTGGAAAAGTCTTGGATTGATTCCCGGTTTATTCCCGTTTCAGGATTCGGAATCTCCATGGATTCCTGTGGAGAGGTTTCCGTGGGTTTCCATGGAGAGATTTTAATGGATTTTTGTGGAGAGATTTCCATGGATTTCTCTGGATTTCCATGAAGATATTTCCAGGAATTTCCATGGATTTCCATGGATTTCTGTGGAGAGATTCCCATGGATTTCCATGGAGAGATTTCCATGGATTTGTGTGGGTTTCCATGGAGAAATTTCCATGAATTTCCATGGATTTCCGTGGAGAGATTCCCATGGATTTCCATGAAGATATTTCCAGGAATTTCCATGGGTTTATATGGAGAGATTTCCATGGATTTCCATGGAGATATTTCTGTGGATTCCCATGGATTTCTGTAGGGATATTTCCATGGGCCTGCTCCCGTGTATCCCGAATTCCCAGATGAATTCCCGGTGCTGAATTCCCGTTTTCCCGGCAGTGACGGACAAGTTCACGGAGAGCCTGTACGTGCTGGCCAACGAGCCCTCGGTGGCGCTGTTCCGGCTGCAGGAGCACGTGCGCCGCTCCCTGCCCGAGCTGGCCCAGCACAAGGTCAGTGCCGCCTTTCCCGGGAATCCCGGCAGCGCTGGGATCGTCCCATCCCATCCCGGACCTTCCCATCCCATCCCGGACCTTCCCATCCCATCCCTTCCCACCCCATCCCGGACCTTCCCATCCCATCCCGGACCTTCCCATCCCGGACCTTCCCATCCCATCCCTTCCCACCCCATCCCGGACCTTCCCATCCCGTCCTGGACCTTCCCATCCCATCCCATCCCGGACCTTCCCACCCCATCCCGGACCTTCCCACCCCATGGATCCCATCCCAAACCTTCCCATCCCATCCCGGACCTTCCCATCCCATCCCAGACCTTCCCATCCCATCCCGGACCTTCCAATCCCATCCCGGACCTTCCCATCTCTTCCCATCCCATCCCGGACCTTCCCATCCCATCCCGGACCTTCCAATCCCATCCCGGACCTTCCCATCTCTTCCCATCCCATCCCGGACCTTCCGATTCCATCCTGAACCTTCCAACCCCAAACCATCCCATCCCTAATCCCAAACATTCCAACCCCATCCCAAACCTTCCCATCCTGTCCCGGACCTTCCCACCCCATCCCGGACCTTCCCACCCCATGGATCCCATCCCAAACCTTCCCATCCCCTGGATCCCATCCCATCCCATGGATCCCATCCCATCCCATCCCATGGATCCCATCCCATCCCATGGATCCCATCCCATGGATCCCATCCCATCCCATCCTGAACCTTCCAATCCCAAACCTTCCGACCCCATCCCAAACCTTCCCATCCCATGGATCCCATCCTGGACCTTCTGACCCCATCCCGGACCTTCCCATCCCATCCCATGGATCCCATCCCATCCCAAACCTTCCAGTCCCTAATCCCAAACCTTCCCATCCCATCCCAGACCTTCCAACCCAATCCCGGACCTTCCAACCCCGTCCCAAACCTTCCCATCCCATGGATCCCATCCCATCCCATGGATCCCATCCCATCCCATCCCATGGATCCCATCCCATGGATCCCACCCCATCCTGGACCTTCCGATCCCATCCTGAACCTTCCAATCCCAAACCATCCCATCCCAAACCTTCCAGTCCCTAATCCCAAACATTCCAACCCCATCCCAAACCTTCCCATCCTGTCCCAGACCTTCCCACCCCATCCCGGACCTTCCAATCCAATCCAATCCCATCCCATTCCAGACCTTCCAATCCTATCCTGAGCCTTCCAACCCCATTCCAAACCTTCCCATCCCAAACCTTCCCATCCCATCCCAAACCTTCCCATCCCATGGATCCCATCCCATCCCATCCCATCCCATCCCAGTTCCCATGGATTCCCATGGATCCATCCCACTCCCATCCCATCCCATCCCATCCCATCCATCCCTGATCCCATCCCATCCCATCCCATCCTGAACCTTCCAATCCCAAACCATCTCATCCCATCCCATCCCAAACCTTCCAGTCCCTAATCCCAAACATTCCAACCCCATCCCAAACCTTCCCATCCTGTCCCAGACCTTCCCACCCCATCCCGGACCTTCCAATCCAATCCAATCCAATCCAATCCCATCCCATTCCGGACCTTCCAATCCTATCCTGAGCCTTCCAACCCCATTCCAAACCTTCCCATCCCATGGATCCCACCCCATCCCATCCCATGGATCCCACCCCATCCCATCCCATCCCATCCCATGGATCCCATCCCATCCCATGGATCCCATCCCATCCCATCCCATGGATCCCATCCCATGGATCCCATCCCATCCCAAACCTTCCACCAGCCCAGGGTGATTCCACAGATCCACGGGTTGCCACAGATTCTCTGGGAATCCCATCCCAGCCCCTCCCAGCCAGGAATTTCTTCCCAAAATCCCACCCAAATCTTCCCATTCCCAGTTTAAATCCATTCCCTGTGTCCTGCAATTCCATCCCTCATCCCAAATCCCTCTCCAGCTCTCCTGGAGCCCCTCTGGAAGCAGCTCCAAGATTTCCCTGGAGCTTCTCCCACCTTTCCTTGGACATTCCAGGGATGGAGCAACCCCAGCTTCTCTGGGAATTCCATCCCATTCCCTCCCCACATTCCCAACCAGGAATTCCATCCCAATCTCCCCATTCCCAGTTTAAACCCTGCCTAATCCATGTTTTTTTTTCCATTCCCAGTCGGACATGCAGAGCTGGGAGGAGCAGAGCCAGGGAGCCATCTACACTGTGGAATATGCCTGCAGGTGTGGAATTCCGGGAATTCCGGGCTGGGAATTGGGAATTCCTGGAATTCTGGGCTGGGAATTGCTGGAATTCTGGGCTGGAAGTTGGGAATTCCTGGAATTCTGGGCTGAAAATTGGGAATTGCTGGAATTCTGGGCTGGAAGTTGAGAATTCCTGGAATTCTGGGCTGGAAATTGGGAATTCCTGGAATTCTGGGCTGAAAATTGGGAATTCCTGGAATTCTGGGCTGAAAATTGGGAATTCCTGGAATTCTGGGCTGGAAGTTGGGAATCCCTGGAATTCCGGGCTGGAAATTGGGAATCCCTGGAATTCTGGGCTGGAAAACACAGCAGGATCCAGGGAATGAGGGTGGGATTTGGGATGAGCTTTGAGTAGGAATTTCCTGGAATTCAGGGCTGGAAATTGGGAATTCCGGGAATTCTGGGCTGGAAAACACAACAGGATCCAGGGAACTAGTTGGGATTTGGGATTTTCACTTTGAGAGGGAAATTCCTGGGATTTCAGGCTGGAATTTGGGAATCCCTGGAATTCTGGGCTGAAAATTGGGAATCCCTGGAATTCTGGGCTGGAAAACACAGCAGGATCCAGGGGATGAGGGTGGGATTTGGGATGAGCTTTGAGAAGGAATTTCCTGGAATTCTGGGCTGGAAGTTGGAAATTCTTGGAATTCTGGGCTGGAGACCCCAACAGGATCCAGGAAATGAGGGTGGGAATAGCTGGGATTTGGGATTTTCACTTTGGGAGGGAAATTCCTGGAATTCCATGTGGGAAAACCCAGCAGGATCCAAGGAATGAGCTGGGATTTGGGCTTTTCACTTTGAGGATGGAATTCAGGGCTGGAAGTTGGGAATTCCTGGAATTCTGGGCCTGGAAAACCCAGCAGGATCCAAGGAATGAGCTGGGATTTGGGATGAGCTTTGAGCTCTTAGCAGGAATTTTCACTTTGAAATTCCTGGAATTCTGAGCTGAAAGTTGGAAATCCCTGGAATTCTGGGCTGGAAAACCCAGCAGGATCCAAGGAATGAGGGTGGGAAGAGCTGGGATTTGGGATTTTCACTTGGACAGGGAAATTCCTGGAATTCTGAGCTGGAAATAGGGAATCCCTGGAATTCCGGGCTGGAAATTGAGAATTCCTGGAATTCTGGGCTGGAAAACACAGCAGGATCCAGGGAATGAGGGTGGGATTTGGGGTGAGCTTTGAGAAGGAATTTCCTGGAATTCAGAGCTGGAAGTTGGAAATTCCTGGAATTCTGGGCTGGAAAACCCAACAGGATCCAGGAAATGAGGGTGGGAAGAGCTGGGATTTGGGTTTTTCACTTTGGGAGGGAAATTCCTGGAATTCCAGGTTGGAAAACCCAGCAGGATCCAAGGAATGAGCTGGGATTTGGGCTTTTCACTTTGAGGATGGAATTCCTGGAATTCAGGGCTGGAAGTTGGGAATTCCTGGAATTCTGGGCCTGGAAAACACAGCAGGATCCAAGGAATGAGCTGGGATTTGGGATGAGCTTTGAGCTCTTAGCAGGAATTTTCACTTTGAAATTCCTGGAATTCTGAGCTGAAAGTTGGAAATCCCTGGAATTCTGGGCTGGAAAACCCAGCAGGATCCAGGGGATGAGGGTGGGATTTGGGATGAGCTTTGAGAGGGAATTTCCTGGAATTCTGGGCTGGAAGTTGGAAATTCCTGGAATTCTGGGCTGGAAATTGGGAATTCCTGGAATTCTGGGCTGGAAAACCCAGCAGCATCCCGGGAATGATCCCAGGAATGAGCTGGAATTCAGGATGAGCTTCAACCACCAGGAATTCCCTTGGATTTACCAACTCCTTCCCCACAATTTCCCCTTTCAAACTCCATTTTCCCTGAATTCCCACCACAAAACCCACCCAAAACCTCGAGATTTCCCGGGAAAAAACCGGGAGCAACCAAAACTCGGGAATTCCAGCTCCGTCCTCATCCCGTTTTTCCCACTTTTCCCGTTTTTCCCGCTTTTCCAGCGCCATCAAGAACATGACAGACAGCAGTGTTTACTTCAAGAGCATCGACAGCCTCCTCAAACATTCCATAGCCATGAAGGAGCAGCTCAATGCAGCCCAGGGCCGCAGGTATTCCCAAAAAATCCTTGGAAAACAATTCCAGGATCATCCAGGATGAGATTCCCGGTTTTTTTCCCGCTCCCCGGGGTGAAAAGGGGAAAAAAAAATGGGAATAAATGGAATTTTTGGGAGGTTTTGTTGTGTTTCCAAAGGGGGGGGGGGTTTGGTGGGTTTGAAGGGTTTGGGAATTTGGGGGTTTAGGGATTGGGGAGGGAATTCCCAGATCCTGGAAAAACTCAGCTCAGCATCAGGGATTTGCTGGCCCTGTGGAGATCTTGGGATATTCCAGGTGTTCTTTGTGGCAGGGATGCAGCCTGGGAATTTTTTGGGGAGTTTTTGGGGAATTTTTTGGGAGTTTTTGGGGAATTTTTTGGGAATTTTGGGAATTTTTTGGAGAATTTTTGACAATTTTTGGGGATTTTTTTTGAATTTTTGGGGGAATTTTTGGGAATTTTTTGGGAGTTTTTGAGGAATTTTTTGGGAGTTTTTGGGGACTTTTTTGGGAGTTTTTGGGGAATTTTTTGGGAGTTTTTGGGGAATTTTTTGGGAGTTTTTTGGGAATTTTTTGGGAGTTTTTGGGGAATTTTTTGGGAGTTTTTGGGGAATTTTTTGGGAATTTTTTTAGGGAATTTTTTAGGGAATTTTTGGGAATTTTTTGATATTTAAAATTATTTT
Source organism: Eopsaltria australis (assembly GCA_034509425.1). Taxonomy (NCBI): domain Eukaryota; kingdom Metazoa; phylum Chordata; class Aves; order Passeriformes; family Petroicidae; genus Eopsaltria; species Eopsaltria australis. The sequence continues at coordinate 55,233 of JAVTVJ010011964.1, forward strand.
TTGGTATCTTTAAATTATTTTTTGGTATTTTTAAATTATTTTTTGGTATTTTTAAAAAATATTTTTGGGGTTTTTTTATTTATGGGAGAGTTTTTAGGGTTTTTAAAAAAACTTTTTTTGGGGGGGGGAATTTTTTTGGGATTCTTTTGGGGTGGAGATTTTTTTGGGAATTTGTTGGGATTTTTGGGGGAATTTTTTGGGATTTTTTGGGGAATTTTTTGGGATTTTTTGGGGATTTTTTGGGGATTTTTTTGAGGATTTTTTGGGGAATTTGTTGGGATTTTTTTGGGAATTTGTTGGGATTTTTGGGGGAATTTTTTTGATTTTTGGGGGAATTTTTGGGGATTTTTTGGGGATTTTTTGAGGAATTTATTGGGATTTTTTGGGGATTTTTTGAGGAATTTATTGGGATTTTTTTGGGATTTGTTGGAATTTTTTTGGGGAATTTGTTGGGATTTTTAGGGAATTTTTTGGGGAATTTGCTGGGATTTTTTGGGGAATTTGTTGTTATTTTTGGGGAATTTGTTGGGAATTTTTGGGAATTCGTTGGGATTTTTTGGGAATTTGTTGGGAATTTTTTGGGGAATTCGTTGGGATTTTTTGGGGATTTTTTTGGGGAATTTATTGGGATTTTTTTTTTAATTTTTTGGGATTTTTTGGGGACATTTTTTTCCTCATGCCAGGGACGTGAATTTTTAAGGAAAACCCCAAATTCCCACATTTTCATACACCTTTCCCTTTTTTCCCCACAGCACCATCACCCCCCAACCCAAGAATCCTCCAGGAACTTCCTGATTTTTCCATCCTGAATTTTCCAACCTTGAGAAAAACTGGACAAAAAATTCCCTCCCCAACCCCTGGAACTCCACAGGTACAAAAAAAACCCCTGAATTCCCAGGAAAAAAAAAGAAGAGCTGGAAAATCCCAAATCCCTTCTTTTTGGGATCTCTTTTCCATGGAAAAACGAGGTTGGTTTTGAGTTCATCCTTCCCAGTTCTTTTTCCAGGTTTTTTTTTTTAATCCCAAATGAGGTTTTCCCTCAGGAATTTGGTGTCAAAAGCTGGAATTTGATCCCTCTCCAAGCTTTTCTTGAGGAGGAATTCTCCAAGGAGAAACTTTTCCAGAGGGTGCCAAGGAATTGCTGGATTTGTTTTTAATGAGGACGAGAATAAAAAGGAAAAAAAAATCCTAAAAAACCAACAAAAAAATTCCTTTTAAAGAGGGTTTTTTTTCCCAACTTTTCTCCTCTCACCGTGGGAATTCCAAGCTCCTTTTTATTCCAAGACCATGGAGCAAAATAATGTGGAATTTGAGCCTTTCAAGGGAAAAAAAAAAAGGGATTGTCCCATTCCTTAAAATCCTACAAATAAAAGGATTTTTTTTTTTTAAATTTTGTCCCATTCCCAATTTTTTTGGGAGGCAGAGCTTTGGTGTGGATCCCTCCTGGAGCTGGGATTTTCCAGGGATAAAGGGAAGGGGTCAATGCTGAGCTCAAAAATTCCAGGGAATTGGTGTTGGGATGACAGGTGGTTTTTAGGATGATAGCAGTGACACCCCAAATCCTCTTTTTCCCACCCCAAATCCCCTTTTTCCCACCCCAAATCCCCTTTTTCCCACCCCAAATCCTCTTTTTCCCACCCCAAATCCTCTTTTTCCCACCCCAAATCCTCTTTTCCCACCCCAAATCCTCTTTTGCCACCCCAAATCCTCTTTTGCCACCCCAAATCCTCTTTTGCCACCCCAAATCCTCTTTTGCCACCCCAAATCCTCTTTTCCCACCCCAAATCCTCTTTTCCCACCCCAAATCTATTTTTTCTGACCCCAAAACCATTCTTGGCCACCCCAAATCCCCTTTTTCCCGCCCCAAATCCTCTTTTTCCTGCCCCAAATCCTCTTTTTCCCACCCCAAATTTGCTTTTTCCCACCCCAAATCTGCTCTCTGCCACCCCAAGTCTGTCCTGACACCCCAAATCCTCTTTTTCCC
>JAVTVJ010011965.1:0-36611 GCA_034509425.1 Eopsaltria australis
GCTGGCCATCCCTCGGGGCCGCTGGCCATCCCTCGGGCCCGCTGGCCATCCCTCGGGGCCGCTGGCCATCCCTCCCTTCGGGCGAGCGCTGGAGCGGGCAGGGGCTGCTCCGTCTCCTTCCTCCGCATCCCGCGCCCGCTGCCCCGCTCCCCGCGCGGCTCCTCTGTCCACGGAGCAGGGAACTCTCTGCCAACAGAGGTTTCTGGAACTCCCCCAGGGACCTGCGGTGGCCCCGAGCCGAGCTTAGGAGAGCTGACAGCCTCACGGCCGTCCCTGCCCGTCCTGGCTTTCTCATTCCCGGTTTTCTCGGCTGCCCCATGGCTGTCCCGGTGCCCGGCGTGTCCCCGCTGTCCCCGGGCTGCTCAGGTTCCTCTGCAGCCCTTGCCGGGCGGGCCATGCCCCGCAGCCGGCCCGCGGCTCGCTGGCACTGCCCCGATACTCGAGCTGCCTTTGCGTGTTTAATTCCCTGCCCTGTAATTAGCTGCCCGGGCTGTCATTAGCGGCGGGCGGTGCAGCCGGGATCCCCGGCGGTGGCCGTGTCCCAAACCGCAGCTGCGACAGCTGGGACAGCCCGTGTCCTCCGTGGGCACGGTGCCACCATGGCCACTGTCCCCGCAGCCTGTGCCGTGTCCCATCCATTTGTACGCTGGGTTATCCGTGGTTGATGCTCCGATGCTTTTCCTGCCTTTCCCACGGATTATTGCCGGCACCCCGGGGATGAGGAGCACACAGCTGTCCCCAGCCGCGTGTCCAGCCAGCCGTGGCTGTCCCCGGTCACCTGCAGGGGCCTTTCTGGGTCACCCTGTGTGACCTGGCTGTTGCACAAGGCCACTAGCGCTGCTGAGCCACGTCAGAGCGCCGAGCCCGGGACGTGCAGCACAGCACGGCCCCGAGACACCTGAATTAGAGGCTGTGCCAGGAGGGGAAGCCACAGCGTCCTGGGAGCAGTCATCCTTTGGTGACAAACTGCCCTTGGAGCTGCCTCGTCCCTCCTGGAAACAGAGCTTTGTTCCCAGCCTGCTCTTTGTGCACCTTCCACCGCGTCCTCTGTTCCAGAGCCTAATGCTGGACCACCCCACCCACCTCCCACCTTCTCCCTCCCACTGACCACCCCCTTGGCTTGCTGAACCCTCTCTGGAGGCCGGGGAGGGACACCGAGGTGGCTGTGCAGAACCTGGAGGCCTGCCTGGCAGAATATCTCCTCTCCCAGGATCCAGCCCTGAGCTGCTCCGAGCTGGGAGGAGCCAGAGCTGGTGATGCTGAGCTCTGGGGCAGGCTGGGCACCCTTTCTTGTGCTCTGGGATCTGGAGCAGGCTGGGTGCCCGGTTTTCCCAGTGCCCTTCACAAACCTTAAGGAAATGCCATGTGCTGTTTGCATCGTGCATCCCCAACGTCCTGGTGCAGCTTTTCCCTCACTCTTCAATGACAGAGGGGACAGAAGTGTCCCTGCGAGTCGAGGTGTCACTGGGGAGCCATGGGGTGAGAGGGCTCTCTGCACATCTGTCTGCACCTCTGGCACATCTGTCTGCACCTCTGGCTCTCTGTCCGTGGGAGGCAGGGGTCAGAGATCTCCACACCGGGAGGTTTGGGGCACCTCTCTGTGCTGGGTAACGCTCCATGCTGGATGTGCATGGATCTGCAACCATCCTATAATGAAAACACAGAGATCGTGACTCGGGAGGCAGCTGGAAATGAGCTCTGTGAGCGAGGGGCTCTCCTCTACACAAAAGCCAAGGCTGTGTCTATTCAATCCCAAATTAATTCCTCAAGGAATTAATTTACCACAGACCCACGGAGCAGCACACCCCCGGTTTCTTTCCTCTCCGGTGGGATCCTTTAAACCCCAACCTGTGCTCCTCGTGCCTCTTTTCCCAGGAGCGGGCACAGATGCCAGCAGCTCCATCAAAGCCACCTTTCCCAGCCGGCTCTGTCCCAGCCGCTGGTGACAAAGGCTCGGCGCCGGCGGGGGCTGCGATTCCCAGGGGTGCGGGGTGCCCGCCTGGTTAACAGCGGGTTTAAGTCAATGTTTGCCCGGAGGTCACCCCCGGCTGTCCCCCACTGTGTGCGGGGCTGTTCCCATGCGGGCCGGGCGCTGCCGGCGGCACAAAGGAGCAGTCACTCAGCATTAGCGGCCGCACAATGCGGCTCCTGCTGCACCCGCCGCGCTGAGATCCCCACCAAAAACCCCTCCCGGGAAGGGCAGGGAGAGACACGGATCCCAGCAGAAGGGGGGCTCTCCCAGGGGTGGGGGAAGGCGCTGTGGGGATTAGCTGGGGGTGTCGCAAAGTCCGGCTGTGAGTGGGAGGATTTGGGGGCAGCGTGGCTTTGTCCTGGTGCAGGGAGAGCCGAGGGGGCACAGGGTGGGTGTGGGGCCCTGGGGGATCAGTTATGGGCTGGGAATTATGGATCCAGACGTGGGGCCCCACAAGGTGCAGGTACACCTGGAAATTTCCTTGGAGAGACACTGGTGAAGGTTCGGGAGGGGGAGAAATGACCACTGGGATTGGTGTTTGGAGAAGAGCAGGGATTTCCTCACTAATCCCTGCCTTGGAGGGCTGTCCAAGGACATCGACTCCAAGCTGTGCCTGATCCCCACCTTGTCACCAGCCCAGAGCACTGAGTGCCACATCCAGGTGTTCCTTGGACACCTCCAGGGCTGGTGATTCCGCTGCTTCCCTGAGCACCTGTTCCAATGCCTGAAGGCCCTTTCAGCGTGGAAATTCCTCCTGATGTCCAGCGGGTTATCCTTCCCTTATTTTGACTGCAGGCAGCCAAAAGGCAGAGCAGACCCCACAAAACAGACTCCTCCTGCCTCCTGCCTCTGGGGCTGGGCAGCTGCACTTTGAGCTGAGCACTCTCCTCTCAGAGCCCGCCTGGGGTTCAGGTTGGCAGCTGAGTGATGCTGGGGGAGATGCTCTGCCTGCAGACTCCCCACCCACAGCACTGTGCGGTCAAATGATTGGAAAAATCATTAAACCAACCCAAACTGAGTATTTTGAATTACGGAGCCTTTTCTTTCTGTGCAGCTCCAGAGCTGGTGAGAAGCTGACCTGCACGTGTTCCTGTCAAAGGCAGCAACACCCCTGCAACCCCAGCCCTGCAGGAGTCAGGCTGGGAGGAAAAACCCAAACCATGACACCCCTGGGCAGCCTGAACCACGGGGAGCACCCCATTCGGGCAAAAAGCTCCAAATCCCCAGTTCCAGTAGGCTTCTCCTGGAATTTTGGGGTTTCTGTGGCTTCCCTTTGTGCAATAAGGCTGGAGGGAGCTGCCTGCAGGGGATGGTGGAAAGGAGCCAGGAAATCCCCTCTGTGCAGGGGACACTGGGGACACAACATCCCAGGGGTGCCACAACATCCCAGGGGTGCCACAGCATCCCAGGGGTGCCACAACATCCCAGGGGTGCCGTGGCTGATGGCACAGCAGGGACAGGCACAGGGACAGTGCCAGGTCTCCATCAGGCTGCTGTGACTCCCCATAGGGTCTGGGTGGCACCGGGACAGGGTGACAAGCAAGGGGACAACGTGGCCGTGTTTAATGACAGGGTTTGGTCGGATTTGCTGCTCCCCATCCTTGCCCCATCCTTGGGAAGGGGCTGCAGGGTTTGGGGCTGGGCAGGAGCCGCAGCCTCAGCCCCGGGGGAGCTCAGCCCGGCCGGGCAGGGCTCTGAGAGGGAGGGGGAGCTGCCAGCCCCAGCTGCCACCGCTGAACAGTCCCTTCTTGTCCCCGAGCATCTGCCCGCGGCCCTCAAAGCCGCATTGTTTCCCCGTTAGGCACACGGGATTCCCACTGGGAAGCGGCATCCCGGAGGGGCCGGGCTGGGGTGGGAGGTGAGAGCCGGGGGGACCGGGGGAGGGGGACACGGGTGACATCGTGCCACTGCCACATCCAGGGGGCTCGTGGAGCCCCTCAGCCTCGCAGGGGCTGAGCTTGGGCTGCCCCCAGACTCACTCGAGGCGGCTCCGTGGTGATTTTGGATTTTGGGTGGGGGATAACTGGTGAAGGAGCCCCTGCGGACCGGAGCTGCCCTCCCAGGCACGGCAAGCCCCAGGGAGCGTGGGGCTGTGTGGCTCTGCACGGGCGGGATGGGACAAATCCCCGAGATTTGGTGTCGGAACAGGACCCGGGGTCGTTCCCGAGGGGGTTTGGTGGCAGCAGCGGGGAGGCAGGGGCAGGGCAGGGCGGTGACACCGCGCGGGTCCCTCCGCATCCTGACAGGGGAACAGAGACCCCAGCAGGGTTTGGGCTCACACCCAAACGTTCCTGGGCGTGGGATAAGATTCACCCCATGGGATGGCAGGAGAAAGAGCAGATGCCACTGCCCGTGCTGGGGAAGGGACTGGGGACCGTCACCTCCTCACCTCGGCACTCCTGGACTTGCCCTCAGTGCTCCCTGCGCTGTTTTTCTGGTGCCAAAGCACATCCGAGAGCACCATCTCCTGGGCACCGCGGAAAGCAGCGAGGAGACGCTGACCCAGGAGCTTCTGTGATGCATTTTGGGCTGCCGTGGCTCGAGTGGCGTCCTGGTGTGGGGCTGCACCCTGCCGGGTGCCTGAGGAGCGGAGTGGACACCCCCAGAAGGAAAAACGCTGATTTCCCCACTCGAATTCAAGCAAAGCAAGCGTGGGGGAAGATGGATAAGCTCCAGTTCCTTTTAAAGAGCTTGGATTCCCCTGAAGTTTTCCAGTTTTTCCAGCTGTGTGAGTTTATTTTGACAGCATGGAACTGGATATAACCCAGGGCTCAGGACTCTTGGGGTCTCCACCAGCACAGTGCAGCCCTGAAAAATTAAATTTGCTTCACTGGGCTTCTTCCTCAGCTGGGAATATCTCCCTGGGCTGGGACCAGACATGGATTTACTCTTTCCTGCCTTCACCTCATTCCCAGCTGTGTTTGAGCTGGGGCTGGGAAGGGTGGGAGGAGGATGAGTTGAGCAGAAACTCCTAAAAATCCTCAGATGTGCAGGTTGGACACGGCCAGGGGAAAACCTGAGGGGGTTTGGGAGGACTGGCTGAGAGCTGGGAGGGATGGGGCAGGCACCAGGGGTGGTGACCCGGAGGGGAAGAGGTGCAAGAGGTGTGATGGACCCGGAGTGGGGAGGATGGAGGAGGGAGAGGAGGGGCAGCCTCCCTTCCCCTCTGCAGCCAGCCCTGCACACCCTGGGACACGCTGGGGACACTGGGGGGACACCAGCCCAGCACAGCCACCCTGGGATGGAGCATCCATGGCTCTGGGAGAGGAGAACACGGACATGGGCACGGTGAGCCCTCAGCAGCTTTTGGCAATCACTCCTGTATGCAATTCCCAAGGCAGAGACTTCACCCAGCCCAGCCCAGCCCAGCCCAGCCCGGCCCAGCCCAGCCCAGCCCAGCCCAGCCCAGCCCAGCCCAGCCCAGCCCTGCTGGGGGTTGTGCCTGCACGGAAAAGCTGCCACCAAAATTCCACCTGGGATTTCTCCCCAGGATCCTGGCCCCAGCAGAGAGCAGAAACATCCCTGGTTCACCATTCAGGGTCTGGGGGATTGCAGCATGGATTTGATACGGAAATATTGAGACCTGCAGCGGTGTTTCAGCCTGGCACCAGGCTCAGACGTGGAGCAATCTCGTGGCTTTAAATGTGCTTTGAAAAATAAACACTTTCACATAACTCATTGTGCCTCCTCCACACCCGGCCAGGGGAAAGTTTGGGTGCTGCTGTGGAGCTCCAGGGCTGTCCCTGCATCCTCCTGTCCTTGCCAAAGGCTGCAAAGCTCCTCCCAGATGCTGCTGGGGTTGCAGGGAAGGGACCTCGGCCACCCCAAACCCTTCAGCGAGGGCTGCGTCCTCCTCTGGGTCAGAAATGTCCTGTGGTCACTGGCAGCCACTGACCCCAGCACAGAGAAGGTCTCACGTGTGGTTTCTGGAGAGGAGCTGAGCCTGGAGCCACTTTCCTGCTTGGATCAAAGGATCCTGGAGCCTTGGTTTGAGGGCATTGAATCACTGGCCATGAGCTGGACTTGCTAAAACCTAAGGAAAGAAAATACAGGCAGCATTGAGGGACTTGCTTTGCCCCTGAACTTGTTTCTTGTCCTTCAGGCACCCTCAGCCTCAGCCTTGTCCCTCAGGAAAGGTCCTGCAGCACATGGAAATGGGGCAGAGGCACTGAGGAGAGCCAGGCCTGGGAAAGAGCGAAACTGCTGACACAGCTGGGGCTCTGATATGCCCAAATCCCTTTGATTTTGGCGTGGTCCAAGCAGCAGAGGGAGGCAGACTCGTTTTTCCAGTGCCTATGTATAGAGCTGTGAGCTCATCGTTTCCGACAGAGGAGAGCATTCAAAGTATGGGAAACAGGAATTTCCACCCCACCTCGGGGCCAGCAGGGAGCAAACTGGGGCTGGGGAGATGCTGGGCTGCCCCAAATCTGCTCCTGCTGGCCCAGATTGCTCACTGGAGACCTGCGTGGGTGCAAGCAGCTCCAGCAGCTTCCAGAGGGAGCAGGGGGTGGGGATGGGGATGGGGAAGGGGATGGGGATGGGGATGGGGATGGGGATGGGGATGGGGATGGGGATAGGGATGGGGATATCTGTCCCAGGAGGGTCCAGGGGATGGGGATGTCTGTCCCAGGAGGGATCAGGGGATGGGGATGTCTGTCCCAGGAGGGTCCAGGGGATGGGGATGTCTGTCCCAGGAGGGTCCAGGGGATGGGGATGTCTGTCCCAGGAGGGTCCAGGGGATGGGGATGTCTGTCCCAGGAGGGAGCAGGGGATGGGGATGTCTGTCCCAGGAGGGAAGGTGCAACCCCAGCCCTGACACAACCTCCCTGGAGAGGTTCCACCTTCGTATTCTGATCCTCTCAACAAAACTGGGATAACAAGTGGAGCGGCTCGGCCCCTGAGCCTGGGAGGTGAGGAGGGCGTTGATGTGCCCAGGGTGTCCTTGCAGGGAGGGATTCAGGGCTCGAGAGGGCACCCTGAGGGCACCAGGGAGCCGGGCTGGGGCTGCACCCACACTCCTCTTTCCAGAAACCAGCCCTGTGTTGCAAGCACTGCACCCACGGGTGGCTGATACTGCAGCCCACGCCTGAGCCCTGCCCGAGCCCTGCCACAGAGGCCCTGCAGGGCCTTTCTCACTGAGCTTTGGGGACCAGGGGTCATCTCCTCCTCCCCCTGTCCCACAGAGCCCTGGGGACCTCCCTGAAGCTGGGAATGTTCCTACAGAGCAGCTCCCTGCCCCAAGGCAAGACCTCATGGAATGGTTTGAGTTGGGAGGGACCTCAAAGATCAACTCCTTCCACCCCTGCCATGGCAGGGACACCTCCCACTGTCCCAGGCTGCTCCCAGCCCCATTGTCCAGCCTGGCCTTGGGCACTGCCAGGGATCCAGGGGCAGCCACAGCAAATCTGGGCACCCTGTGCCAGGGCCTCACCCTCCCAGGGAACAATTCCTGCCCAATATCCCATCCATCCCTGCCCTGTGTCAGCCTGAAGCCATTCCCTGTGTCCTGTCCCTCTGTCCCATCTTTCCTGTGGCTCCTTCAGGCCCTGCAAGGTCACACTGAGCTCAGCCCAAAGCTTCTCCTGTCCAGGTGAACAATCCCAGCTGTGCCAGCCTTTCCTGCCAGCAGAGCTGCTCCATCCTCTGCTCCTCCTGGAGCCTCCTCTGGGCTCTCTGCAGCAGCTCCAGCTCCTTGCTGTGCTGGGCCCAGGGCTGGGGCAGCTCTGCAGGTGGGGTCTCACCTGTCCAGGTTTCTCCTGAAGCTTTTCCCTCATGACGACTCCAGAACTTCTGGGGCATCCAGGCAAGCCCAGGTCCTTCTCTGAGGGGGTTTCCACCTGCACGTGGCCAGTGGTGGCCCATGAGCGCCCTGAAGGTGCTGAGATGGCCAAGGGTGGGGCTCCTGCCTGCCCTGAGCCCATGGAGCTCCTGCTGCACCTGGAGCTCGGTTCAGGGAGGGGCTGAGAGAGCCCAGGGCAGGGACACAAGAGCAGAGCCCCCACGGCTGCTTGAGGGTCCTGGCTGGGCCATGCACTGTCACCTGGGGCTCTGGTGGGACAGGGACTGCAGGGCTGGGGGGTGAGAAGGGGAGGGGGCTCGGGGAGGAGGAGGAGGAGGGCAGGGCGAGGGATGGGCGGTGCAGCTGAGGAGCCCAGCCCGGGTGCAGGATGTGCTGCAGGATGTGCAGCTCCCCCAGCCCGGGTGCAGGATCTGCTGCAGGATGCGCAGCTCACACAGCCCGGGTGCAGGATGTGCTGCAGGATGTGCAGCTCCCCCAGCCCGGGTGCAGGATGTGCTGCAGGATGTGCAGCTCACACAGCCCGGGTGCAGGATGTGCTGCAGGATGTGCAGCTCCCCCAGGCCGGGTGCAGGATCTGCTGCAGGATGCGCAGCTCCCCCAGGCCGGGTGCAGGATGTGCTGCAGGATGTGCAGCTCCCCCAGGCCGGGTGCAGGATCTGCTGCAGGATGTGCAGCTCACGCAGCCCGGGTGCAGGATGTGCTGCAGGATGCGCAGCTCCCCCAGCCCTGCAGCCCCAGAGGGTCCCGGCATCCTTTCAGTGCCTGCTCCCTTGGGATTGTCCCCACGGGAGGAGCCCGGCGACACCGGCGAGGGCAGGACCGTGCCTGCTGTCCCTGCCCCCGACGCCTGACGCCAGCTCCTCGCCCACTCGCTGGCCAAGCGGGCCAGTGCGAGCCCTTTAAAGGCCGAACGGGTTCCTCCGCATTCACTCCCGGAGCTGTCCCTGCCCTGTCCCCGCTGCAGCCTTTGCGCAACGCGCCCTCCTCACAGCAGCCGGCACCTGGTGTCGCGCAGGTGTCGCGCAGGTGTCCCACAGGTGTCCCAAAGGTGTCCCGCAGGTGTCCCGGCGCTCTCCCGTGTCTGGGGACAGCCGTGCATGGAGGGACCGCTGCCCTGGGGCCCTACAGCAGGTAAGGGGATTTTGGGGAGCGGGGCGAGGGGCTCCTGGGGGAGCAGCAATCCCTGATCCCTCCTGAACCTGAGCAGGAGCCTGGATCTCTCCTCGTGCCTGGGGAGGGGGCGTCCCGCGGTGTCCCTGTGGCTCCCCTGCAGGGACAGGGACAGCCCGGCAGGGATGGCAGAGCCTCCAGGCGGGCTGGGAGGGTGTCCCTGGCACAGCCACGCGTGAGGAAAGGGGTGCGGGCTGGGTGCGGTCTGAAAACGCCACCAGGTCTGGAAAAACCTGCAGCTGTGATGGAGCTCTGGCTCCTGAGCTGCTCTGAGAGACGGGAGCTGAGCTGAACGTCTCCTCTCCCTCTCCTCTCCCTCTCCCTCTCCTCTCCCTCTCCCTCTCCTTCTCCCTCTCCCTCTCCCTCTCCCTCTCCCTCTCCCTCTCCCTCTCCTCTCCTCTCCCCAGGGAGATGCAGGGCTCAGATCTGGGGCTCAGAGCTCCCAGCACTCGGGGCCAGGGCGGGGGTGGCCGGGCTGGCTCTGCCCTCGCTCCTGTCTGACTAACCCTGACACAGCCCCAGCCTGAGCGTGGACACGGCCTGGAGATGTCACGGCCTGGCCACCACCATGGCCTGGCCACCAGCCCGGGCCATGCCCAGCAGCCTGGAAGGAGCCCTCTCCTGTGGGTGTTTGCTGCCTGCCCTGGCTCTGTCACCTCCCTCTCTGTCCCCTGTGGCTCCCACCTGCTCCACCAACCTGGCTGCTCCAAGCTCCCCTGGCCCCTCTGAGCTCTCCAGGATGGGAGCATCTCCCGGCTTCCTCCTTGGGATGGGAATTCCCAGCTGCCAGCAGCTGCAGCCGAGCACGGAGCCACTCGTGACACAACCTGTGCCTGCAATGACACAACCTGCGCCGGGAGTGCAGCAGGCACGGCTCCATCCCGGGGCTCAGCAGCCAGGGATTATTGCCCCGGGGGGCTCTGGAGCTGAGATCCTCCCACCATCAGGTGTCCCTTGCCCCGGGGGAAGGTTTAAATTTAAACCCGGGAGGTTTAATCCTGCTGAGAGTGGCCAGGCACCTCCTGTGAGGGGTGAAGGGCAGTGCCGAGAGAGCGGGGAGGAGAAACGAGGAGCTGGGCTGTGCTGATCACCGCCACCAGACCCTGATTTAACCCTCGTGCGTGTCCCTGGCAGCCGGGGAGCTCCCGCGGCCACCGCAGCCGGGATGTCCGAGCCCTCCTGCAGCAAGGACGCGGCCCCGGCCGAGTGCCCCGTGTGCTACGAGAAGTTCCAGCCCCTGGAGGCCACGCACCGGCGGCTCAGCTGCGGCCACACCTTCTGCCACGACTGCCTGGTGAAGTGCCTGCTGTCGGCCAAGCTGGACGGGCACGTCCGGAGCAGCATCACCTGCCCCGTGTGCCGCTACATCACCTTCCTCAGCGAGAGCAAGGCTCTGCGGCCAGCCGCGCCGGCCGCCAGCCCCCGCTCGCTGGAGATGCCTCTGTCGCCGTCCTCCTTGTCCCACCTGGCCAAAAGCGAGGCCAGCAACACGCTGGTGGTGCCCAGCCACTTCGTGCTGCCGGTGCAGAGCCTGGAGCGGTGCTCGCCGGGGCTGCCGGGGGCGCTGGCACGGGAAGCTCACATCTTCGTCATCAGCGAGCACGGGATGCCCCTGGTGGCCGCGGACTGCGGCTCCCTGGGCACGGGGAGCAGGGTGGACGCGGCCAGCTCGGTGTCGTCCAGCCCGGCCCTGGGGCTGCAGTGCTGCCAGTCCCCCATGGCCCTGGCCGTGATGCTCGTGCTGACCGTGGCCATGCTGGCGGCCGTGCTGCCGTGGCTGCTGCTCGTCAAGAGGGACTTGTAGCAGCGATGGGCTCGGCTGGGACACCAGAGCGGTGTCATTGGTGCTGGGACTGGCAGCGGTGTCATCGGTGCTGGGACACCAGAGCAGTGCTGGGACACCACAGCGGTGTCACTGGGACTGGGAGCAGTGTCACCGGTGCTGGGACACCAGAGTAATGCTGGGACACCAGAGCAGTGTCACCAGTGCTGGGACAGCAGAGCAGTGCTGGGACAGCAGAGCGGTGTCACCGATGCTGGGACACCAGAGTAATGCTGGGACACCAGAGCAGTGTCACCAGTGCTGGGACAGCAGAGCAGTGCTGGGACACCAGAGCGGTGTCACCGATGCTGGGACCCAGCTGGGGCTGCAGCCTCTCCCTGCAGGCTCCTGGAGAAAGCCCAGAAGCTGCTTTGGGTGAAGCTGTCCCATCCGGGAGGTGGCAGTGGGGCACAGGGCTGGCACAGGGTTCCCGTGCTCCCAAGGGAGGGACACACACAGCCAGCAGTGCCAGACGTGGCTTTGGGACTGGACAGAACTTTCAGGGCAACAAAGAGGAACCACCTGGGGCTGGGAAGGGGGAGCAGCGTGGGACAGGGGAGCTGATGGTGTCCCCTGCCATCCCTGGGGTCACAGCTGGGGACACTGCCCTGCTGCTCCCTGTGATGTTCCTGCACTCCCCCAGCCCTGCCCCAGTGTCCCCACCCAAACCTGGGGTGCCGTGACCCCGACCCCAGCGTGGAGCACTGGGGGAAGTGCCTGAGACACTGCCCTGGAATGGGGACCGTGTTTCATAAGAAACCATGAGCTGATGGTGACGTGTCCATGCCTCATTATTTAATAATAGACCCTGTCATTAGTTTGTCTGGGCAATTAGTGCAGGGTGCCAGGGCAGCAGCCCCGTGGAGCTGGGAGGTGGCACAGGGTGGCTGCAGCCCTGGAGATACTGGGGAGGGCAGTGGGGACTGGGAAGGGCTCCAGTGGCAGCACTGGGAGGGGCTGGGGGTGGCTTGTGCTGTGTCAGGGGCACACACAGGGCCAGGGGAGGGGGGACAGAGGCTGGGGGTGACATCCATGGACCCGGGAGTTGGGCTGGGGGTTCAGGGCTCACCCCTGCCGAGGAGAGGAGGGTGTTTGCCACAGGGTGGCACTGCGTGGCCAGGGACGGCGGGCAGGGCTGGCAGGGCTGGCACAGAGCCCCCAGACCCTGCCCTGGGTGGGTGGGTGAGTGAGGAGCAGGCAGCAGGAACTGCAGATATCCCAGGAAATGCTGTGCCGAGCATCCAATCCCTGCTCCAGGGGTGGCACCTCCTGTGTCTGTGGCTGCACAGTCGTGTCTGGTGCCCAGGGCCACTGTCCCCATGTCCTCACTGTCCTCATGTTCTCACTGTCCCCATGTCCTCATTGTCCCCATGTCCTCATTGTCCCCATGTCCTCACTGTCCCCATGTCCTCACTGTCCCCATGTCCCCACTGTCCCTAGCCCAGCTCCAGGCTGTGGGGCTCAGTGCTCCCACAGGGAATGTGTGCTGCTGTTTGGGGCTGGAACGCAGCCGCTCCCAGACCCTTCCTGTGCACAAGGAAAGCTGCCCCCGGCCTGTGAGTGCTGTCAGAGCAGAGCCAGCCCTGCTGAGCCCTTCTGTGCTGATGGTCCCTGGGGAGGAGTTTGGATCCCAGCAAAGCACAGCCCCCAGAGGCTGCCCAGCTCATCCTCTGTGTCCCCAGGATCTCAGTGCTGGCCTTTGGCATGGGGACCTGATAGCCCGAGGAGAGCTCAGTGTCCTCTGCCACCTCCATCCCTTCCCCTGCCCAAAGCTGGGCTCTGTGCTCCTCTTGTGCTCCTGCTCGTCCCTGGGCTGTGGCAGCTCCATCAGAAGCCTGGCAGGTGCCAGCCTGTGCCATCCCCTGGCTGCAGAGCACACCCTGCCCTGCCACACCCCAGCTCGGGGCTCTGCAGGATGGCAGCAGGCTCTGAGCCCCAGCAGTGCCGGAGTAATGCATCATTAGCAGCAGGAGGTGGCATTTTTATGGCACGGGGATGGGAGGAGTGGGAATTGTGCAGGCCCAGGAGTGCTCGCTGGGCAGGCAGGGCTGCAGGCTCCATTAGGGAGCGGCCGCAGGGAGCCCCAGCTCCATCAGCCAGAGCTGGCCATGAATAATTGAGGAGGAGGCTCCTGCAAGCTCCCTGCCCTGCCCTGCCCTGCAGCCAGCCCGGAGAGCCGCGGGGAACCGGGGCTGGGCTGGCTGGGACAGTGTGGGACAGGGACAGGGACAGGAGGTGACTCTGAGCCGCCTGTCCCTGCCCCTGGGGCTGTCCAGCCAGGATCGCGTTGGCTCCACCTCCAGCACGTGGCAGATTCCCTTTCCCACTGTCCATTCCATGGCCAGCAAATTCCCTTTTCCATTGTCCACCCTTTCCCATTGTCCATTCCACGGCCCTGGGTGGGCTCTGCTCCTGGGGCATTGCAGGACACGGGGTTTTTCCGTGCCTGGAGGTTTGGCAGTGCCTGAGGGGCTCAGCCTCTGTCCCCACGGTGCCATCAGTGCCCAGGGCAGGGGTGGCTCACCGGGGTGAGGTCCCTGAGCCGTAAATGAGGGATCGTGGGGACAGGAGCGGGGCTGGAGCTGGCCCGTGGTGAGGGGCTGATTTCTGTCGCTGTGGCTGTCGGCAGGGGACAGAGCTGAGGTGCAGAGGAGGGTGGGGCCAGCCCTGCCCTTGTCAGCATTCCCTGGGTCACACCAGCACCCTGGGTCACATCAGCACCCTGGGGCTCACCCTGCTCACCCACCTGCCTGCTGTTACACTTCTCCGTGTCATCCTTACAGATCCCTTTTGTCAAAAACTCTGTGATCTACCATTAAAAAACCCCTGGAATATCACCAGAGGTGTCTGCACTCTCCTTCCAGTAACGGCTGGCAAAGACCAGCAAATGCATTTTCTGGGAAGAGCTGCTTTTGAACGGCTTTTGCCTTTACTGATGTCCCCTTTTGCAACAGGAAATTGAGCTGGCAAAGCCGTTTTCCCTGTCTCCAGAGTGAATTATCTGCTGGCTGATGGCAAATCCCTGTGGCAGCCCTGTGCCTGAGTCTCAGGATCCTCGGGGATCCTTGTGGGGGCATCTCCTTGGGGACAAAGATGCCCGGGAATGTTTGAGTGATGCCCAGGGATGCCCAGGGATGCCCAGGGATGTCCAGGGATGTCCAGGGATGCCCAGGGATGTCCAGGGATGCCCAGGGATGTCCAGGGATGCCCAGGGATGCCCAGGGATGCTGTGTGCCTGCAGGAGCTGCCCTTCATCTCCACACCCGACGCTGCAGTGAGCGAGCTCGGGGCAGGCTCCGCTGGCCGCGGTGACACCGGCCCGTAGTGACAAATGGCCCGTGGTGACACCGGCCCGTGGTGACAATGACCCGTAGTGAGGGGCTGGGGTTGATGGGGCTGGCTGGAGAGACCCCGGCACTGCCCAGCCTCCCCTGCCCTGCCCTGCCCTGGTGGCCCCGAGTGACCGCAGCTGAGCCGCAGTGACACCTGATGGGGACAGCAAAGCGAGCTGGCCCGGAGTGCGGAGGAGCTGCTCCTGCTGAGCCCCAGCCCAAAGCATCCCTCAGGGCTGGCGGGGGTTAAATCCCAGTTCGGAGCCCATCCCTCCGTCTGGGCTATGCTGGAACCAGCTGGGGCTGGGGCTGTGGCGGGGCCCGGGCATCCCCTGACCCGACAGGGGCTGTGCAGCCCGGGAGAACCAGTTCCTCCAGGATGTGCGAATCCTGCTTGTCCCCCAGCCCAGGAGCCGGCTGCGAGGGGCTGGGCACGTCCGGGCCACGGGAGGAGGTCGGGGTCCCCTGTCAGGTCAGGAGTTTGGGATCCCGTCAGGTCGGGAGGAGTTGGGGTCTCCTGTCAGGTCAGGAGGAGTTGGGGGTCTCCTGTCAGGTCAGGAGTTTGGGATCCCCTGTCGGTCAGGAGTTTGGGATGCCCTGTGAGGTCAGGAGGAGTTTGGGATCCCCTGTCAGGTCAGGAGTTTGGGATGCCCTGTGAGGTCAGGAGGAGTTTGGGATCCCCTGTCAGGTCAGGAGTTTGGGATGCCCTGTGAGGTCAGGAGGAGTTTGGGGTCCCCTGTGAGGTCAGAGGGTGCCGGTCCCTCTCCAAGCCTGGCTCTGCCCGGGGCTGAGGCGGCAGGGGCAGCTCAGCATTTCCCCAGCCTCTTTAATTGATCAAATTCCCGTCTGCCGGCTGTGTCCTTGCGGGATGTGCGGCTCTGTGGGGCTGGCAGGCTGCCCTGGGGAGGGCTGGCTGTGCCCGGGGCAGGGGGCACTCCTGCAGAGGTGGCTCAGCTGCTTATCTCGGTGACAAGGCTCCTGATCCTGACACCGGCTCACGGAATCTTAGGAGCTGCGAAAATCTTGGAGATCTGCTTGACATGATTTTATACCTGCAGGGGAAAGAATTAATCAATGTCCCGCTGCTTCATTGATTGCAAATGCAGCAGAACCGACAGTGCCTGTATTTTTTAAAGGTTTTTTTAAAAAGCTTCCTTGCACTGGAGGGGTCTCTCTGTGTTGCCAGGGAGGGGTTAATGATGCTGAAGTTCGCCACTGATGGTCTGATTTACCCCACAAGTGCTTCCCCAATTTCCAGCTCTCAATTTCTCATCCCTCCTTGTGTAAGGGCTGCTCCTCCTGCAGCAGTCACTGCAACCAGAGGCTCCTGTTCACCCCCCAGCCCTGCCAGGGGCCAGGCAGACCTGGGGAGGAAGGCAGCAACTTTAATGTTACAAATTCAATAGGTGTTCTATATTTGACAGCTGTTATATTTTCTATAGGTGTTCTATATTTGACAGGTGTTATAAATGCTTCCATCCTGCACAAATGTCTTCGTGGTCAGCTGAACTCTGCATCAGGAACACAGGAGAATGGAGATGTGGAGGCCAGGAGTTCTCCTCTCCTTCCCTCTCCTCTCCTTCCCTCTCCTCTCTTCTCCCCTGAGGTTTGGATTTGGGGTGAGCCAGGGCTTTGCTCCCAAGCTGAGCAGCCCTGCTTTGGTTGAAGCTCTGAATCCTCTCCTGGCCTTTGCAGCTCTCCTCAGCTCCAGGAGCTCTCTGCACCCAGGTCTCCTGAGGATTTCCTGAAGTGCCCTTAGAGGGTGCCTGGGACCCTGGGCAGCACAGACCTGACACCTCCAGCAGCTGGATTTTGCTCTGGCAATCCTCTGTCCTGTCTGATTCTGTTGTCTGCTCTCCCATGGCCGCGCAGAGCCGGTCCCAGCCCGGGCGCTGAACTCCCCCTGGGGCTGTGAGTCCAGGTGTGAGCCCTGCTGGGCCATCACCCTGCCCAGGGAGGTGGCAGAGCTGTCAGCCCCACCCCGGGGCTCTGTGGCCTCTGGACAGGACAGTGGGAAGAGGCTCTGCTGCCACCAGGGCGCCCGTGCTGAGCCCTCGGAGCCAGCAGCGGGCAGGGCGCGAGTGCCAAGGGACTGGAGAGGGTGCAAAGGAGTGTCCGTCCTTCAGGGGGTGAGTGCCAAGGGACTGGAGAGGGTGCAAAGGGGGTGTCCATCCTTGAGGGGGTGTCCTGAGAGGCGGTGGCAGTGTCCCCAGCACAGCAGAGTGACACAGCTCCTGCTGTGCCAGAGCAGCACAGCCGAGTCCCGGTATGGAGCTGCTCCTCTTCCTCTGCTCACCCCTGGCATCCACTCCTGGCCTTTCCTCTCGCCCTGTAAACAGAGTGAGAGGAGATGTGAATGCTTTAAAAACCCCTGATAATAGCTAAGAAATTGAAGTTCTCTTAAATAAAGATGTGAAATCAAAACTCTGTGACTCAGGGGACCATTTCCCACCAGGCAGATCCCAGAGAGAAGCACCACAGCCTCCTGGGTGCCAAAGGGATGCCCAGGGACAGTCAGGATCAGCCCAGCTCAAGATAGGAGTGAGGCTGGTAACATTTGGGCACAAAAGGAGGATTTTTCCCTCACTGGAAGATCCAGACTGATGAGCAAACACTGCTGGGGCTGATCTTCCCCCTGGTCCCTGCCTGGTGCCCAGTGAGGGATCCACGGCAGAGATGCCAGCAAAGGAAGAGTGGGAGTGAGAGCAGGTCCAGGTCACGAGAGGGGGCTCTGGAGTCACCCCACAGCACTTTGGGGTTGCAGTGCCAGGGCAGGAAGCCCTCGAGGCTGCTGGGCTTTGGCTGCTCCTGTCAGTGGGGTGACTGGGGGGACTGGGGGAGCACAGGCTGCTCAAGGAGCAGAGGGAGCTGCTGCCCCACGTGGGCTCTGTGCCAAAGCCAGGGACCTGGAACAACCCCCAGGCTGGAGCAAACAGCCCAAGCACAAAACCACAGAAAGCCAGAGGGGAAGATAAGCCCTTGGGTCAATACCTCACTGGGCCTGGGCCAGTGCTCCCAGTGCCACACAGCACCGAGGGACTGCACCCGCTCCTGCCCTGCCACTGGGGCTCTGCTCCAGCCTGAGGGCTCTGGGAACAGCAGAAGGGGGAAGGAGCTGTGTCCCTGAGATGGAAGGGACATTGGAGACCATCAGAGCTGGTGCAGGGGGTGCTGGGGCGTGCAGGGTCACGGGTGGGACGGGGGGCAGGAGGAATCCCACAGTCCCTGCCATGAGCACACACAGCTGGCAGGTTTTCCTTCTCTTTCTGGGCCTGGCTGGTCACTCCTGCCTGTGAATAAAGGATGTTGAAGACACCACGTCCTGCCTGTCCCTGTGTCCCTCCGTGCCAGCCTGCAAGAGGGGGAGGATGCTGAAAGCACCTTGCACACAGACACAGAGACGTGTGTGGGTTGGATCTGTGCACCACGTGCCCTCATCCATCCTGCTGGGGGATGGCCCAGGTGAGCTGGGGATGGCTCAGGTGAGCTGGGGATGGCCCAGGTGAGCTGGGGATGGCTCAGATGAGCTGGGGATGGCTCAGATGAGCTGGGGGATGGCTCAGGTGAGCTGGGGATGGCCCAGGTGAGCTGGGGGATGGCCCAGGTGAGCTGGGGGATGGCTCAGGTGAGCTGGGGGATGGCCCAGGTGAGCTGGGGATGGCCCAGATGAGCTGGGGATGGCCCAGGTGAGCTGGGGGATGGCCCAGGTGAGCTGGGGATGGCCCAGGTGAGCTGGGGGATGGTCCAGGTGAGCTGGGGGATGGTCCAGGTGAGCTGGGGATGGCCCAGGTGAGCTGGGGAACTGTCACACAGCACAGGTGGAGCAGAGAGGGCAGTGCAGGATGCTGGGGCTCCCCAGGGTGTGGTGGTGCCCTGGGAGCCTCTGCTCCTCCCAGGACTGGGTGCAGACCCCTGAGCCCACCCCAGGAGCTCCAGGCACAGGGCTGACAGCACTTCCCCGTGTGGGAATCACCCTCCACCCCTCACCATCCCCAACCATCCCCTGGCCCTGCTGCTGAAGTGCACGGGACCATCCAGTCCCAGCTGCTGGCAGCGACTTTGCTCCCAAAAAGCTTCTTTTAGGAGAGTCTGTGCCACCAGCCCGGGAGGCAGGAGGGACCCGCGGGGACAGGGACTCGCCCCAGCTCCCTGGGCGACGCCCTGGCTCCCTGGATGTTGTCCCCGAGTGCCACACCCAGGCACGCACCTGGCAAGGGACAAACCTTGGATGGTGACAAAGCCCTCGGCCAAGTTTTACAGGCTGGGTTTACGGGCTCAGCACCGGCAATTAAAAATCCCCGAGCAAATAAAGGAGGGTGTGGGTTGCTGCTGCTGCCCTCCCTTCTCTGCAGCTGCAGGATCCGACTGATGCTTGTCCCGGGTTCTTATCCTGAGGCACATCAAGGAAATTCCTGAAGGAACAAGTGCCAAAGGCACAGGGGTGGAAAAACACCCTGAGAGCTGGGGAGGGCAAGGCTGAACTCCTGGCCTGGGCATCCTGGGCTGGAAAACACCGTGACACACACGGCAGAGCCAGGAAAACCTCGGCTCTGGCTCTTGTGGCCACTGCCCACAGCAGAGGAAATCAGGGGGAAAAAAGGTAAATGATAGAAAAAAATCTGGCTGGTTGTGAAGGGCTTTATGGAGAACTGTGCAAGGCAATGTCCCTGTCATGGCTCACAGGAGGGGACACATCCCTGGCACTGGCCCTGCCTGGGGCACTGAGATGCTGAGAGTGACCTGAGCTGAGCTGAGCTGAGCTGAGCTGAGCTGAGCTGAGTGTGGGCTCTGACATCTCCCCCATCTCTGCCTCCTCATTGCCTCATTCTCTGTCGGGTTCCACTGTGTGTGTTCTAGAAAAGCAGCCTGGAAGGCCCAGAGGGAGCCTCTTCCCTGGCCCAGAGGTGCCCAGGAAGCACATCCAGGGCACCAGGGATGGACATGGCAAAGAGGATCATGGCTTTGTGGCCTCTGCACCCATTGTGTGAGAGGATTGCAGGCTGTGACCTTCTAGGGGATTGTTTATCTTTGCTGTTTATGGGATGGCACAGCCTGGGGGTGGGATGGGATCAAGGGAATTTTCACTGCACAGCAGTGGGCAGTGGCCATGGGGCAGTGGCCATGGGGCAGTGACCATGGGGCAGTGGCCATGGGGCAGTGGCCATGGGGCAGTGACCATAGGGCAGTGGCCATGGGGCAGTGGCCATGGGGCAGTGGCCATAGGGCAGTGGCCATGGGGCAGTGGCTATGGGGCAGTGGCCATAGGGCAGTGGCCATGGGGCAGTGGCCATAGGGCAGTGGCCATGGGGCAGTGGCTATGGGGCAGTAGCCATGGGGCAGTGGCCATGGGGCAGTGGCCATGGGGCAGTGGTCATGGGGCAGTGGCCATGGGGCAGTGGCCATAGGGCAGTGGCCATGGGGCAGTGGCCATGGGGCAGTAGCCATGGGGCAGTGGCCATGGGGCAGTGACCATGGCAGTAGCCACAGCAGCAGCCATAGGAACAGTGTCAGCAGCAGTCCCAGAGTGATCTGGAGCAGTCTCAGTCTCTGTACAATAAAGAACTCTGTACACCATCACAGTCTCGTCAGAGAAGTCCCTGACCCTGTGTTGAATCCTGCAATTCTCCATTAAAACCAACCCCTCCTTGGCAGGCTCTTGGCTGGCTCTGGTTTGGGCATCCCCCTGCTGCCACCTCCCTCTGCCACCTGCAGCTCCAGGCTCTGTGGGGCTGCTCCTTATTCACCTCGGGCTAATTGCCTTCCCCATCCTGGCCAGCGCAGGAGGAGCATCCCGGGATGCTGGCAGCCAGGACACCACCCCTGCAGCAGTGCTCTCCAGCACTCAGACACCTCCAGCTCCCTGAGCTTTGCTGCTGCTGCTCACACATTTGGCCAAAGCTGAGCCCCCTGAGGTTCCCAGGTCAGCCCCAGCCCCTGCTGATGCTCCGTGGTCCCTCTGGCTGCAGGACCAGGCTGCAGACACCAGGCAGGACCTGACCTTTCTGCCCCTTGGGCGGCTGCCAGACCAGCTGGGCATGTTCTGGCCAAGCCTGAGATTAACAAGGCCTAATCTCAGAGGCAATGTTCAAACACGGCACTTTGCACCTCGTTTCTGTGTGCTCAGCGTTTGTCACCGGGCTCTCACGGAGCATCCCAGCAGTGCCTTGGTGACACGGCTTTCACTTGGATTTTCACTTGGATTTTCACTTGGATTTTCACTGTTCCTCATTGCTCTGCTGGGAGAACATTCCCTGTTGGGAAAACCCGCAGGGTGTGATGGGGGCACGTGGGAGCAGCTGGGTTTGCTCCCTCACACCTCACACAGAGGTTCTGGTGCTGAAGCACAGCCTGGATTATCCCAGTTGACTTTCACTGTTTGCCCGGGGTCTGTGGCTGGGGTGGCTCGTGCCTCTTGTCCCTCTGCCACACGGAGCTGTCACGAGGGAGCAGCAGCTCCCCAGGACCCTCCTCTCCCAGCATCATCTGATGGGAAGCACTGAGGAATTACACCCCAGACAACAGCCGCCTCCAAATTCCACCCCAAACCCCTCCCGAAATCCATCCATCTCATCAAAACCAACTTCCAGCTCATTGTTAATCCATTCCAGAGCATTAAAAAATCTGATGTTACTCCTGAGGGTGCCTGCCACCAGCAGGAAGCTCTGCCTGCCCTGCCAGGACCTCAGCACTCCCCCACACCAGCCAAGCATCCCAGTGCACGCTGAGCTGTGGGTACCTTTCCCCCGAGGGTCCATCTGGATGCTGTGAGGACCTGCGGGTCCTTCCCTTCCGTGCCTTTTGGGTGCTCTCCACCAGCCGGGCGATGCTCTGGATCCTCCCGAGGAGAAGGAGGCCAAGCTCCCGCCGGCTCCGGGCTCAGCGGCTCTGCAGCTCCCCGAGGGGCAGCTCGATGTTGAAGGTGTACCAGAACACCCAGAAGAGGAGGCTGAAGGCCAGCAGCAGGGCCCCTCCGTACACGAAGAAGTCCCAGAAGCTGAGGGGAGCGAAGATGCCCAGCAGGAGGAAGAGCAGCCCCAGGGCGTCGCAGAACAGCCCCAGGAGGGCGAAGACGGAGCAGCGACCCAGCAGCCCCCAGGTGACCATGGTGGCACCCCCGAGCCCCTCAGGGCAGCGGGGGCAGCAGCATCCCTGCCTCCCTCTGCCTGCCTCTGCCCCGGGCTGCCAAGAGGAAGTACAAATGTCACAACACACCTTGCAGAACAATCGGCAGGGAGCACACGCGATACAGCTTTAACCCTTTCGTGGCCCTGCCCCTGCCCGGCTGCAGCACGGCCCGGGGGAATTCCCGGGGAGCCCACCCCGTGCTCATCGGGTGTAGCTGAATTCACATCCAGACTGTCCCAAAGGTGCAGATCTGACCCCAGCCTGTCCCAAAGGTGCAGATCTGACCCCAGCCTGTCCCAAATGTGCAGATCTGACCCAGCCTGTCCCAAAGGTGCAGATCTGACCCCAGCCTGTCCCAAAGGTGCAGATCCGACCCAGCCTGTCCCAAAGGTGCAGATCCGACCCAGCACACGGCCCTGGGATTTGAGATCCGGATTTGTCACTTTTGGGCAGCATCCACCCAGGGAAGTCTGCAGAACCTCGGCTCCAACATCCCAGAAACAGCCTGGAAACATCCTTCTGTTCCCCTTTCCTCACAGGTAAACTGAGGCACGGGGATTGCTCCAGAATGTCAAAATTCCATCACCCTTGCGCCACCTCCAAAAAGCAGGTCCTGCTGCAGAGCCACCCATCAGCCCACCCGTGCCACTGCCCATCCCAAAATCGGGACACCAGGAAGCCAGGGAGGAATCCCCAAAGGAGCCAAAACTCCCCAGAGCTCCTGGTTGAGCTCTGAGCAGCCAGTGGGACATTTTGGGATGCAGGGATGCTGCTTCCTGCTCCCAGGTTATGGTGTGACACTGAACATCTTTGCTGTCCTTCCTCTCTGGTCTCTGCATCCTTGGCAAACTGGGGAAGATGGAGGGAGGTAAAAATCCAGGGAGCCCCTGGCTCTGGGAAAGCCATCCCAAGGCACAGGCAGTGGGGTGGCAGCTGCCTGTCCCACCCTTGGCCGTGTCCCAGAGCTCAGGACAGGCCTGCAGGGCACAAGGCCAGTGCCAGGGGTGGAGCAGTGCCAGGCACAGGGACCTGCTGGAGGTGGCCTTGGCTGCAGGACACGCCAAAGGTCACACCAGGAGTGTCCTCCTGCCCAACCAGGGCACACAGAGCCCGTCTGCCACCCAGGCAGCCCCACCACAGCCCTGCCATGAGTGAGGGGGGGGCTGCAGGGGACGGAGGGCATCACCTGGGACAGAGGACATCACCTGGGACAGAGGACAGGACAGAGGGCATCACCTGGGACAGAGGACATCACCTGGGACAGAGGACATCACTCAGGGTGATGCCCAGGGTGGTAAAATCACCCTGCTCCTGCCTGCCACCCACACTGTGCATGTGACAAAGGGGGAACCCAGGGCAGAGGAGGCTGCACAGCGCAGCCCTGGTCCTGCCTCCCAACCTTATCCCAACCTTATCCCAACCTTATCCCAACCTTATCCCAACCTTATCCCAACCTTATCCCTCCTGCTGCTCCCAAACACACACAGACAGCCCTGAGCAAACCCTCTGCTCCCTGGGCAGCAGGAAAAACTGTTCCTCCCACAGTTCCCACGTGCCCAACATCCAGTGTGGAAATAGGAAAGGATATTTTAGGGTTTCAAACTCACTGTGGGCACTGAGAGCCCCCTGAATGTTTGACTCTCATCGCTGCTCACTGAGGACAGGGAAGCTGCCAGATTTTGGGGAGGGATGGGCAAGTGCAGCTCATCCTGGTGGGATCTGATCTGCTCCCCAAGGGGGGAGGAGGCACCAGCAGCATTTTGGGGTGCAGGATGAAGTGGCAGCCTGGGTGTCCTCCAGACTCAGGCGTGGAGCATTCCAGCATCCCAGGGGGAATCTGGGACCTCAGCCCTTGTGCCTCACGAGCCCGAGGCTGTTTCCAGGCAGGAGAGCTGGAAGGTCTCAGGGGGATGTGGAGATGGGATCCCAGGCACCAATGGACACCTCCTTCCTTCCACTGAAATGATTCATCCTGCACAATCCTGAGTGCACCAAGGCTGAGCCCAGTGAGTGTGGCTGAGATCCTGGAATCATGGAATGGTTTGGGTTGGAAGGGACCTCAAAGATCATCAATTCCAACCCCTGCCATGGCAGGGACACCTCCCACTGTCCCAGGATGCTCCCAGCCCCATCCAGCCTGGCCTTGGGCACTGCCAGGGATCCAGGGGCAGCCACAGCTTCTCTGGGCACCCTGTGCCAGGGCCTGGTTCCCTCCCAGGAACAATTCCTGCCCAATCTCCCATCCATCCCTGCCCTGTGTCAGCCTGAAGCCATTCCCTGTGTCCTGCCCCTCCATCCCTTGTCCAAAGCCCTTCTCCAGCCCTCTTTGAACCTGGAATTTGAGCAGGATGTGACATCCTCAGCGAGGGGTCTGCCCCGGGGCTGGGCACATCTTTGGGCAGGTTTGGTGCTGTGGAAGGCCAGGAATGAGGCAGCTCACACACCTGGGCCAGGGCGTTCTCCACGCCCAGCCTGCCCGGCGGGTTTGCTGCGTGACCTTTGAGATGCTGGGGGAATATTTCCTCTTCGAGCTGCTCTGCACAGATAATGACTTTTGTAATGGATTTCCTGTTCTTTTTATAGCACAGGGGAAGCTGGCAGATCGCATCTGAGCTTTAGTAATTGTGTTTGCTGGAAAACCTGATCTTTTCCCTGAAAATGTTTTTCTTTGGTCTGATCCGAAGCATCACAGCGGGATCCAGTGGGAGGGGAGAGGAAAGCAGGGAGCAGCCTGGAGGAAAGCAGGGAGGGGGCCCAAAGGTGTGAACTTCCCCACGGGCTGGTCAAAGGCCCCTCCAGCCCAGTTCTTCCCCAGCAATGGGCAGCAGGTGAGCCCAGCCCTCCTGGAATCTGCTCCTCCTGGACTTCTCCAGCATCCACCACTGCTGTGTGATGGAATTCAGAGCCCACATTCCCCTCTCTTCCTTCTACTGTCTCTGTTTAAAATCTGATGTCCATAAAACCATTTAAATCCACGGATGCTCCCTGTCTCTACAGCCTCCCACATCCCAGGGAGCTGGAGGTTCACTGGTGCCACAACACAGAGGCACAAACGCATTTTCCAGCAGCCCTGGGGGCTTTGCTGGGCCACAGCAGGGCATGAATTTTATGTCAGCTCCTAAAGAAGCCCTTGTGAGGAGCCTTCAGGTTATTTTGTGTTTCTCTTTCCCTAAATTGCTCCAGATCACTCCAAGAAAAGGATGCAATTCCCAGTGTTGGGAGCTCCAATGCGAAGTCCCCTCCCTCCCTGGCAGTGACCTGGCATTTCTACCCCGTGCTGCCAAGAGGGAATTCCCACATTGTTCCTGGACTTCCACCTGCAGTCATTCCCCACCTGTTGATCTGACTTTCCCCTCAGTTATCTCCCAGTTGTTAATCTGACTTTCCCCTCAGTTATCTCCCAGTTGTTAAACTGATTTAACCCTCAGTTATCCCCCAGTTGTTAATCTGACTTTCCCCTCAGTTACATCCCAATTTTCAATCTGACTTTCCCTTAATTTACACTCCTGTCCCTTTGCCTCCCTGTCCCACCACAGATCCGGGCAGCAAACACTGAGCTCCATCTGATAAATCCTCTCCTCACCAGCCTTTGCTGCTCCTTGGGCTGTTTCCTTTTCTCTGGCAGCTCCATCCTCTTGCCAGGCACCTTCCTGAGCTGCTGCTGAGCCCTGGGCAGAGGTGGTCACTCAGCTCCCAAACCAGCCCCAGCCCCAGCCCCACTCCTCATCCTCCCCCTCCCTGCCACCCCCCCCTGCCCCGTGGGTGCCGTGCCATCCCCAAGCTCTGTCCCCACACTCTCCCCACCCAGCAGGGATGTGACACCACAGCAGCCACGTGCAAGTCCCTTGGGGACGTTTTCCTTTAATGAAACCTCACATTCTTGTTATAAATGACCAGTCTGGAATCCGATTCAATTCTTGGTCTCGGTGACTTCTTATCACACCAGCATTTCACTGTCTGTGAGACATGGGCAGCAGGAGCTCCCTCTCTCCAGCCCCCCTGGACCCCCTTTGGCCAGGAACTCCAGGCTCTGGGCACAGCAGGACCCATTTCCAGGTGCCTCCTCCATCCTGGGCAGCTCTGGGGCTCCCACCTGTGCCCACATCTGCAGCCAGGTGGGTCCTGGGGCTGCTCCCCGATTTCCCATCAGGAATCCTGGTGTCCATCCTCTCTCTGGCCGCAGCTGCCCCGAGCAGGAGTTTTGGGTGAGCACCCCCTGCCCGTGGCAGCTGGAGGAGCAGAGGCTGGTGCCCCGTGCCAGGGCAGGAGGGCACAGAGCAGCAGAGCGGGGCGTGACACGAGGGATGGCTGAGGAGCAAAGAGCTCTGCTGGGTCCTGTGCCAGACCTGGCACAGCCCTGGCACCAACCTGGCCCCGGTGCCCAGGGACGCCTGCACCAGTCAGGGAGCAAAGTTCAGAGCCAGGCTGAGCCTGGGGCAAAGGGACTGGTGTCCTCAAATGCTCCTAATCCAGCCGTGCCAGCTGCCAGGCTGGGATGTGCCACCCCCAGCCCTGCCCACGTGGCTGGAGGGGATCTCCAGGCAGCCCTGGTCACACACCGGGGGTGGCCTGGCACCAGTGGCAAGGTGAGCCCCAGCTCCCTGCCAGCCAGGCTGTGGAAACACAAATGCTTCAGGTCTCAGGCACCTTGGACCACATTTCCAGGCAGAAATGTTGGTGTGGCATCAATTTGAGAAATGAGGGAGCTCAAGCAGAGTTGGCCAGGAGGAGGCTGAGAGTTTCCTGGGAGGGAATCAGCTCTCAGCCCCAGCACAGCTCAGACCATTCCTGGACACGTTCCCCTTGTCCCTGCCCTGCCAGGTGCCAGGAGCAGCAGGATCGGGGACATTCTGCAGGATTTGGGATGTTCAGCAGGATCTGGGACATTCTGCAGGATTTGGGATGTTCAGCAGGATCTGGGACATTCTGCAGGATTTGGGATGTTCAGCAGGATCTGGGACATTCTGCAGGATCTGGAACCCTCTGCAGGGTCTGTGCCTCTGCTTCTGCTGTGTCTCCTGATGCTGTGCAGATCCTCCAGCCTCTCTGGCAAATTAGGGAGCTTGAAGGATTTCTGGCTCCAGTCAGATGGCTCCTGTCTGCTGATGGATCCTGCAGAACCTCCTGGGGGAGCTGGGTTCCTCTAGGCTTGGCTTCAGCCCAGCTTCCTTTGGGGCTTTATTTTCCCAGGTTTTGCTGCTGGGTCACTCTTTGGACAGGGGGTGATGCAGAGACCTTGGAACTGCCTTGCTGGGCTCAGCTGAAAATCCCTGCTCCTTTTTTTTCTTTTCCTGGGACGACTTGGACGAAACACAAAGTTCATTTTCACACTGGAGACCATGTAGGGAAGAGACTGGCTGGGATGGATTCCTCTAGGGAGTACAAGAACGTGGCTTTTTTCACAGCTGATCAACACAGGTTGGTGCAGGGGAGGGGAACCCTCTCGGGGAGGTCCTGGGTTCTCTCAGCGGTTGAAGAAGAAGGACTTGAGGCTCTGCAGGAACTGCGACTTCTGCCTCTGCTTCTGCTTCTTGCGGATGATGGGGATCCAGACCAGGCCACACACCAGCAGCATCAGCCCCAGGGACAGGAAAGCCGGGCCACACATCTTGTAAACGTTCTTGTTCTTGGTCAGGAAGCAGGACAGGCTGGTGATGACCATGCCGAAGAGGAAGACGGCAGCTCCCACGGACACCACGATGACGGGCTTGTGGTAAATGTCCCACTTGCTCCTGGAGGCGCTGGTCCACACGGACTCGCTGCGGGAGCTCATGCACAGCGTGCTGCCCGTGGTGCTGGTGATCAGCTCCCGGGACTGGGGAGACTTCTCGCTCCCATCAGGGCTCTTGGGGGGCATTTCCATGGTGGTGGGGTCGGAGGAGGAGACCTGGGGTGGACAAAAGAGAAAGGAGAGCAGGGCAGGTGACGGAGGATGGAGAGGGCTTCCCTTTGGTCATCAGTGAGAGCAGCACAAAGGGAGGTGGGGGAGGTTTGGGGGTCCCTGCGGGGAAAGAAGAACATCCCACCCGTGGAATGGTGGAACAGGCAGCGGGATCCTGCAGGCAGGCTGGGCAGAAGGAGTCTGTGGAGCTCCCCATGGACAGTGGGATTCCCAAAGCCCTGGGCTCCCAGGGCTCTTCCCTGCCAAGCTGCAGCTGGTGGGGTTTTCGTGGGACTGGGCTGATCCCAGCACAGGTTGTGTAGGTGAAAGCAGAGCAAAGATTCTGGCCCATGCAGAGCCTCAGTGTCTCCTCAGGACATCCCTGGACATCACTGCCGGTGTTTGGGTTTTGTCTCTGGAGCAGCTTTTCCGAGGAAGAAAATTCCTTCAGCAGAGAGGTGGCACCTCAGAGGTGACCCCAGGCTGCCCAGGGGACACCCCTGGCTCAGGAGGTGTCCTTCATCCCCAGCTCCTTTCCTGTGCCCCTGATCCACGTGGGAGCAAATTCCACATCAGGGCAGGCACGCCGAGGCTGCAAGGCTGGCACAGCTCCAGGGGCTGCAGGAAACCTGCCCAGAGCTGGGCCACACTGGGCTCTGTGCCCACCCAGGGATGCTGCTGGCTGGGTGCCACCCTCGCTCCTTCACCTGTGTCCCTGCCAAGCTTTGTGGTTACTCTGAGGAGGAGCAGATGTAATTTTACAGTTCAGTCCCCCCAGCACAGGCAGTGTTGCAGAGCTGCTGGTATTGACATCTTTTGGGATGTTTCAGTTCTGCCAGGCTTGGACAAACAGACACAAATCCCAAGCCAAGAGCAGTGGACAGGATTTGCAGCCCTGGACAGGATTTGCAGCCCTGCTCTCTGGAGTCCTCACTGCTCTCTGCTGAAACAGGAAAAGCAGGGCAAGGGGAAGGGACACATTCCTGATATAGAACCCCAGAATTCCAGAATCCTTTAGGCTGGAAAAGCCCTCCCAGCCCATCCAGTCCAAGCTGCTCCCAATCCCCACCTTGTCCCCAGCCCAGAGCTCTGAGTGCCACCTCCAGGAACTCCTTGGACACCTCCAGGGATGGGGACTCCAAACCTCCAAACCTTCCAATGTTTAACCACTTCTCCAGTGAAGAAATTCCTGCTGCTGATTCCACCCTGAGCCTGCCCTGGCCCAGCCTGAGGCCGTTCCCTCTCCTCCTGTCCACTGAGGCTCTGCATGGGCAAAACCTTTGCTCTGCTCCCACCCACACAACCTGCCCTGGGATCAGCCCAGTGCCCCAAAGCCCCACCAGCTGCAGCTCTGCTGGGAAGTGCCCAAATCCTGAGTAATTCCAGGTGCCACCTGCGCAGCAGCTGCCTCACTCGGAGCACTGCTGCCTTCTGATCCCCCTCTTCCAGTGCAAACCAGAGCTTCCCTGAAATTCCACCCTGGCATTTCTTGTCTTTGTCCTCCCAACGTCCATCACAGGGAGGTTTTAGGATCAAGCCACTGTCTAATTTTAATTTGGCTTTGTGGCTGGAAGTCTGCTTCATTCTCTGGGATAATCCCACACCTCAGCAGTCTGAAGCTCGATGTGCTGCTCCATCTTTGAGGCATTCCCTGCTTCCCTGCTTCTGCCATCCTGATTCTGCATCCCAGCAGCTCTGCCAGGCACCCTCCCCTCTGTGTGAGCAGAGCATTAATGTCAGCCCGCTGCAGGAACCTTTCAGCTCTGCATTTCCACTCGAGAGGATTTATTCTCCCTTTTATTTCCTGGCAGAACCACCCCCCTCACCACAATTCCCATTTTCCCAGCACTTCCTGGCAGAGCCTGGCTTTTGGGTCCCACTCTTGCCCACTGCTCTAATGAAGGATTTCACTCCCTGCCGGTGCCTGGAGCTTGTTTGGGAGCACGGGGAGGATCTGCAGCTCTTGGGAGAGTTAATGCAATTGCAGATGCTGCCCTGCCCCTGCTCCATCCCTGCTCCATGGCAGATGTGCAGGATGCAGCCTGGCAGAGCAGAGTGCTATCGGATTTCTCCCAGCTTTTTAAGCCGTTGTTGTTGGAAGCAGGCAATCAGCAGATGAGCCTTTGCTGTCTTGAAAATGCCTCCAGAGCACGTCTCAGATTTCACATCTGGGGGCTCTGCTGCCTTTCTGAAACGCTGGGCAGCTCTCCCTGCTGGGCTCTCTGCTTCCCCTCTCCGCAAGGGAGACCCTTCTGGGAGTCTGTTCCTCCTCCCTTTGCTCTTCTTTGCTTTGTGTGGTGAAATTTGGTTCCTTGTGTGGTGAATTTGGTTCTTTGTGTGGTGCAGTTTGGTTTCTGAACTGGGAAATCTTGGAGGTCTCCTTGCTGGGGACCCCAGTGCCAAGCACAGCACCCTTTGGGGATCCTGGATCCAGCCCCACATCCCTCTGGGAACCAGAAAGAAGAGAAAATTTTGAGGAGAACCCAAAGAGAGCTCTGCACTCCATGGATGTGGCTTGTCCTGATCCCTGCTGGGGAGAAGCAGAGCCCAGCCCAGGCTAAGGCCAGGCCTGGCCAGGCCGTTCCTGAGGCTCAGACCCTGCCAGGAGCTCTGCTCTGCCTGGCACCAGTGCCCAAACTGGTGGGGCTGGGTGTGAGGCAGCTCCAGGCACCTGCACACAGGTGTGCACACACTCGCCCCACCTGGCTGTGTGACATCGAGATCCTGCCCCCCAGACAGGGACCCCAGCCCTTCCCATGGCCCCACGGCTCTCTGGGGCTCCCAGTGGCCCCTGGGTGGCTCGTGATGGTCTCCTGGCAAAGAGCAGCAGCTCTGCAAAGCCTTGGGTGAGACCCAGAGGGTTGGATTGTCCTTCAGGAGATGTGTCCAGCCTGCCACCCCAACGGGTCAAATCCTCACTGGGAGCAAAACAAAACCCTGGGCAATGGGGGGAAAAGATTTTCCTGCTGCTCTGGAGTGTCTCAGTTGGACTCTTGAATCAGTCCTGAGGTTTAAGCTCAGTCCAGGACTCCCCAGATGACAGCAGTGGGTCTGTGTGTGACAGAAGGAGGGATTTGGGGTCTGCAGGATCTGTGTGGCCCTGGAATGGGAAGGGAGGAGGCTGCTGCACTCATGGACTGCACAAACTCAGCAGAAACTTTTCCTTGGATGTTTGTGCTGGCCAAATTCAATCGAGAGGGGCTCTCAGTCGGTTCCCAGTGAGAGAGCTGCACGTTCAGCCCCCAGCACAGCCGAGGTCCCCAGGAAACCCAGACAGTGGGGACTGGGGGTGGCTTCCTGGGGGACGTGGGGGACCTGTCCTGCCCCAGCTGCCCTGTGAGGAGCAGCCCCAGAGCCCCATCTGCCTCAGACACAGCACCCAAACCCCTGAGGAGCTGAGTGCTGAGCCCACCCCCCAGCCTGTGCCTCTGCTGTCCCCGCTGTCACCGGGGTGTGGTGGCTGCAGGTGGCTGGTGGCACTCACCGTGCCCTGGGCACACCATGGAGTGACCCCTCCAGTGGCTCCTGCAGGCACAGGAGCAGCAGCTCAGGGCAGCTCCAGCTTTGTGCCAGCCCCAGGAGGGCTGGGGTGTGCTGGGCTGAGCCCTGGCAGGGGACAGGGAGGTTGTGGGGTGCCCTAGAGCCCCGTTCCTGTCCCCAGGAATGCCCAGGAGCTGGCAGTGGCTCAGGGCTGGCACTTGCTCAGCTGTCCCTGCACACCAGGCTGGTGGTCCCTGAGAGCCTGCAGGGGTCAGGGGATTTCACCTCACCCACAAACCCCACAGGGTGCCAGATGTGAACTGGGACAGAGCCAGTGTCCCTTTGCTGGTGGAGTGGAGCTGGGCTGGACCCGGCCACCTGCATCCCTCGGGAGCAGCTTCCCAGAGCACCCTCAGGGACCTGCTGGGCAAGGAACACCTGCCGGTCCCTTTGTGATGACCCCACCTTGCCATGCTGGACCCCTCTCCCTTCCCAGCAGCTCCAGAACCCATGGAATCCCATCCTACTTACGTGGTGAGCAGAGAGGGGAGGCTGCAGCAGGAGGCCCCTTCTCCAGAGCCAGGCTCATCCCAAGCCCCACATCCCTCTGGGTGGTGCCTACTGGGCTCTGTTGAGTCTCATAAACAATGGAGCATCCCAGCTCCGATGATCTCACCAGCCCATCAGGATATTGTTTAACTCCTTGTGTCCCTGCCCTGGCTCCTGGGCCGTGTGCTTGCCAGGGTTGGATGAAAGGCTGTGGTTTGGGAGGCAGGGCAGGGCCTGGAGCAGGGACCCAGCACTGGGGGAGTTGGTGCTGATCCAGACTTGGATCATTAGCAAGTTCCTGAAGCATCTCTGAAGTGCAATTCCTGCCCTCTCAGAGCATGGAATCGTAGCCAGAGACTGCAAAGTGCTTTGAAGCTCATTAGGGGGATACAAGGTACCAGCAATTATCTATTAATTAACATCCTGAGTCCATTACAGGGAGGAGGACGGAAGCGAGAGGTGGTTCTGGAATATTGCTCCTTTCAGGAGCCCCCAGCTGAACTTTAACCCCCTCTCCCAGCAGGGTGGATCTGCCTGGTGCAGGGGAGGGATCCAGCAGTGCTGGTTCTGCCGTCCAGGGCTGCGTTCCAGTGCTGAAACCTCCATCCCTGAGGGGCCCTGCTGGGCTGGTGCAGTGAAAAACCAAACCTGAGCTGCACCACAGACCTGGCCAGAGCGGGATGGGGCAGGGAGAGGATGTGCAGCCCTCCTGGACACGTGCATGACCCAGACGGGCCAAGGCTGGCACAGGGGCAGCACAAGGGGCTGAGAGGGGAAGGTCTGGAGGGTCAGCGTGAGGGGACATCACCTCATCCAGGTGTGGGAGCTCACAGGAGTACACAAACCTGCCTGAGGTCCTTCAGCTCAGCTCTGTGAGCACCTGTGGCCAGCAGTGGTGGCCATGGGACACGGTGTGGAGCTTTTGGGAAGGGGCAGTGGGGCAGGAGGCTCCCAGCCTGGGCCGGGGCTGGGATGAGCTCAGCTGCCATCCCTGCCTGCCCTCACCTGAGGATGAGCTACCTGAGCACAGTGGCTGTGGCACGGCCAGGGGAACTCCAGCGCCCGTCCGTCTGGGAAGCAGCAGCCAAAGGAACCAGGCGTTTGGGGGTGCTCAGGGAGGATTTATGGGAACAGATGAAAAGATCTGCTAGAACCGGGAGAGATGAGCGGATGAGGCCCGTGGGGGGAAGTTTTTGTCCTAAAGGAGCAGTTGGCATAAAGAAGAGGGAAGTTTTCATTTCAGCAGCAGCGGGATCCACTTCTCACCCGGGTTCTGCACCATCTGCAGGCTGAACTGAGCTGCTCCTGCCCTGCTGGGGACCGGCCCCGGCTCTGCTCCTTCCAACCCCGGCTCTGCTCCTTCCAGCCCCGGCTCTGCTCCTTCCAGCCCCAGCTCTGCTCCTTCCAGCCCCGGCTCTGCTCCTTCCAGCCCCGGCTCTGCTCATTCCAACCCCAGCTCTGCTCATTCCAACCCCGGCTCTGCTCATTCCAACCCCAGCTCTGCTCATTCCAGCCCCAAACCTCCCCCGTGCTCCCTGCCGTGTCCCTGGCACCCCTGTCCTGCCCGAGGACCACGCAGGGAGCACGAAGGGTCAGGGGTCCGTGGGACGCGTTCGTGCCAAGGCCACCCGGGCAAGGCAGCAGGAGCCGGGCATTCCCAGGGGTGGCTCCTGCCCTCGGGGACTGGGGCACGTCCCGCGTGCTGCCGCCCATCCCGTGGGCTGGATGTGCGGGATGAACGGGGATCCCTCCCGGAGTGAAAGGGGGATCCCTCCCGGGATGAACGGGGATCCCTCCCGGGATGAACGGGGATCCCTCCCGGAGTGAAAGGGGGATCCCTCCCGGGATGAACGGGGATCCCTCCCGGGATGAACGGGGATCCCTCCCGGTCCGTCCCTCGGGCAGATGCTGCGGGTGCATCCCCAGCCCCATCCGCGCCCCCTCCCCGGGCAGGCTCAGCCCCCCGGGACCCTCTGCGTCCCATCCCCGCCTCCAGCCCCGCATCCCCGCGGTCCCTGTGCGGTCCCTGGGCGGTCCCTGCGCTGTCCCCGTGCGGTCCGTGCTGCCACCGCGCGGGGACACGGAGCGGGACGCGACCCGGGGACAGCGGCACAGGCTGAGCCCCCCGGGGACCCCCGGCAGCCGCAGAGTTTGACAAAGACAAGCGCCCGGTTGTGCTCCCGGGATGGAGACCCGCGGGAAGGGACCTGGGGTGGCTGCTCAAAGGCCACCCTGTCCTGGGGACATCAGGGCCAGCATTGCCAGCCAGGAGAGGGAGGGGATTGTCCCGCTCTGCTCTGGGCTGGGGCGGCCTCACCTGGAGAGCTGGGGCAGTTTTGGGAACCACAATATAAAAAACCAAACGATATCATAAAAAGTATCTAAAGCTGTCAGGAAATGTCTGAAGGAGGGACACGGGGATGGGGAAGGGTCTGGAGGGGCCACGCGAGGGCACTTGGAATGTTCAGCCTGGAGCAGACTGAGGGCAGAGCTCCCCGAGGGCTGCAACCCCTCCCGAGGGGCAGCTCCGAGCTCTGGGACAGGGACAGGGACAGGGACAGGGACAGGGACAGTACCCGGGGCTGGAGCTGGGACAGGGAGGTTTGAGGATGGATTTCAGGAAAAGGTTCTTCCCCCAGAGGGTGCTGGGCACTGCCCAGGCTCCCCAGGGAACGGGCACGGCCCCGAGGCCGCCAGAGCTCCAGGAGCGTTTGCACACTCTCTGTCATTTGTTTATCTCTGTAACTCTGGACACTCTCCGACAGCTCCACACCCTTCTTTCCTCTCTCACACTGTGCTGCCGATACCTGTGCGGCTCAGCCCGGGCTGTGCCCCGCCGCTGTCCCTCCCGCAGGGCCAGGAGCCCACGGAGCCGCGGATGCTCCAGCACCAGGGAGAAGGGCCAGGGGCAGAGCCCAGCCCAGCCGGAGAGGGAGCAGCGCCCAGCACAGCTCCGGCAGCAGTAGGTGGTGCTGTTGCCCTGTAGGATGATGCTGGAGAATCCCAAATCCCGAATCAGGCGCGCTGGATCCATCCCAAGCCTCCGTCAGGGGAATCTGAACCCCAAAAAGCTTCTCCGGACGCCGTCCCCCATCTCCCCAGCAGTGTCACTGGAAACCTGCAGTGCAGGTGGCTTTGCTGGAGCAGCACCCCCATCCCAACGTTTCCCAGCACCTGCATCCCTCTCCCAGTTTTCTCATGGAAAAGGGATTTTGTTGTGGTTTTTTGTTGGTGTTTCTTTTTCTTGGCTGTGGAGATAATAACGCAGAACTCACATTTTCCAGCTGAGAAATCCCAAGCTCTGAAAGAGAGATGTTTTAAGCCAAACTACAGTGGAAAACCTCAAAGATTAATTTCAAATTGAGGTCAAGGTAGTAAAGGGCCATTTTTGCATGAGGCTGTTATGTGGAAAAGGGACAAGTGAGTGAAGCCAGCAGGATGTTCAGTTATTTCAGAGGAGAAGCCATGAGAGGGAGCTCAGAGGGCTCAATGGTCTGTGTGGTGTTTTTGTTTCTCAGTGGTGAACTTTTCCCTGAGGTAAAAATCTGGCTTTGGGGAAAAATCCTGGGATAAAGGGGCTGGCAGTAAATTTGGATGAGTTTCTGTGTCCAGTTCTGGGCTCCTCTGTACAACAAAGACCAGGAGCTACTGGGGAGGGTCCAGTGGGGCCATGAAGGGGATTTGGGGTCTGGAGATTCCCTCTGATGAGCAGAGACTGCGGGAGCTGGACCTGCTCAGGGTGGAGAAGGGAAGGCTGAGAGGGGATCCCATAATCCACACAAACACCTCCAGGGGTGCCAGAGGCTGGGGCCAGGCTCTGCTCAGTGACAGGACAAGGAGCAGTGGCCAGAAACCAAACCACAAGAAATTCCACCTCAACCTGAGGAAAAGCTTCTTCCCACGGAGGGGGCAGAGCCCTGGAGCAGCTGCCCAGGGAGAGCTGGAGTGTCCCTCACCGGTGACATTCCAATCCCTCTGGATGTGCTCCTGTGTCCCCAGCTCTGGGTGGCTCTGCCTGGGCAGGGGGTTGGACTGGGTGACCTCCAAGGTCCCTTCCAACACAAAGGACTCTGGGATCCTGTGAGTTTTGGGCTCCTTTGTGAAGTGTCTGAAGCATCTCCCAGCCTTGCCCAGCCCACAGAGTCATCCCCAGCTGTGGCAGCTGCAGGAGGGAGGGGACTTTGTGTGCTCATCACTCCCAGGCTGGGCACAAACCTGGCAGGGGAGGTGGCAGGTGACAAATCTGAGTGGCCTGGAGTTGCTGCAGAAATGTCTCCAAGGACCACGGGGTGAGTGTCACCAGTGTCACACTGTCCCTCGTGTCACCAAGAGCAGCAGGAGGGCTCCAGGGAGAGCGAGGCAGAGGTGTCCCTGCCCTGCCAGCCCCCAGGCCCTGCTTGGGGGGGACCTGGGGACAGCTGCAGGCTGTGCCCTCGGGTCAGCTGAGCTGTGTGTGAGGCTGAGAGGAGCCTGAGCTCTGCATTCCCCAGGTTCAGCATCTCAGACGTGCAGCCTGGTCCCCAGCAGCCCACAGGGAACTGTTCTTTATGTTTGAATTACTACAGGGGCAGAGATAACAACTCCATAATTAGGTTTGCACCTTTGAAATCTTGTGTTTCTTCTGCAGCTTGAATATTTATGCAATCACAGAACTCTGCGTGTCCCAGTTCTCCACATTATTTATTTATGTTCAACAACGACTGTACTTGTCAAATCACAATGTTTTCAATAAAAACACGTGAAAAAGGAAGACTAAAACACTCACCTCAAGCCCAGAAGTGCTTTTTCCTCCTCTCCCCCAAGCCTCAAGCCCTTACCTTGGATCCTTTCTAGCTGGAAGCCCTGGGGATCTCTTAGCTCCAAATCCGTGATAAGTTGTACAAACACAAATCATTTGTTTCTCTAAAGGAGAGAAAGGCTGGGCCAAAGTGGCAACTGGGGATTTCTTGCTGAAGAATCTCAAACCCTGCACTGGATTGCAGCCCTGCACGTGGGGAGTGTCCCTGTGGGCTCAGGGACAGGGCTGGGACAGGGGCAGCTCGAGCCCCACTGCCCCCCACACACACCAGTAACCCCAGTATGAGAACAGACCCCAGCAGCACCAGTTACTGCCACGGATCTGGGGATGGGCTCTGGAGCAGTGTGGGAGTGGAGATGATTGTCCTGACCCCCATCTCGGGGACATGGCAGGGTGACAGAGCGGGGGAGCTGGGACAGCCTCACACATGAGGCTTTGCTGCTGTGTCCTGGGGTGGGAACGGGCTCCAGGGGTGGGAATGGGCTCCAGGGGTGGGAACGGGCTCCAGGGGTGGGAATGGGCTCCAGGGGTGGGAATGGGCTCCAGGGGTGGGAACGGGCTCCAGGGGTGGGAATGGGCTCCAGGGGTGGGAACGGGCTCCAGGGGTGGGAATGGGCTCCAGGGGTGGGAATGGGCTCCAGGGGTGGGAATGGGCTCCAGGGGTGGGAATGGGCTCCAGGGG